>JALMQS010000187.1:15217155-15687491 GCA_024734495.1 Forficula auricularia | reverse complement strand
TACCATATCAGGTTTCCCTGACGTTTCGGCTCCTCTCCACATATACCTGTGCTGAGTGTGTTTAGCTGTTTTTACACAGATATACGGGACCTACTTTTTAACGCCGATTCCGAACGGCTAGTTTGGAGGGGTTGACTGGGCAATTATACTCTTGGTAGGTTGCCATTGCCTTCCAAGAGAAGGCGACTGCAAATATCTGATCTGCCGAGACTCAGTCTCGAACTAGCTTACTTCGAGTCAGCGACCCGACACTCTTAGGGCCGGTTGTATGTCGCAAAATAAATGCTTTTACCACTAACAAACGGTAGATGGTAAATGGAGGGACTGGGATGGCCAATCAGATGACAGGCACTGAAATTGCCTGTCATCTGATTGTCCATCCCAGTCCCTCCATTTACCATCTACCGTTTGTTAGTGGTAAAAGCATTTACTTTGCGACATACAACCGGCCCTTAGTCCAGTCAAAATAGACACAAAAAAGTCCAAACATAGCCAAAATTCGAACAGAGCTAAAAATTTGCACGGAGCTTTGAATAGTCATTTTAAATGAAATGTAAAAAGTCCCCATCGATCCGACATGTGCTAAAATTTTTATTCATGGTCAAAAGTCATGAAAATCAGTTTTTCGCGAATATCACTTAAACGGTTAGTTATATTGTAAAAATAGTTGTTATCAAATTTATAGAGAATCCAATTTTCAATAAAAAAGGTCCTTACATTTTTTCTGCTACAAATTATCTTTTGCATGTTATGGCAATTTAGAAAACTGCAAACTTGGAATTCTCACTAAAATGTACTCTTTTCCACACCACCTTGGCGGTAGAGTACTTGGCACATTTTTTTTTACGTGGAAAACATTTATTAAATGTAACATTTTGACAGGGGGGGGATGAGGGAGAAGGCTGGGGGAGGTCACTGTTCACAACCAGACGACTGAAAAAAAAAATTGAAATACAAAATTTATTTATAGTCCAGCCAAATTACGATTTTAACAGGATTTATCTCCCGGTAAAGGTTTTATTGCTGGATTACCTTTATTGGTGACACAATATTACTACCCTAAGTTTTTCCCCATATCTGAATTGTGGGCGCCTCAAAATGAGCAAATTTCGTTTTTTTTTCTTAGGTTTTTTTGAATAACTCTAAAACGACTTATCCAATCAAAAAGATATCTTTTAGATAAATTAAAGCAATTCCGCGTAAAATGATTTAAATTTCAAATTTTCATCTTAATTGGATAATGGTAACCCGTGCCTGAATGTGGTTGAGGTTTTGAAAACTTGCAAAATCGCAGTTTTTCATTCATAAAAAAAAACCACTCATCCTATAAACTTGATTCCTGTCTCATTCTCTAGGAAATTGTGTTGACTTGAACATTTACTCAGACTACTTTTTGTTAAAACTCTTAGATTTATAGATATCCAGCTTTTTCCATGACACTTTTGAAGATTTGGATTAAGTCCTGTCATGGAAAATGCTAGATATCTATAAATCTAAGAGTTTAATCAAAAAAGTGGTCCAAGTAAGCGTTCAAGTCAATAAAATTTACTAGAGAATGCGATACGAATCAAGTTTTTCTGATGAGTGGTTTTCATTTTATGAAGGAAAAACTGCGATTTTCTGAAAAAATTGATCATTTTCTGTCATGGAAAATGCTGAATATCTATAAATTTAAAAGTTTTAAGAAAAAAGTGGTCCAAGTAAACGTTCAAGTCAACAAAATTTCCTAGACAATGAAATAAGAATCAAGTTTCTAGGATGAGTGTTTTTTGTTTTATGAAGGAAAAACTGAGATTTTTTGCAAAAAATTTAAGTTTTTCAAAACTTTAAACACATTGTGAACACTGACCTCTCCCTCCTACCAAACTTACCCCTTCATCCCCTATCCCCTTTCAAAATGTTAAATTGAATAAATGTTTTCCACATAAAAAAAATGTGCCAAGTACTCTACCGACAAGATGTTGTGGAAAAGAGTGCATATACAAGTTTGCAGTTTTCTAATTTGCCATAACTAGAGAACAATAATTTGTAGCATAAAAAGTGTTAGGACCTTTTTTGTCGAAAATCGCATGCTATAAATTTGATTATTACTATTTTTGCAATATAATTAACCGTTTAAGAGATATTAGCGAAAAACTGATTTTCATGACCTTTGACCCTGAATAAAATTTTTAGCACATGTCGGATCGATGGGGACTTTTCACATTTAATTTAAAATGACTATTCAAAGGTCTGTGCAAATTTTTAGCTCTATGGGAATTTTGGCTATGTTGAATGTCTATTTTGATTGGACTATCTAGCCACTGACCCACAGTCGCCTTTTTGTTTTAATAGGAATTTTATTTTTTCATTATCCTTGGGCTGCCTTCTATCAATTCATTTAAATTCTACCAATCTCTTCAAAAAGAAAATACTTCTAATATTATGGATAATTTATTATTACACGTGAGGAATATGGTGCTATTCACCCCTTGGGAATCGAACCCCATAGCTCGAGGTTATAAGTTGACAATATTTCGTGATTTCTTTAGAAGTTTTAAGTCTCCTACTATCGACAAATTGAACTTTTATAAGAATATTTATATTTAGAATGTTTATGAAGGCAAGTCTCAAAATTCAATATAAGATAAATTTATTAAATAGAAGTAATTGAGAATGGATTCGGTATTATTAGTTTGAGATTCACAATTTATCTAAACATTCAAATAAATTAAAGAATCAAACTATCTCAATATTACAAGGATAAAGAAATTTCATGGCGTGAAGAGAAAAAACATTTAGCAAAAAAATAAATAGTTAACTTTAGGCTGCTGATTATAATTCAAATTAATACTCATGATTTCTAACATAAAAATCTTTCTTCAATATTTTTCAATACAATCATCAGTTAGTTAAATAATAATATTATAAATAAATTTTTTTTACAAAAATGTATTAAAATTTTATTTTTCTTTACACATATTTGGGATATTTATTTGTAATTGGTATGTAATTAAAAAATGAAATAAGAGTTTATATATATATTAAGGGCTTATTGAAATAACATAAGGTACAAAACTGAACAAATAAGAGGCTTTTAAGTTTTAGAAAAATCTTTAAAACTAAATAGCACAGATTTTTGGTAGCAACAATTTTTAACGTGTGGTTTTTTCGATTCATAGCAGCTATGGTTGGATAAAAGGCAATGGATGAAGTATTTTTTTACAAAAAAAATGTTTTATTACATTTATTTTAAAGTAAAAAATTATTTCTCTTTTCCAATAGAATAAATTATTAATTATCTTTTAATTAGAAAATCACAAGGTGGTGTCATCTATTAAATTCGATGGAATGGAATATTTTTAATTATAAGTCAGAAGGGTTGTTTTTCACCCCTTCGGGAATCGAACCCGAGTGCCAGTAAGAGAAATCCGGGGCATCTGGCTTACCTGCGGGATGCGAACCTATCTGACCTATGTAAAAGCGTTAAATATTTTACTCGAAGATTGTTTTCTTAATTTGTAAAATTTCTCGATCTAGTGATTCTAAATTTAAACATATAGCGATGCCATATAATTTAAATAAAGGTCGTTGAGTCTATCTATTACTATTGGCAAATTGAAATCTTTCATATTAAATTAGGAAAAGTCATTCCATTGCCCTTCAAATTTTGAATCTCTTCAAAATTCGGAACTCTCAAACATATTCATTGGTGTTGACGTTGACAATTGTTCTCTTGGTAGTGTTAGGAGACTGATGCTGGGTAGATAGACTTTGCTGATGTTTGGTTGAGTCTGATTGTATGATTTGTATTCTTATATAATAATGTATTCTTGTAATTTATGTAAATGTATGCTTGTAAATATGTAAAAGCAATTGTTATTCAAAATAAATAAATAAATAAATATACCTTTATTTAAACTATATGGCATGGCTATGTGATTAAATTTACTATCAATAGATAGCGAAATTTTACAAATTAAGATAACAATCTTTGAATAAAATATTTCGTGCTTACATATGTCAGGTGAGACAGATGGCCCGGATTGCTGTTACTGGCACTCGGGTTCGATTCCCGAGGGGGTGAAAAACAACCCCTCTGACATATAATTAAAAATATTCCATTCCATCTGATTTAATAGATAACACTCTCTAATGATTTTCTAAGAAAATTTGAATCTATTACCATCGGCAAACTGAAATCTTTCATATCTTTTAATTATTCAGACTCAGCTAAATTCAAAAGAAACCTTGAATATTAATTTAAAATTAGCTAGGCAAAATTAAAATTAGCTAGGAAAAATCATACGAGAATAAGAATGTATCAATAAGAGAGACTTACATTGGAAAAGATCCTAATCCTAGTGCAGTAGCAGATGATGGAGGATGGAGGATGCACTCAGCTCACAGGAGATGGAGATTTCCAGAGAAGACGAATTAATCTAAAAAGAACAAATAAAATAAATAAATAAGAGAATAGAAATTAATATGTGCAAGGAGGAGGAAACTTATAGGTGAGGCGTTAAGGGTCAAGGGGTCCCTTGTTCCTTGCATTGGACCCGAATGTGGATAAAAAAGAGAGATAGAAATTTAACAAAAATTATGTCAAGAGAAGATATTTTATGTTTAAAGGCTGCTTTTAATAACTGAGGATTGAATGGGAGGCAATCAGTCTAAAGATAGGTATATATAAATTATTTTGATTAGTTATGTCCATCGATTAAATTATTAAAGTTGTTATAGGGAAATTAGGACTTCTTCAACAATAAAGTTGACGAAATGTTGGCAATAAAATATAAATTATCTGCATAAAAAAGGTATATATAAAGATGATTACCAACTAAAGAAAATTTATTGAAGCCTTTTCTTTTTATACTTTTGAACCGGAATTTCGGATGATTGAAAATAATTTTTTTTCATTTTTTAGACAATTTTAAACACAATGAGTAATTTTTTTTTTGGAGTGAATTCAATACTTAATACTAGTACCGAGTAATATATAACAATTTAATCACATTAATATATCTGAATCATCATTTTCCCTGAAAAATCCATCTTATTTTCAATTAATCACCCGGTATGACAAAAGTTTAAAATGATTTGATTTGAATAATTTGATAAATATATTTCAGTTCCTGAAAAAGAGTTAAATCGCACTAGTATATTAATTCTTTTAATGATATTATATGTGAAGGCGAGTGGTTCGTCAAACCAGTTTTAGGACTGTGCCGGGGGGTGAAGTCCTGAAGACCCGAGTTAAACAAATATATATAATCAAATTAAAAATAATAATTTAGCCATAAAAATATGTTTTATTTTATAGGCATTTTCATCAATTTCATTTTTTTATAAAAATCTATACCTAAAATGTAAATGATTTATAATTATTTTTCAGGGGGTTCTAATTTGTTTTATTTGAATCTAGATAATATAACCTTCCGGACATATATTATATTGCAATTACATGAAGAAATTTCTATCATTATACTAAAAAGGTTAGATATACGGTCACTTAACAATGCTTTCAATACGAGCTCATATTGAGGAAGAAATTAAACTCGATAGAAATTTGAGTTTCTATTCAAAAATCTAAACTATTTTTAAAAGAAAGAATCCCAATTATGAAATGAATCAAATTGAAAGCATTATCAAGAAACAAATTCAGAAATTAATACTAGAAACAGAACAGTTGTTTGTTATTATGATATGTGTAAGATGATGTATAATGAACATAGTGGCAGAACTAGACATAGATCAATTGTGCCTATAATTATGAAAGTGGACTAAGTAAGTCAAAAAATTGAAAAATTAGTTTTTTCATATTTTATGTTTTTTTCCATTTAAAAAGTACAGTAAAAAAATGTCGGTTTTGAAAAATCGCATAAAATAGAACCGTTAAGTGGATTTCTAGTTGTCTCATTATACAGAATTCGAATCTTGTTTATTTTATAAAACTTTAAATATCTCGAAACTAACAATCAATGACTTAGACCAGTGGTTCTTAACCTTTTCAAGACCGCGACCCAAATTTGAGAAATATGTTCATGTCGCGACCCCCCCCCCCCCCCCAAAGAAGACAAATTTTTGAATTACTTTTTGTAGATCATACTTGAGAAATTTTTTTCAATTTTAAAATGATTACCTTTTTTTTACCTCATATATTATCCTATATTTTTTGTAATTAAGGTAAACAAGGGTACTTTTCGATCCAAGGAAATTTTAATGAAAACGTGTTTTTCATATTTTTATTTTTAATAGTATTGAATAAATCAAAATATATTTTTAAACTTATTGAAAATAAATAGTATAGTAGGTAAAATATTTGGTTAGAGACACTGCGCGACCCAAAGAATATGCTTTGTGACCCAAAATTGGGTCGCGACCCATAGCTTAAGAACCACTGACTTAGACCACTTTCATAATTATGGGCACAATTGTCCTGCCAAAGATTAATAAATCAATTGCCCAAAAAATGCTTATTTTGTGGCAATTAAATATTTTAATTAACTCCCAAATGATCTTAAAAATCTGTCAGGTGACAAGAAAAAATTGAGAAAAAAATTGATTAAATGGATCGTTGTGATTTCTGCCCTGTGATATGTATGTATGCTAAATCTCTAATGTGAACTAATGTTTATCAATGTACACCATATTTCATTTATAGCAATTCTTTGTAAAATTAAATAATTATTAATTTTTATATATAAGATAGATATATAAGCTATATAATATAAGATAGACATAAGATCGTTAAGATTTTAATCCGGTCCTATGTACAATTGACTAGCCGACTCTATAGGACACGACATATTGTATGTTGTGTAGTTTTCTGGATAAATAAATAAATAAAAAAAACAAATATGTGATTAATAACCAGATTAAATACACAAATTCTAGTTTGAATACCGTCAATATTTCAAATACTATTCAACAAAGATTGAACGATTTAACTGAATTGAATCATGTGCTTGCTTAATGACAACACAATCACCAAAAACGTTAAGTTATTAAAACGTAAATTAAATACTCTTATTAATGATGAAAAAAATTCAAAATTTACTTAATTTCATTGAAAAAGAAAAAAATTAAGACTATAAATTCAAATTATTTAAAAATGTATTGTGTATGACCAATCCATTGGAATAATTTATTTATTTAAAACAAACCGGGCAGGTAGTCCTGGCGGGCTGCGTCAGTGAAAACACACTTTGCCCCTTTGACCCCCTTAGGGGTCGAATTTCGAAAAATCCATTCTTAGTGAGCCCCTATGTCATAGATGTAATATCCTCTCCAAATTTCATGTTTCTATGTCCAGTGGTTCTGGCTGTTTTGATGATGAGTGAGTGAGTGTGTATCGGGCAAAGAATTTTATATATTATATAGATTTAATTTAATTATTGTAATAGACTGAAAATGATATCATTATTAGTATAAGCAATTGAAAATACATTTTTTTATAAATTTATCAAATGTAATCTCATTCCTAAATGAAATATCTATTCTTTTAGCACTTCGTTCGTAGTTACTGCAGTTAGAATTTATTTCTGATTATAAAGACTATTCAAACTTATATATGTGCCCATAATTATGAAAGTGGTCTAAGTCATTGATATTTAATGTTTTATAAAATAAACAAGATTCGAATTCTGTATAATGAGACAACTAGAAATCCACTTAACCGTTCAGTTTTATGCGATTTTTCAAAACCGACATCTTTTTACTGTACTTTTTAAATGGATTGAACAAAAAATATGAAAAAACTAATTTTTTAATTTTTTTGACTTAGTCCACTTTCATAATATGGGCACATATAAGGTTGAGATAAAATAATATAAGGAGCAAAGCGAGAAATGATTTTTTTAATAATAAATATATATATGATATACTTACTACCTTTGAATAATGATGGTAAGTGATCGGAGTATCCTTTTCTCTTCAATTTGAAAACACAATTTTTGAATGATAGAGATGATTTTAAGATCGAAACCAAATGGATTTAAGAGAGAGAACCAGTTTTCGCAGCAGCCAGTCATAATTGAGAGTAATGAATCTGAAAAAATAATAAACAATTGTTTTAATAAAATGCAGATGAAACTGTTGATTTTGTGTCAATTAAGATATAGATATTTTAGTTTTCAGATAGTCTAGTCCAGACTTAGGGGAGACCCAAGGTAAAATCTTTGCCTAGGGCTACATATTCTCCTAATCCAGCACTGCATACAATAATTTAAATAAAAATACTCAGTGTATTTGAATTTCTTGAAAATTCTAAGGGCAATAGAATGACTTTTTCCAAATTGATTATAAAATACCGAAGTCTATTTCAATCAACAATGTGAACTCTTATATTAAATTCTATGATGTTTTAATCTAAGATTAATAATCATTGAAAATGTCAAATAATGATTCAAATGTAAATGAAGGTAAGAAAATAATAAATAGTGTTTTGATCTTATATTGCAAAGAAACCTAACAAAAATGGGTGAAGATAAATTAATTTAAATGATAATAAAGTGAAAAATATATGGAATATCAAAACTTACCATTATAATAAGTTTCATTAATTTAATTTAGAGCTGATTTGTAATTAATTAGATGTCAAATAGGTGCGAATTGAAGCGGCCATCTTGCTTAATTGCCAACCTAAATATAACAGAATAAATATAATAATAATTAAAATAAAAGTAAATTTAAAATTAAATATATATATATATATATATATATATTTATAGTTAAATATTAAGCGAATAATTAGGATATAAATCTTTTTCATTCTACAAGAAAAATGCAGATATTTATTTTAGGGATTTCTGTTTATCGACTCTTTTGTTACCAGAGGCAAATATAAATAAATTTATTCAATCAAAAATTGGAGAAAGCTAGAGGCGCACTAGTAGTAAATAATAAACTTAATTAATTTTTTTTTTGCCTGTATTATGATATCAAATCAATCAATTAAAATTAATATAATGGAGACTAGAGGAGACCCGAATCCGTAAAAACACTGAAGCTGAAAAAGTCCGCAACAATACTTTGCGCAATAGCTACTTAGCGCGCAGAGTATAGTAAGTCACTCTAGTGTCCATTAACTTAGATAAATTTTTGTTTGAAGAAATTTTTAACTCCCCTGCCCCTCTTTTTGGTCACTATCAATTTCACATAGTGAGTAATTTTCATAAGGTCTTATAGGGTGTACATAATTTTGGATATTTTCGAATATTTACGCGGACAGGGGCTCATATGGTTCTAAATAAATAAAAAAAATATCGCCCAAGTTTCAAGTCTATCTCAATTTTAACCTAGTGGTATTCAGCGATTAGGTTTCCCATCTAAATAACATGGGGTTTTTCGCAATGAACGATCAATTTTTTATTCCGGCCAAAGTAATGGTTCAAAAAATTTGAAACTCAGTAGACCTTATCCTTATAATAGTAGCTATCCCTCAGAATTTTTACAGATTTTTAGCTATTATAATTTTGGAGTCTATAACTTACTAATCTTAGATATAGCAGTATTTTATCTAGATGTAACTTTACGCATTGTTATGTATGTCACGAATTACTATAGTTACCATATCATGAGATCTTAATAAGAGAGGATGGAAGGGCTAAAAGGGAGAGGTGGAGACCCTATCAAAAAAAAATAATAATAATTTAATGCGTAATAGCCAAGTTTTAGAAAAATAATTTCAACTAAAAATGTGAATTCAATAAAAAATATAGAGGGACATGTGGAATGAAAAACATTCGTTGTAATTGAAGTTACTAATATATTCTCGGCTCATTTATAATTGATGATATGAACTTGGCAGCACATTAGATCTCACTACTTTTTTGGCAAACTGTTTTTATTAATCGAACTTGGCCTTTTTTTACACAAGTGTTTTGTTGAGATTATTATTGTCCATATAGAGAAGCTGGTCAAAAATAATGTGTAATCTATGATGAAATGAGTAAATAAAGTTAAATTATTAAAATTAAAATATTATTTCTTGGGAATAAGGAACAAATTTTTTATACTTATTTTATTTAGCTATGTTTCGCCTCTAATCGATGCTTCCTCAACTACACATGTAACAAGTAATAAAATAATTCATTATTCTGTGTAATCTTAAAAGAAATGACTTTTAAGGAGTTCGGTGTTGGTTCTAGGTGAAACATTTTAATATAATAATAAAAAACTAAATCCTAAAGAACTCTGGGGAAAAGGCACTTGACAAACTCTTTGAACTAATTAGCAAAATCTATAAATTGGGAATCATCCCAAAAGATTTCCAAAAAACAAAATAGTCACACTTCCCAAAAGACAGGCGTGGATAAATGTGAAAATTTCAGGACCATTAGCCTAACCTCACATGCCTCCAAAATCCTAACCAAAATAATCCAGAGAAGAATAGAACAAAGAGTTGAAGAAAATCTGGAGGAAGACCAGTTCGGCTTTAGAAGAAACAGAGGCACCCGAGAAGCAATTCTCTCTCTTAGACTAATAATAGAAAGGGCTTTTATCAGGGAAGAATCTGTCTACATCGGATTCATAGACCTAGAAAAAGCATTCGATAATGTCAATTGGGAAATTATGTTTAAAATATTAAAACAGGCAGGAATAAAATTCAGAGAGAAGACTAATCTACAATCTATATCAAAACCAGACGGCAATTATAAATATTGGTGATGAACACAGAGAAGCCAAAATAAAAAAAGGTGTAAGACAAGGATGTGTGCTGTCACCCATGATTTTCAACTTATACATAGAAGAAGCGATTAAAGAATTCAAAGACAAAATTGATACAGGTATAGAAATCCAAGGTCAAAAGATCGCTATGTTAAGATTTGCCGATGACATTGCCCTTCTAGGAAGCAATAAAAAAGAATTAGAGGACGCCTTGAATGGAATTAACCAAATCCTAATAGAAGAAATCAAAATGAAAATAAACAAGAATAAAACCAAGGTCCTAGTATGTACAAAAAAGAACAAACGAGACAGGAATGCATCAAAATTAACCAAGAAAACCTAGAAGGAGTTAAGGAATTCCGCTACCTAGGAAGTAAAATAACATGGGATGGGAGGAGCAAAAACAGAAATTAAATCAAGAATTGCCCAAGCAAAAATGGGGTTTAATACAAAACAAAAACTACTATGCTCCTCCTCAATCAGCTTAGCAAACAGGAAGTTGCTATTGAAGACATATGTATGGAGCATAGCCATGTACGGGTGTGAAACCTGGACAATTAGAGAAGAGGAGAGAAAGAGATTAGAGGCTTTCGAAATGTGGTGCTACAGAAGAATGATGAATATCAAATGGATGGATAAAATTACAAATGAAGAAGTTCTTGGAAGAATCGGAGAAAGAAGAACCTTGTGGAAGAGTCTGAAGAAGAGAAGAGGTCAGATGATGGGGCACACACTGAGACATGGGGGACTGCTTAGGGATATCTTGGAGGGGAGGTGGGAAAGAAAAGGGGAAGGGGAAGAACCAGATTAGAATATTTCAACCAAATAATTGGGGATATGGGATGCCAGACATTTAGAGAGGTTAAACAGCTGGCGGGGGACAGAGTCGAGTGGAGACGGATTGTTGCATCAAACCAGTCTTAGGACTGTATACTCAATGATGATGATATGAAATGCAGTAGGTTCAGTTCTCTTAGACTCCTGATGATGGGCTAACCCCAGACAATGTATCAGAATTCAAAACTCAATTTTGTTTTATTTCTTTTTTTGAAGAAACCTACCTCGTATCTTACTCATGTTTTATTATTATATTAAAAAGAAATGGTTTAGATCTAGGGCCGGATTTTGACTTAGAAAAGGCCCTAAGCTATTCGAGATATGGGGACCACTTTATAAGTCCAGATAATATATGTCAGTGCCAAATATGATTTTCGGATACCTAAAGGGTTAAACTAAAATGCAATTTAGAAGTACACAGATAGTGAAATAATAAATCTTTAACTTAAAATTATTTTTATTAATAACAAACATTAAAATGAAAACTATAATAAAAGTTCTTTAAAGGCACAATTTAGAAAGGCTTATTATCCAATCTCTTGAAACATGTTTTAAGGATTAAGGAATTATATTAAACTAAAATATTTTCTTTTTTGCCTTTGACAGAAGAAAGTATATTTAAGTATATATATGACAATTGCTCACTCGGACAATTTTTTGGGGAGGACTCAAGAAAGCTAGCATTGTGTCAGCTTATACAAATCCTGCACTGTTTAGAGGGAAAATGTTGTTAAATAAATATTATCTAAGTTATTAAAAAAGATGATCTTTATTCCCAAGAACTTACAACATGGGACAGAATATAATTAAGTTAAATTATTATTTCGCTTGTTATTGTGTTTATTACCACAGGTTTGTGACAATTTAAGTTTGGAAAAGTTGTTTGTATTATTGGGGAATATTTTCATCCTTAAAACAATAGGAATTGGTATCTAAAAATTTCTAACAATTTTTCGAGTACAAGTTGAAATTTTTCTAGTTTTTTCACTTTTTCATTTATTTAAGAAACTGGATAAGTTACTCAAAAGTTTAGATTTTTGATATAATCTTTTTTTATTCTTCAAATAGATATGATTAAATTAGTTTAACTAAAAAGTACCTATTGTTTTTTTCGAAAATAAAAATTTCCCAAATCTTGTTAATTTAATATGCTTAACATAGATCGAGCCTTACCTTTTTTATCCAATAATCTCTTTCCAGCACAAAACACCAATGATCATTCCGAAAATATATATTTAATAATAATTATAAGATCCTTGGATTGTGTATTTTTCGAAAATACAAATATCCACTTATTACTCTCTGCTTATTACATGTTTAAAATAAATTTTTTGATACGGTTTTAATGACAATATGTCAAATGTAAAATCGCGGGTCGCGGTCATAAAGCCAATTTGACAATCGAGATAATATACCTAGTAAAACAAAAAGTCACTAACCATAGAAATAAATAGAAATTTAAATTAAAAATTTTAATAGATTTATTTTTTCTTTAATCAAACAATAAAAAACAAAATAATAAAGTAAAATGTATACAATTCATTATATAAAAGATGAAACATATTTTATAATCCTTTTATGTTTTTAATGGTTTCTCTCAAGCGCCCCACTCCTTTCGCTTTTGAATTTACGAATAAAAAAAATAGAAAATATTTATTAAAATAAAAATATTCAATTGAAAAATAAAATGTTAAAAACATGTAATAGTAAAATAATTTTGATGTTAATTATGGTAATGTATAAGCTTGATAAAAAATTATTGATTTAGTCGATTGATAATTTCAAACCTCCCTCTGTTTGATTCTGATCTATGGTTTGAATTCACGAATAAAAAAATAGAAAATAGTTATTAAAATAAAAATATTCAATTGAAAATTTAAAAACAGGAATACTAGAAATAATTTCGATCTTAATTATGAATGTATAAGCTTGATAAGAAATTATTTCGATTTAGTCGATTGATAATTTCAAACCCCCTCTATTTGATCTGATCTTGGTTCTGATGTCTGACAGTACTTGACTTGACTTGAATTGCTGCCATTGCACAATTATTTTCCCACGGTTCTATTTTCAAGTTTTTTGTCAATTTTCATCCCTCTTTTCTTTATTATCATTTTAATAATGGCAATAATAGTTTCTCCCATATCGATCGCAATGACCAGGTGTTGAAGATGTCTTCGGTGCATGCGGTGGTCGTCTGGGAATGGGAGAATCGCCAGGGGCGTTGGAGGCCCTACAGCCCCGAAGTGTCCCAGCTTTTGGAGAGGGCGAACGGAAAACGATTGACCCGAGTGCTCCTTAGCGATGCAGATCCAATTCTCGACAAATATTATATCAATCTAAAAACAAAAACTCAATGCTGTGAAGAAGAGGATATGCCATATAATGTAAGAAGAAAATATTATCGGCCTGATTCGTTGGCTGGAAAAGGTGCTAAATGGGAATGGGCTGGCGATAATCACGCAGAATGGCACACTTATGATATCGATATCCAATGCATTATTGAAGAGGCCTGGGCTCGAGGCGACCAGAATACCGACATTAGCAAGATCTACCCTTCTTTTCCCTATGCTATCAATTTCTCAAATCTCACTCAAGTAAGAAATACCAGTGGATTTGTCCGCAATATTAGACGTGTAAAGCAAGCGCCGTATCCATTAGTTAAAATAACCCCTGAAGAAATGGCACTGATTGCAGCCAGGAAACAGAAACAGAAACCCAAGGAAATTCCAAAAAGCACCAAACCATCTACTAAAAAATCACCAAATAAGAAGATGAAAACCCCTGAATCGGGCATCGCGAGAACAATTTTAAATATATTTAGTGGAAATAAAACGACCACTACGCCTACTCCTTCAACTGTGAATCCTTTGCCGAAAAAAGAACCCCCACCTTTGAATCCTTTACCCAGAAGAGAAATTCCAACCCCTTCTTTTGATCTAGAATCGGGTTCAACGAAAAGTGGCCGAAGACCCTCCGTGGACACAGTATCAACTTACCTCTCTACAGAATCCAACGCTCATTTGCTCGATTGCTCTATGAGCTCTTTAGACGACGTTTTTGAATCCCCACAAGCTACAAGCAGTCGAATAGTAGGCTTAGATCCTGCAAGTGATCTTGTATCACGATTTGTCAAAGTGTGTGACACTTTCACTGTTGGCTGTTTATGTCCAGTTTGTTTAAATGATTTTCAAGAAACCCCAGATAGTATTTGTGTAACCTTGACTAAATGTAATCACCATCTCCATTTGGATTGCCTGAATTCAATGTTGACCCAACAAAGAAGCTCTCTTTATATTCAATGCCCTATATGTATGGCTATTTATGGATACAAGACCGGTAATCAACCTCCGGGGTCAATGGACTGGACACTTGTTGATTATGCCTTACCAGGCCACATGGGCAACAGAACAATTCGCATTACTTATGATATTACTAGCGGAATTCAAGGACCTGAACATCCAAATCCTGGCCGGCCGTATTATGCTGTTGGATTTCCACGAATTTGCTATTTACCAGATTGTCCAAAAGGGCGTATGGTGCTGCAATTACTAGCTATTGGTTTCAAACGAAGATTAATATTCACAGTGGGTCGTTCGGTTACGACAGGCCGAGAAGACGTGGTCACTTGGAATGAAATCCATCATAAGACAGAGCCTGGAATTGGGGACCATGGATTCCCCGATCCCAGCTTCTTGGACAGATGTCTACAGGAATTAGCTGCACAAGGGATTACAGAGCGAGATTTATCTGTTCAAGAAAGTTTATACCAGGAACTACGCTAATGAAAAATATCCATTTTTAGAAAAAGTCAAATTTATATCGAATTATATATAAAGATATATACAGTTTTAAAGATATTTAAATAAATATTATTCTTAAGGGATTTTTAAAGAAGTAAAGCTTTAATCAAAATTATTTTTATAATAATATATTTTGTATAATCTACTAGAATTCAAATACTATTTATTATATTTCTTTTTATAATTAAGTATATCGATAAAAATATAGTATTAATTGTATTTAAGAATGAAAAAAGTAATAATTATTATCAATATTATTTTCTGATAAAATAAGATTTCATTTTCTTGTAAGTTGCCTTATTTTTTAAATAAAAAATAATAATGATATCCAAAAGAGTTGTCTTTTTATTTGGGAGGAACTGAGGGGTTGGAGATTCTTTTATAGTCCCAAATAAATTGCTAGAATATTTATTTTGGCTTTTCAAAAACCAAAATATTTGGAACACATTTCGATTGGTAATCTTGACATAAATTCAGAGAAATTTGTATAAATATTACAAAGATATTTAAATATTGCGACATTGTCAAATTCCTTAATTCATTACAAATACTTTTTACATATACATATATACAAAACAAAGAAAACAAAAACAAATGAAAAAAAAAATTATTAAATTAATTGACAAAATTTTTTTTTTAATTTAACAGCCAGGCACAAAATATTTATGTCCGCAATAACTATAAGAATGAAAACCAAATCGCAATGTTAAATTCACTATAAATTGTATATATATATATATCCATAATTCCAGATCCATTAATTTGATTATACCATATTAATATTTTTTATAAATAGTATTTTTTTTTTCAATGTGATTAAATTAACATTTTAGAATTTATATTATATAACAAATAAAAAAAAAAGTAAGTACTTTTATTAAAATGGTCCTTCAATAAATTCTAGCGAATATTCAGTCACTGTTCTGAATTATTATTATTATTATTATTTATTTATTTTTTTTTTATTAAATTCATTTATCACGAAAGATGCCAGTGAACATCCAACATTAATCGAGCCCAATTGAACTTTTCATTTCACGATAATACATTCGTATCACAGGATTCGCCCTAAATTAATAATTAATGATTATATAAAAAATATTAATTAATATATGGTATTAAAAAAAAGCTAAAAGCAGCACAATTGTTAATTTTACCAGGGCTGAAAATAAAAATGGACTTTTTTAACCTTTTGTAAAAAAAAATCTGTAAAAATTCATTAATTTATGAATTTTAAACAATTTTAATCAAGCAGAAATTCACCTTTTTTTATATATAATACACAATACAGTAAAAGTGCGGAAATCCATATTCTTTGAAAACTAACCAAAGTAAATGGCTTCAGCTTACTTTTCTATTTGAGATAGATGGCTTGAGACTGCCTGGCCTTTTTCGATTACGACTACCCTACTATGTTCCAATTTCATTACTGGACAACTAGTCAAAATTCACCGGGTTATTTATCTTATTTTATTTAATT
Source organism: Forficula auricularia (assembly GCA_024734495.1). Taxonomy (NCBI): domain Eukaryota; kingdom Metazoa; phylum Arthropoda; class Insecta; order Dermaptera; family Forficulidae; genus Forficula; species Forficula auricularia. The sequence continues at coordinate 15,670,721 of JALMQS010000187.1, read as the reverse complement.
TTTTAATTTTAAAAGTACTACAAAGATTCCAGGCCGACCCGATACCCTTGATTATTCCAGATGAGGACTTTTGCTGTATTCATTGAAAAATTACAAAATACAAAGATTCCAGACCGACCCAATAACCTCGATTATTCCAGATGATGACTTTGCTGTATTCATTGAAAAATTACAAAATACAAAGATTCCAGGCCGACCCAATACCCTCGATTATCCCAGATGAGAACTTTTGCTGTATTCATTGAAAAATTACAAAATACAAAGATTCCAGGCCGATCCAATGCCCTCGATTATTCCAGATAATTTTTGCTGTATTCATTGAAAAATTATAAAATACAAAGATTCCAGGCCGACCCAATACCCTCAATTATTCCAGATGAGGCTTTTTGCTGTATTCATTGAAAAATTACAAAATATGTATTATTAAAAACTTAGTTTGATATTATACATTACTAATAATTATAAAGAAATGTTAAATGCATATCAACATAAATTAAATTTAAGAGAATTTTAAATATTTTATTTTCATAAAAAATTAATTATAATATAAATTTCATCAGAAGCTTTAAAAATATTCAAGTATTGATGGAGAAGTTGTAGAGGAATCATTTTCAAGGTATTTTCAAAATAATATTTTTCAGAGTAATTCTAAGAAGGTATCCATCCTCTGCTTCATCCAAATAAACATATATTTATATTCAGGGCCACGCCGACTATATGGCGAATGTGTGCAAAACACAGGCGGCCAAGTCAAAGGGCGGCAAAGCAGCTAGACAACTTGAAAAGACTATAAAGAGGGCGTAAAATTAAAGTTTGCATACGGGGGGCCGAATAGCTTGGCGCGGTCCTGTTTATTTTTGGTTTTATTTGTTAGACTTAAAAAAAACGATTGAAGATGAAGACCAAGTCTTAGAAACTAGTCTCTAATAAATAAAATTATATATATAAATATATGATTATTTGCATTAAGCATAGGTCTTTGATTTACTCTTAAAATTATACAAATCTGCTATCCTGAAAATAAAATATTTTCAATTTTTGCCGACTAGTTTCGAGTCTTTTTCCACCTTCAATCCGATGGAATGGAATATTTTTAATTATATGTGAGAAGGGTTGTTTTTCACTCCCTTCTGACATATAATTAAAAGTATTCCATTCCATTGGATTTAATAGATGACACCATCTTATGATTTTCTAAGAAAATTTGAATCTATTACCATCGGCAAATTGAAATCTTTCATATTTTAATATATTGTCCGCGTATTGGGGCAATACTATTTAGATTCGGTTCTTTTTCCAAACCTGCACAATTCAAAATAATAATATGTTATAAAATGAAATTTCCAAAAATTAGTCGGGAAGAGGAATAAAATATACCTATTTATTTTTAATGGTAATTTTTCCCTTTAAACACTACATCAACATTTTCAACATCAATTATTTTTCAAATATTTTTATTCGGGATATAATCTAGAATCTTTATAAAATAGATAAATAAATTATTATTATGAGAGTTTATTTTACATATAAAATTAATTCTCAATGTAGTATTACATATATTTTTTAATCATTTCGTCTACTTTTAATTGATTTAAATAAAATATTGATTACAGATAAAGAAAAGTATAATAGTAATTAAAAACAATCAAACATCAATTATATTCAGGTCAAAATACATTGCACCCTGGTTATTTCAATAACTTGGCGAATCCTGTAATGACAATAACATATTTTGTTTTTGGATCTATATTTTATTAATTATTTCTTTTTTAATTATTATTAATATTAATTTACTTTGAATATTTTTTTTTTTCATATTTATATTTACAGGTCAAGAGAAAGATTATTTTCTCACAAACCTCTGAAATAATTTTCGAATTTCAAAGCAATGAAAGAAAAATATCTTCTCTTTATTTTTATATATATATGTATATATATAGTAATTAATATAATTATTAATATTAAGATCCTTTTCGGCATTTATATTATATTATTTTTCTTTTTAAAAAATAGGAAAAGTTCGACATTCGTTCGATAATTTGTTCCTAGCCTATACTAAAAACGCAACGACACGGCACTTAAAGAATAGCAAGGAATGTTGTGGTGGTTATTTGTATTTTTAGGAATGCAAAAAAAAAAAAATGAAAGAAAAAAAAATCGGGCCCAAGCCTCAAATAAACAAGCCGTTTGAATTTTAGTCGAAAGGCATTCGCTGGACGTATATATTATAAAGATATATCCTTATATATATAAATATATATATAATATATACACTTTAACATAATGTCCGACTGTTCGAGCTAATAGGAAACAGTAGTATTTGGCAATTATTATTAAATGGATACCTATATTGTACGGTTGACTATGCTTCCGGGACAAAAACACTCGATTCTCCACCGACGTTATTTTACATAAGAAACGAGCGGTTTGTCGGAAACAAAATTCGACTAGTGATAAGGACTAAAGCGTACTGTTCTGTGTTGTGGTATTTATTAGAGTATGTGTAAATTTGCAAATGGAATGTCTAGTGAGGCGGGTGCTCGCGTAGCAAAGCCTCAAAAAAGAGCCTTCTTGAATTCGACATTATTTTGGTATCATTTCTTTTGTTAGCGCTTAGCGCTATTATTATTACTATTATTATTATTTATATTAGTATTGCTATTGATGGCGGCGCTGCCCTGACGTCGTGTCATTACACTACGTCTTGTATTGACGACCACGACGACGGGGGCTTGATGCTACCGACGGCTGAACGCTGAATCTATCGATGCGTGAAGTCGATCTAGTTGGTGTTGAAGATGTTTTCGTTTTTGTTCAAACGAAGTTTTTCGAGCCATCAATTCACAAAGACGATTGTCCAAAGTGTCTATTTCGCGTTCACGTGTCACTTGCAGTCGACGAAGTCTGGCACATTGCTCTCGAAGAACTATACGTTCGGTATCGGTTTCTTAAAAAATAATTATTTTGATTAGTTCGATTAAATTATTAAACTTGGTATCGAGAAATAAGGACTACTTATATTTTTATGCAAATAATTTATATTTTATTGCCAACGTTTCATCAACTTTGTAGACTTCTTCAGGGCTCAAACAGTTATCTTCTTTGCATATTTGTCATTTTTATAATTCTCAAGTACCTGGCCACCGATCGATACTCGGTAACTTTTTGCTTCAGTTAAAAGCTATATATTAATATTATTTTTAATTCCTCACCCCCACCCCCGGAACCCCCACCTCCACCCCCATCCCTATACCGCCCCCGAAACCCCGCACCTCGCCCCACCAGATCCACCCCCACCGTCATCCCTAACCCCGAAACCAGTTTTTGCATTTCTAGCCGTCTAGTGGACTACAGATTCCCATATGTGTATATATGGTAGTTATATAAATAGATACTGTATAATTATTTTTTTTAATTAAATAACAATTTATCGAGTTTGTGAGATTTAAAGCTCGATTTATAATCAATTAAATTATCCAACTTTTAATATATAATAATTTTTATAATGATTTATTAGTGGGATTTAAAATTTAAAAAACCAATTGAATAAAAATGTAATTATACATTTTTATCGAGACAACCACCTGTGAATAATTATTTCAATTAACAAAAGATCCATCTTAGCCGAAGATGAGACCATTACAGATCGAATGTCCAACACAAAACTCACCTACAAAAATGACTAATATGCAAGGAAGATAACTTTTTGATCCCTGAAGAAGTCAACAAAGTTGATGAAATGTTGGCATAAAATAAAAATTATTTGCATAAAAATATAGTCCTTATTTCCCAATACCAAGTTAAATAATTAAAAAATAATAACAAAATTTCTTTAGGATAAAAAACAAATTTGAACAGTAACAATATATAAAAGATAGATGTAATTCTAAAAGAGAAAAAATACAATCTCAATTTCTAAATTTAATATATAGATCAGTGGCGTGGGGTCTTTGGATGCTGGACCCCTAAACTTTCAAAACATTCACAGTATTTTCATTCTATGCCATAAAAAACCTACTGTTAAATTTGAAAAATAAAGTAAAATTCTATGATATCTATGAAATTTTCAAAAACGAGCGAAGAATAAAATAAAATGAAGTTTTTTTCTGGACAGCATCCCTGGTTGAAAAGTCACCGCCCGCCACTGATATAGATACATTTAAATTTTATTTATTTTCTATTTGTCAAATATTTTGTAATTTTTTTTTTAATATAATTATAATCTCAGGGGTTTTTAAATTCTAGACCTTTGAAATAGAATAATGAATTGTAGAATATGAATAATTTGTAACAGGGTCTGCTGTCCCATATTCAGAATACCTAATTTGAACCTCTATTTGTCATTTATTAAAAAGTAATGTAATAAATAAAAATAGTTGTGACTGAACTTATAACAATATGTACTCAAATAGAAACAAATATTTAGTATCAATTTATTCATCCCTACGTCTTCTAAGTATTAGAATTCCCTCCCAGGTTCAATCTCCTTTAGCTTTCACAAATAAATTTAGCTTGAATTCAAACCATAGATTATACTTTTTTACTTAGGGAAAGTGGTGTAGGTTTTAGGTGAAACATGATATTAATTAATAAATAAATAATATTGGTACATATGATTTAGATGTTAAAATGTGATCACTCGTTCAATTATTATTAGTTTTAACTTGTAAACTCCTGATGATGGACTAATAATCCGAAATATATTGAGTTTGTATAAACCTCTTTGAGTTTTATTTCATTCACTGTGAAATTACACACCCTTTTACTTTTATTAATTCATAGATTATACGTTTATTATTATATATATATATATGTTGCAGTAAAAACTGTTTTTTAGTAAGAGCTTGTCTTTACTTAGTTAAATGCAGCCACTGAATACCTTTATGGCAACGAGTTTACTGATGTTGGTTGAGTTTGGTTCAAAGGTCTAGAATCTTCATTTTTGACCTTCCGCCTCATTTTGGGTGTTTATTTTCAAAAAATTTTAAACAAAAATGTCAAAAATTACATCCTCTTCACAACTTTGCTTCTAATTTTTGACATTTTCAAGCGAAATGCAGAAAATAAACACCTAAAATGAGGCGGAAGGTCAAAATAAGATTTCCAGACTTTTGATCCAAAACTCAACTAACATCAGTAAATCCTAGTTGCCACAAAGGCATTCAGCGAAAAGGTTTTACTAAAATGGTTACCGCAACATATATATTGTATGTATTTATGAATGTGAGTAATATTAAAGTTTTAAGCCCTTGTCTTTAAAATAAAATCGAATTGAAGCTAATTTTTGTCAAATGTTATAATTACAACCATTCAGATTGGTTGATAATTTGTACAATTTTTTTAATGAAAATTTTATATTTTTTTTTCAAGAGCATAAAATGTAAAGTGAAGATCTTTTCAATTATTGAATGAGTGAAGTATAAAAAATATTTTTTCATTAGGGAAAACACCTTTCTATTATAAAGCTTATGTTGTCCGTCGCGAGCCACTCAATTAAAACCGAGGGGTGAACGGCGATTGGAATTATCACCGTCTTTGGAATTCATTAGATAATCTATTGTCTTCCACTTGAAATAAAAGTGGAAGTAAAGTAGGTGTACACGATTTTAGGTCGCGGTTCACCCCTTGATTAAAACCCACAAATAATTTATGTCAAATTTATTAAAATTAGAAAATTTAAATTATTATTTTAAAACCCATGAATGTTCAAGGTCAAAAAAATTAAGAAGCCTCCTGACAGTAAGATGTCCGCTGACTAAAGCAGTGTCAACCTTTTTTGTTGACGGGTAGACCAAAAATATCTGGAATCTTTTGCGGCACACCTAAATATAAAAATAAAAAAATAGTAAAAGTTAGACATACAAAAAAAATGAAGTAATTAGCGGGAATACTATTTCTGCAAGTAACAAAACCCATGCAATTTTAATTATTCAAAACGCTCGCGGCACACAGTTTAACACAAAGTAGTTTATGTTCTATATATCTGACTTTTTATTCAGGCAAAACATACATGCAGTGAGCCGAAGTATTGAATTCTCTCGAAAATTATCATTAATGCATATTCCGAAATTTCGTACAAAATATTATTATTATTATCTTAAACATGGAGAAAATAATTTTCAAACCTATGATTTTGTCTGTATGTCTATGGATTCTGGATACCACAATAATTCATTGAAACACGAAAAAAGATTGACCTGATGCTAAATGATTATATTTCCAATTTAAAGAACTATTTAGATTGTATCCTTAAGAACGTTAAATTGCAAATATGAAGAAAATCAGATAAAAACCGAATTGGGAGCAGTCGTAACCAATGAGATGAAATATGACACGCTGGTGTATTAATTAGCTTCAACTTCCTAAACTGTTCAGTAACAAATTGGGGGGGGGCATCAGTGGTGTAGCGTTCCATCCTTCAGCTTTCACAAATAAATTTAGCTTGAATTCAAACCATAGATTATACTTTTTACTTAGGGAAAGTGGTGTAGGTTTTAGGTGAAACATGATATTAATTAATAAATAAATAATATTGGTACATATGATTTAGATGTTAAAAAATGTGATCACTCGTTCAATTATTATTAGTTTTAACTTGTAAACTCCTGATGGACTAATAAATCAAATATATTGAGTTTGTATAAACCTCTTTGAGTTTTATTTGTTGCTGTGAAACTACACCTACTTTTACTTTATTAATTCATAGATTATACGTTTATTATTATATATATATATATGTTGCAGTAAAAACCCGTTTTTTAGTAAGAGCCGGTTCTTACTAGTTAAAACGCGTTTCACTGAATACCTTTATGGCAACTAGAGTTTACTGATGTTGGTTGAGTTTGGTTCAAAGGTCCAGAATCTTCATTTTTGATACTCATTTTGGGTGTTTATTTTCAAAAAATTTTAAACAAAAATGTCAAAAATTACATCCTCTACATTTAACTTGCTTCTAATTTTTGACATTTTCGTTTAAAATTTTTTTGAAAATAAACACCCAAAATGAGGCGGAAGGTCAAAAATGAAGATTCTGAACCTTTGAACCAAACTCAACCAACATCAGTAAACTCTAGTTGCCACAAAGGTATTCAGCGAAGGCGTTCTTACTAAAAATGGGTTTTTACTGCAACATATATTGTATGTATTTATGAATGTGAGTGGCCATTAAAGTTTTAAGCCCTTGTCTTTAAATAAAATCGAATTGAAATTAATTTTTGTCAAATGTTTATAACTTTTCAACCATCTAGATTGGTTGATAATTTGTACAATTTTTTTAATGAAAATTTTATATTTTTTCAAGATGGCTAAAAATGTAAAGTGAAGATCTTTTCAATTATTGAATGAGGAAGTATAAAAAATATTTTTTCATTAGGGAAAACACCTTCTATTATAAAGCGCTTATGCTGTCCGTCGCGAGCCACTCAATTAAAACCGAGGGGTGAACCGCGATTGGAATTATCACCGTCTTTGGAATTCATTAGATAATCTATTGTCTTCTACTTGGAAATGAAAGTGGAAGAGGAAGTAGGTGTACACGATTTTAGGTCGCGGTTCTCCCCTCGATTAAAACCCACAAATAATTTATGTCAAATTTATTAAAATTAGAAAATTTAAATTATTATTTTAAAACCCATGAATGTTCAAGGTCAAAAAAATTAAGAAGCCTCCTGGACAGTAAGATGTCCGCCGAAGGCGAGCTTCGCAGCTGGTGAAAAAATAAAGTAAAAAGGCAGAATATTTTTTTACCTTGTGTATGTCGACGATAAGCTTCAAGAAACCATTCTAAGCCACGCCAGCGTGGCTCATTTATTGATTCTGCATCTGTTTTGGTTGTTGAGGCAGTGGGAACGGGTTTCATAACCCCATTGACTTGATGAAACATTTTTGTAGGCCCATTTACAACAGCTGCAAGTCCGCATATACAATGCAGTTGAGGGTGTTGATGCGGACAATGATAATGGGCCATAATACACGCAGAGTTGTTAGTGGAAGGAGTGGCTGTCTCTGGCGAAAGCTGAGAAGGAGGACTTGTCGAGTTGGAGGGAATAGGAGCACTTTGTTTACAAGGTGGAAATGAAGCATGAGGATCGGGAGAAAGGGGTCGTTTTAATTTAGAGTGGTAATTATGATTAATAAGTCTCATAGGGGGTTTACAAGAGGAATGTTCGAACCGAGGGGGTGGTGGGGGTGGAGGCGAAGGGGGCAATTCGGATGTCGGAATCGGCTGAATCTCTCGGCAATAGCTAACCACAGGATCGACAGCATTTCTTCGAAGTCGCTCAGAAATCACAAGCTCCCAGACTTGTTCAGCTTCTAAAAACAAATGAAAATATGTTTCATTAGTTCATATAAAAATATTCAATATAAACATAATTAATAATTCAAATTTAGGGAACGAAGAAAAGATTATTTTTATTACAGACAAAAGGATCAGCCGGGGCTCGAACCCGGGATCTTTGCATATGTACTGCGATCGATTGGGAGGCGCTGGAATAATAATTAATAATTTTGCAACGAAATTTTCTCTGGAGAGAGACGGACGGACTAGTAGACCTTTTAATTGAAAGTAATGGAAGGCAGCCCAGGGGTAGTGAAGAAAGAAAAAATTAACACATATCAAATAAGGTGTAATTTATTGGAATCCTTCCTCCTTTCCTTTCAAACCGACGTTTCGGAGGATTCTTCCCTCCTTCTTCCAGGTTTCAAGGGGCCAATGAAGGAAACAAATAAAATGCTTCCTTCCTCTCCACAGCAGTGTTTATAACTTTTTTCTTCCTTAGCAGAAGCATAGAAAAAAGATTTCTTCCTTTTCTTAATTATAAGGAAGAAAAAAAAATTGTTTCTATGCTTCTGCTATGGAAGAAAAAGTTATAAGCCCTGCTGTGGAGAGAGGAAGAGCTTTTTATTTGTTTCATTCGTGACCCATGAAACCCTGAGAAAGGAGGAAGAATCTCCGAGCGAAGAAGGAGAAAAAAGAGATTTCAAATACCTTATTTGATGTGTTAATTTTCTTTACTACCTGAACTACCTTCCATTACATTCAATTATAATTAATAATACATTAGATTTTTTCCTCTGAGACGGACTAATAGATAGAAAGAATTTAATCGATGCCAGTCAGGAATAAATAAAAAGATGATTCCCAATATAAGAATATTTATTACATGTTTTTTTTATTGACCCTTTGAACCCTGAAAAAGGAGGAAAGGTCCTCCGAAACGCCGGTTCAAAAGTTTTAAAAATGAGTTATTTGAGAATCAGAATGTGAAAAATTTAACGTTATATAATATAAAAAATGGAAGCATAAGAGAATTGTAGTCTGTGAGGGATAAACAAATTCACAAATGGATTTTTTCGATTATCTCTTATTTAATCAAAAATAAGTGTTTGCAAATAGCGTATTGAATTATTTATTTTATTTCATTAGAAAATATGCCAAGGTAATCTGTACAAAAGGAATTGGGGACAAAGTAAAATAAATTTAAGGGTCGTTTCGGATTTGACCCAATAATTATTTTTAATGGATAAAATTAAATTTGAATGATTTTGAAAAAAAAATTCATAACAAACAAGTTAATTTATGTAATATTAAAATTGATAATTGAATTCAATAATTTTTTAAAGAGTTAGGTGTCGGTTCAGAGTAAAACATTTTAATAATAAATAAAAAAAAAAAAGTTAAATCCTGATGATGGGCTCCAAAACCCAAAATATATACATATATCGAGATAAAAACTCAAAAAAGATATATTTGTTTTATTTTTGTGAAACCTACCTAGAAATTTTATTTACTTTTTTTATAATTGAATATCTTTCTAATGTCTTCATGGAGTTAAAATGTTTAACATCGTATTTTTTAATTTATCCGTGGATTGTATCTATCAACCTCAAGACCTTACAAATTGGACTTAAATTTTTCTTATTCATCAAACTGACAATTTAAATTCTGGTTTATTATAATATAATAAAGTTGAAAAAAAGATCATACCTTCTCTATCTTTTCGTGTTCGAATGCTGAGACCAATAGAACGCAGAAAGCGAGATTTCGCTTTAAAATCCTGTGCTCGACCAAGAGCATCACTTCTTGCCCAAAAATATTTTGGCCTGGGAAGAGATAATGTTTCAAGTCGATGGGATCGGTCTTCACAAAGATCATCAGGACCTAAAGGATCTCGCAACTTAGCACGTCGTTCTAATCGTACCATTTCGATTTCTAGAAAACAATAAAAAAAATAAAATATTATCTAAAGAATATAAATTAGGAAAAAATAATATTATATTTAGTGTATATATATCGAATATTTTTTCTCTCAGTTATTAATAGACTACAAATGATCTCAATTGAAAAAAATATAATTGTAGAATTGGTGGAAAAATTGAAAACTTTTTCATGACTCGGTATATTATTTTATAACTATATTATGATATGGCTTTAAATAAATAATAAAATAGATAAAGCAATTGTTTTCTGTATTTTTGAGCCGGAGGTTTGGGCCCATCCATAAATTACGTCACAGGAATTTCAAGATTTTTAGACCCCCCCCCCTTGTCACATTTTCATTGAGCCCCTCCCCCCTGTATTGTGAAGTCACATTTATACCCTATGATTTAATAATTGTAGAATTTTTTTTTTAATTAAACTCTACTAAAGTGATTTATAATATTTTAAGTTTAACTTTATTTTTATTCCTATGATGAAATCTAAAAAATACATTTCAAAATTTTTTAATTTTTTTAATTTGACTTTTGTGACATCACAATTTTTAAGATCCCTGGGCCCCTCCTGTCATATTTTGTCACAAATCTGAGATCCCCCCTTACTGTGTGACTTAATTTATGGACGCCCCCTTTTGAAGATTGAGTGCCTAAAATCTAAAGAGTTCTCCGCCTTGAAAACACTTTGGAACAAGAATGAACTTTATACGACTTTTCATTCTTGAGTTATCGTGGGTATTAGAATCCCGACAGACTGAAAACAAATCATTTTTTTAACGATTCAGACATAAGTATTTAAACATAATGAGATTTTTTTAGAGTGAATTCAATACTAGAGCAGCCCGGCAAGCAGGCTTCGCCTGCCTCCCGGACGTGCCTGATAGCATTTTAGCACTCGAGTTCAATATCCGAGACTGTGAAAAGAACCCTTCTGACATAAAATAAAACTAATCCCAATTTACAAAGAGAAACAAAGAGGCTGTCCTCTGCTTGATGCTGCATCAAGCAGAGGACAACCTCTTTGTTTCTCTTTGTGAATCAACAACTCTTCTACTCTCGGCAAAACAAAAACTTTTCAATCATCCCAATTTCTCCGACCCAGTAGTTGATAATCTCTTGTGTTTTCTTTAGAAATCTCAACCTTGCCTAGTATCAGGAATTTGAATTTTTATATTATACTAGGTACTATTATAATAGTAATAAACATTTACTAAGTCCTCCTTATGTTAATAGTTTTTAAGATACGAGCTTTCTAAAGGGGACAATATAATGTAATTCATAATAAATTTGTGTTTTCCCAATACTTAAAAAATTGGACATAGATTAAAAATTTCTCGCTTCAAAATTACAACATCACCAAAATATCTATTCTTTCATTTAATTTGTAGTGTTTTATTCTTAAAAAGAAGAATTATTATTAATAAGGAATTTACCATTGCTTTCTGCAATTGTTTTCAATCCAAACATTGCTAAAAAACGAATTTTCGATGGTGTTGCTTTAATCGGTTCTGGTGGTCCCTTTGTGATCCAAAGTTTAGTAGTAGGATCAGGCAATTCATCTCCACTTGAGTCTCCTGCATAAGAAGTTTGTAAGCCAAGACTGCGAGCTTTGCGACGCTTCTCCAAAAGATCCAATTTACTTATTACTGGAGATGTTGGACGAGGCGTAGCAGAGCTCGGATGAGAAGATGGAGCTGAAGAAGCCACTAAAGGTTCATTCCAGCTTTCCAAAGTCTGTAATTGAGATAACATGTAAAGAATTAATTTTTTTGAAAATAATAGTATTTATTAAGTAGAATCAATAAATTTATTATCAAAAACAGACAAAAAATAATTGGGGGGGGGGGGCATAGAAGGCTCATTTATATAAAATACAATGCTAGATTATTCGAGCTTTGGAGCAAGATGAAATTAAGCTATGTGGGGGGAAAAGATGATGCCTAATGATTGTTTTGATAAAATATTTATTTATAATCTATTTATTGGAGATCAAGTTGATAAACTAGTGAAGTCTATAAGGTTGGACCACCGAGAAATAAGAAAATCTAGTTTATTCACGACGTTTCAGCTTCTAGATGTGAAGTAGTTTTCAAATGTTAATAGATATAGATTGATTCGATTATATTAAGGTAGTTCTTTCACAAATGCAAAAATTCAAGAAGTTTTTGAAACTTGGAATATAAGTCATTAAAAGCACATAAAGTCACATAAAGCATAAAATTTGAAGACGATTTACCACACTAAAATAATTGCAATTAAAAATGACCTTTTTAGCATAGGGTAGATAGGGAAAGGGTGGGGATTTGATCATTATTTTTTTTTTTTTCATTGAAGGACTTTCACCATCTTGATGAAAAACTAGTATTTATTAGAATAATATATCCGGAGTAACTTAAAAAAAAAAAAATTGAAATTATTTACCACGTAGTTGTGATAAAAAACAAAAAAAAACTATTTGGGCGATTATTTTTAGTGGAGGGGATATAAGCACAATGGCTTGGAAACGATCCGGCAAGTATGTGTGTATCTTTTTAGAGATTTCGCAGTGTGAGTGGACAGTCACGTTTAAAAAAATACTCTAAAATATTAGTTCCGTTTATATTTATAGAGTGGTTACGAGGCTAAAACTTTTTGTGTGAATTGTCGCGAAAGAGCTTCCTTAACAACAACGATTTTAACAGATTAACGTGGTTGGGTTGACACCATCGACTATATCAAAATTCACTTGAAAATTCCTTGAGATTTATAAGCCGAAAAATTAATAATGAATGATCTAACTCGAAAAAATTCATATTTTTTATGGTTTATTATTTAAAAGACCGTTAGCTAAATTTGAATTAAAATAACTTATATATAAATTAGTTTTACTTTGAAATGTTAAATATCTAAAAAAAAAAAAAAATGAAGTAAAACTTCTATACTGAATTCTCTGGTTTTTAAAGCGCTAATGATGTTAAGGTGACGCGAAACGTCTATTAATCATTAATTAGAAATAAATATTTCAATAAAATCATCATTCAGCTTTTTTATGAAACAACAATAAAATAAAAAATGGTATGTACCTTCTGACTTGAAGTGTAGCATTTGGATAAATAATGATAATCCCATGTAGACATAACAGAGCTGGGAGGTGGAGGTACTGTGGTTGCAGCATTAAAAACAGTAGGAGCAGAAGGCACAGCTGGAGCATGAGCTGTGGCTGGTGATGTTGCACATTGAGCAGCCTTTTCTTTAGCAGTAGTGACTGCTGCAAGAACTTTAGATGCATCAGGAACATTCAATACAGGTATACAGTGATGTTTCACAGGTATATGTTCGTTGTTTTTTGGTATCTTTGAAATAACTGGCACGGGTTGTTGAATCACTGACTGGTGAACTGGTGGATGTTGATGATGTTGGTGTTGTTGCTGATGTTGAATTTGAGGCTGTTGTTGTTGTTGTTGAATTTGTGGCTGTTGCTGAGTAGGTGGAGGTTTTCCTGTATCCAATTGCAGTGGCAATGGCTGAGGAGGCGCCAAAGGTTTGCTCAATACAGGTGGAGGCGGAGCAGGAGTATATACAGTGGTCGTCTTGGATGTCGAAAGAGGTGGGGGAGGGAGTAAAACAGCTGGCTTAGGTCGATGGATTTTAGGGACGAATGAGTCCTCAAAAGGACGAACAAATGGAAGAGGCTCCTTTTTTATAATGGAGGGTTGTGAAGGAGGTTGTGATGAAGGTGGTGGATGGTGGGAATGTTGGTGTTGGTGAGGAGGTGGAGGAAGGGGTTGTGAAACAGGTATGGAGTTTGGCGGTTGCAGGGTGGGAGCTGAAGTGCTGTTATTTGTAGGAATGAGGCTACTATGAGGCTGCGGAAGCCTCTGACTAGAAGTATGCACTATGGAATTCGTGTGTATGGCAGAGGGACGATGATGAGGTGATGAAGGAACATGGGGTGCTGGAGGGGGAGGGGGAGGAGCTAGGGTGGCACTTGTAGGTTGAGGAATTGAAGAGGGAACTATGAGACGTGCAGAGGTGGAGGTGGAATTGGCAGGCAATGGATTGGGGGTAGAATGCGTCGGGGGGTAGGCGAGCTCACGAGGCCCGCACACTAGTGGCGCCTTCCTAGCTGGAACAAACAAAGGAACCGTGTGGTAAAGGCTCTAGGAAGGATATCCAGGAAATCCGCCAGAAATCATATTTAAAGTGGACGAGTATAAATTTTCGTAATGTTAAAATCCAAAATTGTTCATATCTTTACATTTTTTTTTTATTAATTATTTTATGATACGAAACAGTTATAATTGATTGCTAATTGAAATTGGTTAATATTCTAGTTTCGAATGTAGTCTTGCAGCCATATTTTTTTAGTTAATTACACAGATCGACAAAAATTTGTACCCGTAAACCTAACAATGGATTCCAGTAGAGTTTTATAAGCTGATTTTCATGCAATTTCTCGATTTTTTACCACAGGTCAGAGTTTCGAGATATTATAGGTCAAAACGACGAAAAAGGCCATTTTGACCCATTTTCGAGTCCCACCAGATATTAAACAGCAATATCGCAGCAATAATGAAATCAAAATATTTTGTTGACTTAATAGAAACACAAAAATTGATTTTCAAATTAGCACTTGATTTCAGCTCAGTTAGAACTCGAGTTATAACTAAAAAACTAAAACTATGTGATTATAAAGGATAATAAACATAGATAAAAACATATGGTCTTAGTTTTTTAGTTATAACGCGAGTTCTAACTGAGTTACAAACAAGTGATAATTTGAAAATCAAAGAGGAAACTGTTTTTTATTCCGTCAACAAAATCTTGCTGTCTAATATCTAATGGGATTCAAAAATAGGTCAAAATGGCCTTTTTCTCGTTTATTATTATTATAACCTCTACAAAAGCAAACTTTATATGGAATATAGGTATTTTTCCTTTATTTTGATGCAAAATGAATAGAAAAATCATGAAATAAATCTTAGGACAAGGAAAAAAAAAATTTTGTCGACCTGTGTTATTTATATATTTTGTTCATGATGCAATGTAGAGCAATTTTAATATTTAATATGAAAATTATGTGAGGTGATATTTAAATTCATACAAAATATTATCTGCAAAATAATATTTCAAAATGATGTTCATTATAATAAGAAATATGAAAAATTAATTTTGGATTTTCCTATTTATTATTTAAAATCGGTGACTTGTGGCTTGGGTAAATTTCTAAAAAATTTTAGGTGGTTGTAGAGGATGAATTAAAATGAATGGAATTTTTTTTGTATAATTTAAACAGTAATATTCTGTTATATATTAAAGATGAAAAATTTTGGACTGCATAGACCGTTTTATTGTTTAAATTTTTTTTTAATGTGATTATTTCTCTACTATTTTAAAATTGCAAACAAGATATTTTCTATAAAAAACGTACATTATTTGCAATTTTGTTATAGAAATAAATTCTAATTAAAAATCACATTATACAAATTAAATAATATTTAATACTTTCGAAAAGTTTTGAATAATATTTGTATTTTTCTAACTTCGTAACACATTTTTTTTCAATATTTTGAAAAGATTACTACTATTATTATTTTTTTTTTTTTTATAACTCAACATTAACCCTTATATGAATAAATTTTCATATACATTTTTTAACAATAAATAATATAATGATCTAAATTTCTAGAAAAAATAACAAAATTAAAAATAAACGATCTAAAAGTATAAAAAAATAAATTAAAAAAAAAAAATAATAATAATAAAAAAAAATACAGTACTTTTGAAATTTTTTTTATCCAGATATAGAAAAAGTTGAGATTCAAGTTATAACAAATTTTCAATTAAATAAAAATTATTGTTATTATTTTTTAAGTTATTTTGATAAAAAATATGTTAAGATTGTTTGGAATTAAATATACTATGTAAGTACTTAAGAATAATGATCACTTATACAATTAGAGAAATTAATAAAATAAATTTTAGAATGTTCATCTCTATTTTCTAATGATAGTCTTAACAAGACGGGAAGTAGTAAAATTGGCTAGAATTCTGGCGGAATTCCTGGCTTCCATCTCGGGGATAAGAAGAAACGACACCTGTCTGCTCGGGATGATGGGCGGCAGAGGGTCGAGGGCTTCGCCTCGATTTATCTCGCCGTTCTCGATCTCGTTCTCGTTCTCGCTCCCGTTCCTGTTCTTCTTGAATTCGAAGCTCTCGCTGTCTTTGTTCATCTTCGAGTTTCAGTCTAAAAATAAATATTTATATATAATTTATAGTTATGTTGATTAATGTCCATTATAATTAGTAGATTAAAAATTCACAGTGCATTGGACAATGTTTTTTATTGAAGCTCTTATTCAATTTTTGTACAACGTTTCGTCTCTCTCGAGACTTTTTCAAGCACTCATTTGGTTAGAGCAACATTGGTTGAGATGGATGATCGATCTAGACTTATTTTATTGTATCAATCTAAAAAGAAAAAAAATCTACTATGTCTCAATTACTTTTATTGTTATCTCAATCAATGTTGCTCTAACCAATTGAGTGCTTGAAAAAGTCTCGAAACGTTGTACAAAAATTGAATAAGAGCTTCAATAAAAAACATTGTCCAATGAACTGTGAATTTTTAATCTAATAATGTATAGTTATAAAATATTAATTATAAATTAAATTAAATTAGCGAACGAAGAAAAGATTTTTATATTATAGACAAAAGGATCAGCCGAGATTCGAACCCGGGATCTTCGCATGTGCGCTGCGATGCCTTTATAAGGGCCAGTTGTATGTCGGTTGGTAAACTCTTTTAAACTGTTGGCAAAGGGTAAAAGGCTTGGATGGCCAATCAGATGAAAGTGCCTGTCATCTAATTGGAAGGCACTTTCATCTGATTGGCCATCCCACTCAACGGTTAAAAAGAGTTTACCAACCGACATACAACTGGCCCTAAGAGCCTTAGCTCTTATCCTCTTGGCCACCGATCCCTGAATCCAAGCTGATACTTAATGTCTATATGAATTATGGAATTTCATTTTTATTTAATCTTTTAATCTCTTCCTCGTTCATTTTTGCAGCTCTGTAATGGCCGGACTATTATTAATTAAAAATATTTTAGTTTCTAGAATTTTGAATTAGAAAGGTTTATAAATTAAGGTAGTTGTTTCGCGACAATACTAGGAAAAAGTTATTGCTAGAGTATATAGAACAGACAATAAGGATTTATAATTCATAAGCCCAAAACTTTTTGCTGTTTATGTACCACTACTAGCCAATCCCATGTTCGTTTGACAAATCTGACAACACTGTCCGAACTTGTATATATTTTATCATAGAAATATCAGATAAAGTACATTATAAAAGGAGATTTATAAAACAAAAAGTTCTTAATAAGCGAATGAAAGATGTTGCGACAATGGCTGAAGCGAAAAAACGTCAAAAAAGTACTAAAGTTAATCCACTTTTTAGGTTAAATATATGCGTTGTTGCCAGCTTGTTTTTAGTGTAAATTTTTCATTAATTATTCATTATTATCTCAGAAACTGTGTTGTAACTATGAATTAAAATTTTCTTAAAAAATGTTTTAGTTATTGTTTAATGTTGGTTTAGTTTTTTATAACAATGGTAAGAAGGGTCTCTTAATTATAAGATTGGAGTAATTTTTGGAGAGTGACTGATAAGTGAAATTGAGTGGATATTGATTATAATTAAATATGTATGTAAACTTTCCGATATCCCGTATAGTGGAATGTATAAGAGTCTGAAAAACTCTATCTTTGGAATTTAATATCTTCGGAATTATATTGTTCATAAATTTCGTTTTGACACCAATCGATGAAGAAGTATTTAAATAATAATCTGTCTAAATTACAAAAAAAACCTAAGAAAACCCATATGGTGAAACAACTACCTTAAAGTATATTAACTTTCTCAATCAATTTCATTATTATAGTGCCATTAATGATAATGATAATAGCTACTATGTACTAGCCTTTATAAGAAATTGTATTATTTATTGAGTGGTTCTCAACCTTTATGTAATATGAGGGGTGGGGGGTGTTAAAACGGTTTATGAAATAGGAACAATCGTTAATTATTGGAAAAATTACAAGTTTTCTATTTTCCTTTATCAGTAAAGTATCCTTTTTAGAGGGAGAGAGATAAAATAAATAAATAAAATGATATATGCATAGATAAAATAAAAAAAAATAGGATATTATTACATCAAAAAAATTTGGTTATGATCAATAAAACAGAGTGTTATCCAGGTCAGGGCAAATCCCGATAAAAATCAAAAACTCGTTTTTACCGTATGTAGAGACCACAAATCTAAAGTGATTGTTTTTATGTTTTAAACTAGAACATAATAAAATTTTAGTTCTAAATTTCGTCATTACAAGATTTTTTCACTTTTATGAATGCAGGAAAGTAAAAATTTATCAAACGAAACAAATATTTTTATTTTTCAATATACATAATAGTATGTTATGCTGTTTTGTGGTCATTTTAGAAGAGATCAAGACTGGTCCCAATATTTTTGAGCGTTTTGTTATTTTTACCCTAGTCAATGTTAAATAAAATTAGATTTTAGAATTATTAATATAATAAAAGACTGTACATTTTTTTTAAAGTTATTTAAAAGAGAAACAGATTACATAATTGCATTTATTCATTTAACATCACTATAATAAGATAGTTAGTTACCTCTCATGCATGGCTGGTGAAATTAAGCCGAGAGGATTTGCTGCCATTGCCATTTCAGGTGTATATCGGAGTCCATAAAGTGGATAAGAAGCTGTTAGAGGAAACATTGGAGGTCTTAGCATACCCACTTGTTCTAGGTATAATTGGTCTTCCAACCTAAAATACAAAAAGACGATTGAAAAAAAAAAATAAGACTTAATTATTTATATTTTTTTTAAGCAATAATAATAAGAGTAACAATTTTGAAAAATTATGTTCTGGTATAAAGCCTGAATTTTATTATACAGTTTTCACTGAAGTCGACTTGCAAGTCTTCATGCTCCAAATACACAAACTAGGTCCAGGTAAAGTTTACACATAAGTCTTGCTACAAGTTTTCTAGTGTTTATTAGTTAACTTCTAGTATTTAAAATTTATGGCCACTTGCATAATACAGGTATATATAGACTTAATACTTTTTCTGACCAAAATTAAATTGTTAATTTTAATAATACAATGTATTTCGGTTATATATTTTTAAATAATCACGAGAGTGCCTTCTTCTAAATCCGAGCTGTTAGTTTTTGTTACATGTCAGAAGGGTTGTATTCATCCCGTGGGGAATGACCTCGTGTGCCAAAAAACAATCTGGACCAACGGCTATCCTGTGAGTTGGACCCATCCGACATAAGCTAAATTTTCACCCAGATTTAACCTTCATTTGTAAAATTTAAGCACCTAGCCCTGAAATTTAGTTTAATTAATAAAGTGAAGGGTGTGTAGTTTCACAGTGAATGAAATAAAACTCAAAGAGGTTTATACAAACTCAATATATTTCGGATTATTAGTCCATCATCAGGAGTTTACAGGTTAAAACTAATTTAGTTAAATAAAACTCCTGATGATGAACTAATAATCCGAAATATATTGAGTCTGTATAAACTTCTTTGAGTTTTATTTCTTTCACTGTGAAACTACAGACCCTTTACTTTATTAATTAATATCATTTTTCACCTAAAACCTACACCACTTTCTCTAAGTAAAAAAAAAAAAAAAAAAAGGAAATTTAGTTTGCTGAGTGTTTCAAAATTTTAATTTCTTCAAAAATCGAAGGTCAATGGAATGACTATTATTTTTTATTACATGGCAGAACGGTTTATTCACCCATTCGGGAATCCAACTGCTTTTCTTCAGAAATTTTAAGTTTGCTATAATTGCTAATTTGAATTCATATATGGAATAGTCATTCCATTGACCTTCGATTTTTGAAGAAATTAAATGAATAGCAATTGTGACAAACTTAAAATTTCTGAAGAAAAGGAGTTGGATTCCCGAATGGGTAAATAAACCGTTCTGCCATGTGATAAAAAATATCGCATTTAGTAGAAAACAAAAGAGTGGGATTTAGATATTTTGGTTAATTGGAGCAATTACAGAAGTACTCTAATCTAGGCGTTTTATAAAATTTAGTTTATTTGAAAAATCCTTAATATCCATGTTACAAGATGTATTTTATAGGCAATTTACCATATTTGCCGGGGTATAAGACAAGCTTTTTTACTTTATCCAATGCGAAGCGATAAGAATCGATTGTTATTTTTGATTTTAAGTTGATTCCTCCATGTCTTCAGCAATGGTTACCAATAATAATCGAAACGTCAAAAATCCAATGTACGAGAGAATTGTAGAATTGTTATTCCTCGGGTATTAGATGAGAATCGATCACCATTTTTGAATTTAAGTCAACATGGACTGCAAATAGCAAGTGATATCTGATTAATAATAAAGGAATAAACATATTAATATTTCAAATGACTTTGGATAAAGTTTAGCAACGATCCGTTGCAGTTTTTTTTTAACATCAAAATACGCCTTAAATATCGAGTGCGTCGATAATCGAAATTATAATTTGAAATTTCACTCTGTCTAAAACTTCTGGTTTATAATAATATACATGTATATTGTTTAAGTATTCTTTCTGGAAATTCATGAAAAAAAATTGTGTATAAAATTTTTTTCCTTAAAAATCTGTATAAAAAATGGAGCGCTTCTTATACGCCACTGCATCGGTACCGCGACATTTCAGCACCCGACAAAATATCCCCCGACATAATATCTTCTGACAAAATATTCCCCAGTATAAGGGAGAATACAAAAGAGATTAAGTGAGAAGCTTATAATCATAGTTTTGAATAATATAAACAGACTTTCATATTTTGTCGGCTAATTAGCCGTTTGAAAGTGCTGCTGTCTGTCGTGTTTGATTAGGAAAAAATGGGAGCCCCAAGCACACCCCGCCCGACGATTGGCTGGTTCGGTTTTCAATGTGTGTTTAATTAGAAAAAAAAGCCCGAAACACACCCCGCCAGGACTAAACTTTCGGAGGTTCAGTTAATATATATTAACCGAACCGGAGCCGATTTGCATTACTCATAAGATTCACGAGGGGAAGGGTTATTTTGTCATGAGATAATTTGTCTGAAGGATATTTTGTCGGGGGATATTTTGTAGGAGACTGAAATGTTGCGGAATCACTGCATCCAATACGCCGGCAAATATGGTAAAAAATGATTTGTAATTAAATGAAAAATAAATTTAATAGATTGAAAAGAAAAAGTACCGATAGGGGTGTCTAAGATGAGGGGGGTATAGGCTCTGATGGTATGCAGCGGCGGCTGCAGCAGCTGCATAAGGTGTGTCAAGTTGATAGGCGGATGGTGGAGGCTGTTGGGCAGCTGCAGCCGCTGCAGCGTGTGCAGCAGCAGCATGTGCAGCTGCTGCAGTATGCGACGAAGGGGGTGCCTGAGGACCTTGCTGTTGTGGCTGAGCTTGCTGCTGGGCTGAAGGATCAGGGCGATACGGCTGGAATCCGGATCGAGCCGCAAGCGCTCCAGGAGCGTCACATAATGAACTTCCGCTACGGCCATAGAGACTAGAGGGATCTAGCGAACGATCCTGAAACAAAAGAAAATCGATTAATTAAATAATTTTACTTATTTACTTTTAAGGCTCATCATCATCTTAAATTTTCAACCCTTAAAAAAATTCACTTCATAACAAAATATTCTGATATATGCAAAAGTACAAAGCACATTTTTAATAGTTACTCATCTTAAATTAAGATTCTTAATGTATATGTTGCAGTAAAAACCCGTTTTTTAGTAAAAACGCGTTTCGCTGAATACCTTTATGGCAACTAGAGTTTACTGATGTTGGTTGAGTTTGGTTCAAATGTCTAAAATCTTCATTTTTGACCTTCCGCCTCATTTCGTGTGTTTATTTTCAAAATTTTTTAAACGAA
Source organism: Forficula auricularia (assembly GCA_024734495.1). Lineage (NCBI taxonomy): Eukaryota > Metazoa > Arthropoda > Insecta > Dermaptera > Forficulidae > Forficula > Forficula auricularia. The sequence goes on along the minus strand of JALMQS010000187.1, from coordinate 15,648,547 downwards.
AATGTTAAAAATTACATCCTCTACAACTTTTCTTCTAATTTTTGACATTTTCGTTTAAAAAATTTTGAAAATAAATACACGAAATCAGGCGGAAGGTCAAAAATGAAGATTCTAGACCTTTGAACCAACCTCAACCAACAGCAGTAAACTCTAATTGCTATAAAAGTATTCAGTGAAACGTGTTTTTACTGCAACATATACATATATCATTTCAATTTGTTTTAATCCCAGACAATAACATTTACTCCAAGAGGATTTTTTATATTATCATTTTTTTCCTTTTCCAGATTAAAAGTAAAATCGGTAATGACTATCTGTCCGTTTGTCAAAGCATTGTAGCTCGTAAACTAATAAGATACAAAGTTGAAATTTACAAGAGAAGTGTAATCAAAATCGTATTAAAATTTTAATCGAATGATTATTTTGAAAAGGACTGAATTTATATTGGAGTCAAAAATTGAAAATATTTTTTATCATAGTACGTGAGATAGCCCTGTAAAGATTTTTTCAAATATATTAGACCAAGTTTTTTAAAATTTATTATTTAAGCGACCCGAATGGCAATTTATAGGTCGGCATTTAAAAATGGTTCAAGTTATTATTATCAAAAAATTTAAGAAATTTCCTAATATTCTCCTTATCAACGATAAATAAGACCGAATTTGATATCTCCAGCCATTTGTAATTTATAAAGTATGGGATCCTCTGTATGTGGTCCGACTTGTAGTTGGGGCCTGCTTATTTGATTTTTTATATAGATTCTTGTATTTTATCATACTTTTAAATTTCTTTATGGAGTTATCAAATATGTCGAAATCCAGCAGACCAGAGCCTAGTACGTTATATGCTAAGCACATTCTAGTTATAAGAGAGTATAGATCAAAATCAGTTCAACACAGAAGGCTGGCAATAAAGTGTGAAAAAAAAGTTTTAAATAATCTTGTTGTAAATTTGATCATTATAAGATAGGAAAAAAGAGATTTAATGATTATAACAAAATAATAGTATTATGATGAAAGATGCAACAAGTGTTAATTGAAATGTTCTAGCTAATTTTTAATTTTAAGTTTAACTACAAAATATTTTGTAAAATCAAATCAAATAATAATTTTTGGAAATTCAACAAGGTGGGGTTTAATATTAAAAATAAGTACATATATTGAAAGAGGGTAAGAGTTTGATCCTGAAAATTTTTTTGACCCCATATATCGTCACTCCATTGCAAGAACTAGGTAACTCCAAAAAATTATTTTTTTGAGATACCTGGCTATTTCATAGATAAAAATACATATGAATTGTTATTCTAAACTGTAATAATAATAATCTGTAGTCATATTAAGCAGTTTATTCAGATAAGCACTTTAAACATGACTGGTATGGAATAGGTAAAACATTTTCAGACCATTTTTTAAGGACTTGAAAATCGAGTTACCTAGTTCTTGCAATGGGATGACGATATGGTTATTAATATTATTGTTATTGTTTTAAAATACTATATATATATATATATATATATATAATCTACCCAAGAGATGAATTTGATTACCCAAGAGCAGGGATATTTAAAAAATGTTTAAAAAAATATTATGATTTGATAAATCGATTTAATTAATATTTAAGTGTCACTATTTTGATTCAATTGGGAATTTAGATAAATAATAGTCTAGGAACTCCATTTGTTGTGGCCTATGGTATTGGTTACCACCCTTTGAAAGTGGATTGTAAGGGCGAATACTTGAAATTGCAATATCTTCAATAGAATTCCAATATCTATACAGACAGAAGAAGTTAGGTTATTTAATCCATCAGGCGGGAATTTATGTGCCTGCAACTCTTCTTCAAAAGTCTTACTATACCCAAAATATTTTGCTTTCAAACAGAAATGATTTATTAATTTATTTTTGACATTTTCATAATTATATTTTTGGCTATTTTCCAAAATTTTGAAATAGTTTAATTTATATTATTTATTTTGCTTTTAAAGCATTAGTATATGGGATAGAAAGAGGATTTAATTTAGGAAGGTTTTCCTGAGCTTTAGAGTGGCTCAGCAAGTCGAATTAATAAAGTGTCTGCGAGGGTGTGGGTGTTGGCGCTGGTGGCGGACAATCTCAACCCTTTCTAAAGCTCACCCCCCTGGTTTTTAATTTGCCAGCTCTCAGCTTGTGGCCGCCATGTATTTTTAATTGCTACGCAGTTCAAAGGCAAACCCCAGAGGCGTCACGATCGATCTGACGGCGGCGGCGATGTTGGCAACCCTGGTGGGGTTGGAAGCATTTGGGGGGTGGATGGTAAAAACCAACCCCCGAAAGAGTTGGGGGTGGAATAAAAAAGCAAGGGCTGTCTTCACAGCAGAGAGAGCATCCATTCAGCCCGGACACAATGGCTTTTTAACGCGCTCTACAAGAGTACTCCGGGAAGGGGCAATCACAAATCGTTGGAGGGTGGGCTGGATCCTTCTTCAAGAGAAAGAACACCACAAACAATTTGAGAACTTTTCAATAGGAGCCATTCATATTGACCCGCATTCTCTTTCTTTTACTAATCATTTTTGATTTTTATACTCAAGAGAAAGTCATTTAATTAGCTAAGTTGATTATAACTGGTCATTAACTTAAGAAGAGGACGTACCAAATGATTAAGAATACATTATATGTTTATCCTCTTTCTTTATTCACGCAGGATAATCAATATAGATATTTTTCCTTAAAAAAATTGTTCATTAAGGTCGTTTCCCATAGTCTTCCTCTGTCTGTATTTGAGGCAACTTAAACAATAGACTACTTTATATCTGGGTTTGATCGAGTTTTTTATGATTGTGGGTGTGGAGGCTTTTATATTTAAAAATTAAATCTGTTCCTGCATATCACGAAAATCATGTAGCTCTAGCGTTAAGAAAAAAGCTCGTTTTCGTAGTGGACTTTGATAGTAAAGGGAGGTTACATGGGCAAATATTTTTAGAATATTATGTTTGTCCCATCGTATTATAAAAATCGTTAATATCTGTAGAACTTAGAAAAATAGGTTTTAAATAGGACTGATGTTTCACAAAGAGGTGTCAAACAAACTCCTGTGGGTATATGTCAGTTTTCATTTTTAAGACAACAATAAATTGGAGGAAAAAGTGAAACTATTTCATGACTCGGTACGCTGTTTGCAGTTTCGGTAAATTAATAATTTTAAATGATATAATATTTAAATCTGATATTCATTTCGATATAATATTTTCTTCGATCATAAAATAGAGTGACAGTGAACGTATCGACAGTGCCCAGTGTCCTCGAAACAGTGACAGCCGAGACATCAGCCGCCATACCGTAAGTAATCCACCCTCAACCACAAAACACCCAAAAACTTATAAATCTCCCAATCCACCTAGTCTTCTGAATGAAGAAATTCACTCGGAAGACACTCCCCAAAACGAATCCTGGACAACGAGGCTAAGACCATGTAGACCAGTGTTCCGCAAACTTTTTGTGTTCATGGTACAACTACCAAATCAACAAATTTTAAAGGTACATCAAAGGAAAAACCTTTGTTTATTTAATATTTATTTATTATTAAAATCAATATAAGATGAAAAGATGTTTAATGAGAAATGTGAGCCTGCTTAACTGAGCACAGGTGATCCAAATTTGGAGCAATCGTTGATAAGGTTGCTCGCATAACTCTCAGCTATGTTTAGGTGCATTTTCTTCATAAAATTTGACATTTTTCCGCGGGCACCAAAAGGAGAGCCGAAACGTCGAGAAAAACTCTCAAAGCCACGCGGAGAAACCCGAAAAATCTCTGACATAGAACCCATCCGCGGAAACCTCAATCAACATATATTTATACAAGAATTGCACATTTAATACTATAAGATAAGATTATGGACGGAAAAGATAATAATAGTTGAAAATGATTTCTTTTACGTTTCAGGCATTTTTAAAACACATTGAGAAAAAAAATTGAAAATTTTTGCGTGAATCTAATACCTAGAGCGTCGTCTGCCTGCTGGGCGTACCGAGTAATAAATAAATATTTTATTAATTTTTTGGAATATGGTGAGAGTATAAAAGAGTGAGAAAGCGAAGCTCAAAGGGAAAGCTAATAATGAGATAGATGATGGGTGATAAGAGAGATTTAGGTGGGAACTAATCATGCTTGAGTGGGAGTGATTTGGTAGCTGCGATATAACGCTTTTGGCTAATTGTCGCTTGGTTGGATGGATGGTTAAAGGGAGGAAAGCAGGGTGTCGGGCTAACGGGTATGTTGGGGGGTGAGAAAGGGACCGAGGGTCAGTTGGGGTCGAGAGGAAGGCGCTGCCCTCGCTATTTATCTCCACGCCGAAACGACCCCTCCACCCCAACGACCCTCAAGCCATTTATCCCCTTGTTTTTGCTACCACCCCCAAACAGCCAGCCAACTCAATGGATTGGAGAGAAATATGGCAAAATTTCAATTACAAATTTAAAAGAGATTCCACGCATTTTTTTTATTTTTTTATTTATAATTCGAAATTCATCTTGTTCATTTTGCTTTTATTAATATTTGATGTTGTTTAGTAAAGTGGTATTGAGTCATAATTTTTTTAATGCGAATTTTAATGGATTTCATAGAGTACATCATACAACTGAGTGGACGATTTACTGGGGTTTAAATTTAGTGTTCAAATTTATTATTATTCAATATTGAAATGGAATTATTTATATAGGATTGATCATTTTGAAATAATACCAGAAAACAATTATTTAAGGAATATGGAATAAATAATAACATGTTTGATTAATATTCAAATAAACATATTCATTATTATTAAAATGTTAAAAATAATATAGTGAAATGTTTTTTTAATCGTTTGGATAAATTACTCGGTACGCTCGAGTGGCAAGCGATAGCCCCCTGCTTATCGGCAACCAGAACTACTGGATTTATTTTAAAAGTTTCAAGCTCTCGAACGGGCACCATTTAAGAAGTACTTTTAGTCAAGTCAAAATAGACATTCAACAAAGCCAAAATCCCCACAGAGCTAAACATTTGCACAGACCTTTGAATAGTCATTTTAAATGAAATATGAAAAGTCCCGATCGATTCGACATGTGATAAAAATTTTATTCAGGATCAAAGGTCATGAAAATCAGTTTTTCGCGAATATCTCTTAAATGGTTAGTTATATTGTAAAAAGAGTTATTATCAAATTTATAGAGCATGCGATTTTCGACAAAAAAGGTCCTTATACTTTTTCTGCTACACATTAGCGTTCGTATGTTATGGCAAATTAGAAAACTGTAAACTTGGAATTCTCACGACTATACACTCTTTTCCACGCCATCTTGGCGATAGAGTACTTGGCACATTTTTTTTACGTGGAAAACATTTATTCAATTTAACATTGTGGAAGACTGTTTTTCATGACCTTTGTCCCTGAATAAAATTTTTGATGTGTCGGATCGATGGGAACTTTTCACATTTCATTTAAAATAGCTATTCAAAGGTCTGTGGAAATTTTTAGCTGTGTGGGAATCTTGGCTATGTTTGGACTTTTTTCTGTCTATTTTGACTGGACTATTTGGAGAAAAATTAATTTGGATGGCGATGAAAAACATTTCCGAGTAATAGCTCTTTAAAAAAAAAATACTTATTATTATCATTTCCGACCATAATGTGTATTAATGAGAGTTTTTTAATGGGAATTAAGGACAAGTTTTTTGTGTGATTTTTTTATTTTTCACCAACGTTTGGTCGACTTTGTCGACTTCTTCAGGGTTTCAAATAGTTAAATCCCACATTCGTCTAAAATACATTATTTTTCTTTATCTCCGTTACCAATGCCAATGAGAAATTAAAAATTTTTAAAAATCAGGTACATTCACATAAACAATAATCAGATAAACAGTTTCAGAAACAATAGAAAAAGAATGAGCAAAGTCGAAGAAACGTTGGTGAAAAATAAAAAATCACACAAAAAACTTCTCCTTAATTCCCAGGACAGTACCCCGCAAGTCAAAATAAAATCTAATTTTTTTTTTCGACTAAAATTAAAAATTTTAACACATAAATTAATTATTTTAATTTAGATGTTAGCTAACATCATTTTTAATCGGAAATATGAAATAATTTAATTAATAAATAAATGTCTTTTGACACACGTGATTTATTTATTTTTAAATGAAGGGGACTGATATTTTTGATCATTTAGATTTGAATATTTACAAAATCCTGGGTCAGAAAGTTATTTTTTAACCTTACCTACGATAATTTATCTATATTATAAATAAAAGTTTTTTGTTTTTTTCTCATCATATTTGTCTAGAATAATCGAAATATATTCTTTCAGCCAACATCCCTATTCAGTAGGTGTTAAAAGTCCGATTTTTAATAATTTATTACACGAAAACCCTTGGCCAGATCTTTTTCAAAAATTTATTTTATACGTATTTGTTATCGATTAATAACATATTAAAAATTCAGATTTTTAATCCAACATTGCCTTAATGTCTGAGCAACTTTAACATGTTTTACTTGAAATTCTTAATTTGAGGAATAAGTGAATTTATGTTTGAAATCGACAGACAAAATTGCAATTTAAATATTATTTACGCAGTGAAAATGCATTTAGATAATTATTTATGAGGTATATAATCTTAATTGTTGATAGGAGAAAGTTCTAAATAGGTTATAATATAGAGAAGTACAAATTGACTCCTCCTAGGTACTAGGAACCATAAGTTCGAGGTTGATAATAATGTAATAGTCGAGAGGGAGATAATAAAGTTTGTCGGCCGAGAGAGAGTCGTTAGGGCAGCTGCCACCTGCCACCCCAACAATTCTGCCACCCTTCTTCAGCTAATAGCTGGATTAGAACGAGAGGGTGACCAATTATTTGATAACTAGTCAATAACTCCATATCTTACTATCTTGGATTTATCCAACAAAAAATCTATTTAATAACATTGAATTGAATTTTTATAAAGATTATTAAAAAAATATTAGAAAAAATTTTCTCTTCGGAGAGACGGACTGATAGAAATTTTAAATGATAAGTGATGGAAAGGCAACCTAAAGATAGTGGAAAAAATTATATCGAATAAAATATATTTATTTCATTTTCTTAATCACTCAAAAACCAACTTTTGGAGGAGTTTCCCTCCTTCGAGAGAATTTTTTCTCTATTCTTGGGCTGCCTTTCCATCACTTATCAATTATTATAACAATATTTATCTATAGATAGTCATTCGCAAAAGTCTATGGATGTTGGTTAATTAGTGAAGTAAAGTTTTTTATATAGATGAAAATTTTTCTTTTTTGATTTATCCAGAAAATAATTATTTTATGAATAGTTTGTTGTTAACACTGTTACACCCTAGTTTTGAGTATCTTTGGCCCAGTTATTATTTCCATTACTTTACAGGCTTTTTGGATTTGGTAGAAGATTAACTTTTAGGCGGCTGAGCAAAGTTAGTCTAATTGAACTGATTTATATACAGAAAAACCTCGTTTATCCGGACCGGATTTGTAGACATTTTTATTTTAATAAATGTTCACATAGATAATATTTTTTAACTCTGATAGCAAGAATGTAATTATAATTTCCCCAAAAATTCGCTTTAATTTTGATATTTTTATATTGTCGAAGTTAAGATATGAAATGATGTGAAAAGTTATTTTATTTTTTTTAATGTATGTATTTTTTGAAACAATTCTATATAATTTTGAAATATTTGAGGATTTGTTTTGTTTTTATTACCCATATATCCGGATTATCGGGTTTGCCTTTGGTCCCAGTTAGTCCGGATAAACGATGTTCTACTGTATATGTATACCGAAGTCCAATTTAAAAAAAATTACGAGTACTTTTCTATTTAGAAATCATTAATTGATTTATTGTGGTTTGAAAATAATTTTTCCTTCACATAAAATTTGTATATATAATTAAAATACAAAGAAAGACAATCGAAATAATCACCTTTCTATCTGGACTCCTATCCCGAGTGACTCCGGCTGCTCCAGCTGATCGAGGTTGATTATTTGGCTTCGGGGACGGTTGCTGTCCCCTTGAGGTATTCGTCACGACCGTGGAGGAAGGAGCGTCATCAGAGACGGAAGGATGAGGCTGTTGTGGGGCCTGTTGCGCTTGAGGTGCTTGATGACCCGGTGGTGGAGGAGGAGGCGGCTGCGGTTGGTTTGGCTGTTCAGGAACTGCCTGTTTGGCCAGATTGCGTAGGGCTGCGGCGAAAGACCTGCCACCAGCTGCACCACCAGATGCATTCGGAGGTGTTCCAGGCCCGGGACCAGGAAGAGAATGGGCTCTGGCATCGACGGCGCTCGACACCCGATGGCCGACGTTCACTGGAGGTTGAGGTGCAGAACCTGTCGATGGTTGAGATGTGGGTGGTGGTTTACCCGGAAGGGAAAGAACTGGGGAATGTGTTGGCTTACATGCCTGGTGTGCTGGTAAACCTGTAAAAAAACAAAAACATTTCATTTAATTTTAATATTTAAATAGATTAAGCAAATTAAAAAAAGGAACAACAAAATCATATTTAAAACATTGATCATCCTTTGCGAATGTTTCAGCCGAGGGGTGAACCGCGACCTAATATCGTGTATACTTACTTCCACTTCCAAATATTTCCAAAAAATTCCAGTACTTTAAATACTAAAATAATTCGACATAATTCCAAAGATGTGTACACCTAATTCCAATCGCGGTTCAGCCTCGGTTTCAGCTTAGATGATTTATTCGCTTAGAGGTAGACAACAACTAAGCATATAAGCACCCCAACCTATCTACCCTAAAGGAGAGACCTTTTTGATATAAGATCGGTTTATGGCCTAGTTTACACCTTACAGTTTACAAGAAATAAAGAAGATCGCACCACATACACAAAAATTTATTAGATTATTATTAGAATTTATTAGCCCACTGATTCCGAAAATTTAAGTTATGTATAAGGTTCAGAGATAGTAGAAAATGGAATATTTCGATAAATGTAAAGATAAGTATAGGAACGTTGACCGTTTAAATTGAGGGGTGTTCCGCGATTGGAAGTAGGTGTATACCCCTTTGGAAGTATTTGGGAAGTACTTGGAAATATTCGGAAGTGCTTGGAAATATTTGGAAGTACTTGGAAATATTTGGAATTACTTGGAGATATTTGGAATTACTTGGAAATATTTGGAATTACTTGGAAATATTTGGAAGTACTTGGAAATATTTGAAAGTACAAGTGGAAGTAGGTGTACAGCATATTAGGTCGCGGTTCACCCCTCGGTTTAAATATAGTGGATTATCTATTTATAACCAGAGGGTTTACATTAAGTATTTTACCGGTAATAGTCTTTCAAACGTATCGTATTAAACCAAGCTGACATGCTAGTTTACACGAATTAATGATTCGGCCAACAAAGACTAGGGCAGAGTAATCTAACTATAATAATGTCTTATGATTTCTAAATAAGTGTCTGGTTTAGGGTGTAAACTAGTCAATAACTTTATTTCTGAAAGTGAAAGGAAGAATAGTCAAAAACTTTTACCAAACATGATAAGCTGTTTTTGAATTAAATAACAAATTGATATGATTTCATAAATAAAATGAATATCCCTTTTTGTCATAATGAATTACTGCTATACTTTTGAAAGAATAATTCCAGTTGAATAATATAATATTCATTGAAAAGCTGCAAAGCCATATTTTACTTGATGATATCGGGTTGATATCCAATTGATCGTGGGCGATTGGAGTGCACTGAGTAATTGAATTGAGTGAGGGTTGTCAAGGGGTGGGTGTGAGGGTTGACTGGGGGTGGGTGGTATGTGCCTGAGGGAACCGCAATCCGCCAGGCGCGTTGGGGTTGCGCGAGCACCTATCTGGTATCCGCCCCCTTAGGCAAGCCAAGAGACACCTGTAGCAGAATACACCCTCAGGGCAGCCACGAGTTCATTAATTACCAACACCTAAGAATCGATGTACCAAGCAACTCAAACTAACACGTCTTGCCGTTATAACTTTACTAAAGTGTATATCGTCGCCTTAGAGAGTAAACCTGCCAACTTACGACAAGGAAATTTTACAGGAGAGAGAAAAAACAAACAAAATTTAATATTGTTGTTATGGAAAAAAATATTTTTCACATTTTTTTTTTCTACAACTTACGATCGTAATTTTATAAGTAGCAGTTTTACTTGGACGATGTTGCATCTCTTTTTCTTTCGAACGGTATTAATATGTCGTGTATAATACAATCGACTCTCGATAATTCGAATTCTTCAGCTGTTAACTTCGGTAAATCGAAAAAATGCTGTGTATTTTGATACGCTCGATAACTCGAAACAGATTTTTGATTAATACAATCGACTCTCGTTAATTCGAACTCTTCAGCTGTTAACTTTGGTAAATCGAAAAAATGCTGTGTATTTTGATACCCTCGATAACTCGGACAGAACGTTCTACAATTCGAACTAGGCTACTTCCCTTCTTTATAATTCGATTTTTTTTAATTTAGTATGTTATTATCTTTTGCAAGTTAATACATTTGTAATTATTTTGTTCTTTGTAGTTTTCATTATTTTTACTTGAGTCTATATATAAAATTTATGTAAGCTCATACATATTTTCAAAAATATAATAAAAACTCTTAATAATTCGAATTTTTTCTTTCCTCTTGATAATTCAAACTTCTTGACAATTGGAAGTTTCGATAATCCGAATTTTTCTTGTAGTCCCTTGAATTTCGAATTGTCGAAATGTATTTTCGGTAAATTTTTAAAATTCTAAGATATAACCACTTCTTGTATCTTAAATTGTATATAAAATATTTTAGTAGTGAGATTTCATTAATATCAGCAAACAATAGGATTAGGTCAGCTTGAAGATGTAATGTAGTTAAGTAGCATTTTATAATAAATTTAAGGACCTATATAAACCTATATAATTTAAAGGGTTTGTTTTTATCGGATCCATTTTGTTTTGGTTTCTTTTTTTTTCATTTAAGCTCTTCGTTATTTATTCTTATCCGAAAATTTATGTTGCTATTTTTGTTTACGAATTGCGATTGTAGAGATTAAGCTAAACCTGGCGTCGAAGCGCTACTGCCTTTTTGGGATTTTTTTAAAATCTCCCTTTTAACATGTTATCCTTTCCTTTCATTTTATTTTATTTTATCTTGGCTACGAACTAGCTTTAGAGCCTGTCTTATGGAAAATACAATTCTTAACAAATAAATAAATAAATCTTTGACTAAATGTACTAAATTCAAATATGAGTTGAATATTCTGTTGGTATCATTAAAAAAATAAAATTAAAAATAGATTTCTAGGTAGGTTTCACAAATAAAAGAAATATTGCTTATGGGCAAGGCTCATAATATTTCGGGCGACAAGCCCATCTTCAGGAGTTTACATTGATATCCATCATGACAAATGAATAAACATTTTAATTCCTAAATCCGGTTTCTAACTATAAAGGGCATCGATTCCTTCCACCTAGAGGTTACAAAATGAAAATAACTTTTTTCATCTCTGAGATAGAAGCTCTCAAAGTGTCAGGGCCCAGGCAGGCGATCGCAATACTTCACATTACTATATTCTATAGAATATAAATACGAAAGTAAAAATGATTTAATTGATGATTCGTAGGGATGTAGACACAGTCAAGCCCGCCGAAAAATATTATTCAGTCTTAAATAAATATTTGACATGAAAATTTAATAAAGTTTTAGTCGGAATTCAATTCATATTCAGCTGAATATAATGACAAGCCCTCTGATATTCTCAAATAAATGATACACAAACACCCAAGTTTTCAGCATCAAGGATTAAGTATATATGTCGCAGTAAAACCCCATTTTTAGTAAGAACGGGTTCTTACTAGTTAAAACGGGTTTCACTGAATACCTTTGTGGCAACTAAAATTTACTGATGTTGGTTCAAAGGTCTAGAATCCTCATTTTGGGTGTTTATTTTCAAAATTTTACATCCTCATTAAAAGCAAAGTTGTAGAGGATGTAGTTTTTGACATTTTCGTTTAAAATTTTTTGAAAATAAATAGCCAAAATGAGGCAGAATGTCAAAAATGAAGATTCTAGACCTTTGAACCAACATTAGTAAATTCTAGTTGCCACAAAGATATTCAGTGAAAAGCATTAACTAGTAAAAACCAGTTCTTACTAAAAACGGGTTTACTGCAACATATATAACACCTCTGATCTTAACTGATAAATCATTATTATTTAGTATATTTGAGTTTCAAAATTAAAATTATATAAGATTACTTAAGAAAATATAATGCCAACTTGTAATTAAAGAAACATTTATTGTCTTGTTGTTATTCCCTTGAAAATTACAAGGTAAAATACTACAGTAATAATAGGGAAAAAATGAAAATGTATATTTTTAAAAGTAATTATTGTTCGAGCCGGGAAAGAAAGAGGAAGACGCAGTTTACATGGATTCTCATCAGGTGTTGAGAAAAAAAAAGAAAAAACTAGCAAGAAGAGGGACATCAGACAGACATGCAGACAAACAAATGAGGGGGCCAGATGTGCTTGTGAAGCCACTTCCGGTGGTACGCGTGCCAGACGGTGGACAGCCGGCTCAACACAAATCAAAAATGCACCCGATCTAAATAATTGACATTTTCAATAACCTTTTCCATTAGTTCATCAGGAATATCCAATCGATAATCGAGGCAGCTTGATAGCCATGGCTAAGCTGATGATTTATATTTTTCATTTATCATAATTATCAATAGAATATATATTATATTTTAACTTTCTGTTTATAAAGTATAAAGGTTTTTAAATGTTTTCTTTTCAAATTTAATTATTTAATAATGTGACTAAGAAACAATCTTTATGGACAATTTTCTTTCTTTTTTCATGTTTATGATTAAAATATATTATGTAAAATTTATTTGCACGAAATTTTCTCTGGAGAGAGAGGGACTGGTAGAAATCCCAATTGAATGTAATGGAAGGCAGCCCAAGGGTAGTGAGGAAAGAAAAGATTAACACATATCCAAATAAGGTGTAATTTTATTGTATTCCTTCCTCCTTTTCCTTCAACCGACGTTTCGGAGGATTCTTCCCTTCTTCTTCAGGGTTTCAAGGAGTCAATGAAGGAAACAAAATCGAGGGGTGATCCGCGGAAGTAGGTGTACACCTTTGTGGAAGTATTTTGGAAGTACTTGAAAATATTTGAAATCACTTGGAAATATTTGGAAGCACTTGGAAATATTTGGAAGTACGTGGAAATATTTGGAAGTACTTGGAAATATTTGGAAGTACTTGGAAATATTTGGAATTACTTGGAAATATTTGGAAGCACTTGGACATATTTGGAAGTACTTGGAAATATTTGGAAGTACAAGTGGAAGTAGGTGTACAGCATATGAGGTCGCGGTTCACCCCTCGAATAAAATGCTTTCTTCCTCTCTCCAGTGTTTAAAATTCTTTTTCTATGCCTCTGCTAAGGAAGAAAAAAGTTTTAAACACTGCTGTGGAGAGAGGAAGGAAGCATTTGATTTGTTTCCTTCATTGACCCCTTGAAACCATGAAGAAGGCGGGAAGAATCCTCCGAAACGTCGGTTTGAAAGGAAAGGAGGAAGAAATCCAATAAATTACAACTTATTTGATATGTGTTAATTTTTTCTTTCCTCGCTACCCCTGGGCTGCCTTCCATTACTTTCAATTGATTATGTAAAATATTAAATCTACTCAAATATTCTTGATTGTTTATGAGATGAGGAATCTATGGTTGATTCTAATTTTCAAATATAAATGTGATTTTAACAATGGATTATATATGAATCGGTCATTTAATAAACCTCATAAGTCAAGATTTTTCCAAACTTGCTTTTCTTTATCGCGAACACTTTCTTGAATATTTCTAACACCAGAAAAAAATAGTCATGTACGAATAATAATGTTAATTTATGTCTTTTGTTTTTAGATTTTTGAGAGATTGTAAATATAAGTGGAAAAAAATCTGAAGATGGGCAAAATTAACCCCGAAACATGAATAAAATAATTTTTTTAATAAGAAGAATTTTTTTTATTGGAGTTTGGATAGAAGAATAAATACAATACTTTGGATAAAGTAAAGATTATATTATATCAAATATTAATGATTATGGATTTCATTATTAATTGAATGAAATATGGAAGAAGTAAAACAGTTTCAATTTTAAAATTTTCTACTCAACTCGAATGATCAAATTTGGAGAATCTCCCGAGTAGCTTCAGGAAAATCTCAAATGACCATTCCGGATAAAAGAAAAATAATATAGCAGAATTCAAGTGGGGAATTTGTGTCATTTGTCACAGATGCAATTCAGTTGTCTGTCTGGAATGATCAAATTTCAGAGAATTTACATTGAGTTAGCATGTCATTCATTCCTTTAAATTGGTAATGTGCTAGTTTGGTTGCCGAATTTCAAGGGGCTTTGATTATTAGCGTTACATTCAAATAATTATCCAAATCAAACAAATCTTAAAAAGAAGAAATTTTGGTTTTGAGCAAGTTGGTGATAAAATTTCAAGTAGAATGGTAAAATTGGGAAATAATAAAATACATAGAAATAAATAGAATATAGAATGATGGAAAATAAGAAAGCTAAAGAAAAAAGTAATAAGATAAGCAAGCTATTGATAACATGTTTAAAAATTTGGGAAACAAATTAAAGACGGAATAAATTTTCATTAGAAAAAACAAATTTTTATCCAATTTTTCCATTTGGAAGAAAGTTGTAGATTTCGATTTTTTTTTATTGTTTTTTTTTTCTGAATAATATTGATTTGAGAAGGAGATACACCAGAAGGTCCATCCCCTAAAGGCCTGTATGGGCTGGCCCCTCCATCGTAAAAAGAACAGAGGAGTAGAAGGAAAGAAGCCGGAATCACGAGCCAAATCTCAGAAACTTAGATACAATCCAATATCCAATTTACTTAATTTTTAGGGGCTTCGAGCAGTGGTAAATTCTCCGATCGATAAATTAAGTTTTTAAATTTATTTGAACTAGAAAGTTATATCTTGTCACTAAATTGCAGATTGTAAACACAAACTCATTAACTACAATCGTTCAAGAGCTTTTTTTTAAGTTAGAGTACATAAAGTTTTGCGGGATGTAAACACAAACATCTAGACACTAGAACGAACTTCCTACGATGTTTCATCGTCAAGTTCTTGTGGGTATAGGAATCCAAACAGAAAAAAATTATTTAATGAGAAAATCTATTTAAGTCAAGAATGTTATTATTTCTTATCAGAAGAGCCCATCCCCCTCAGAAGATGAACCCAAGTGATATTCTTGCTATCAGAGCAATTGGCTGAATCCTTCAGATGTTATTTTTTGACATGCAGTTTATCTGTATATCTAGAAAGTTTCACTCGGAAGTATAACAATATTCAACTGTAAATTTGCTGACCTCTGAATCAAATATCGTGTTGTATTAATTAAAAACAAGTAGTTTTTCTCAAGAGTCCATCTAATTGTTTTTAAATCACGATTAGAATTTGAATTAGTAAAGAGAAATCGACGAACAAACATCACCAGAACTTGACAAAATTAATATGGGACCATCCCTAAGGTATCCCCTTTCCAATAAATAAAGAATGATCGAAATCGGTCCATAAACAAAGAAGTTATGGGTGAACATACATAACAAAAAAGGTCTAATACCAATGAAATTTATACGGGACTAATCGGAAACTAGACTGAACCCAAAGCAAAAAAAATTATCGAAATCGGTCCATATGGTAAAGAGAAATAAATGTTGGAACACAAAAAAAAACAGACATTCCGTTGAATTGATAACCTCCTCCCTTTTTCGAAGTCGGTTAAAAAGAGGGAGTCTTTTGCTAGAAAAATAATTTTTTTATTTATTTATAAAGAGACTATAGTTTCGAGGAATTAATTAATTGTAATAGACTGATGAAGAGGGCAAAGTCCTCGAAACTATAGTCTCTATAAATAAATAAATAAAAAATGTATTTTTCCAGCAGAAGACACACTTAATTAAAAAGTTTTTGTTTTGCCGAGAGTAGCAGAGTTGTTGATTCACAAAGAGAAACAAAGAGGTTGTCCTCTGCTTGATGCAAATAAACATACACACATATATATCGAGATGATATATATATGTGTGTATGTTTATTTGCATCAAGCAGATGACAACCTCTTTGTTTCTCTTTGAGAAGACACACTCTTTTATTGTCTCCTTTTTCATGTTTCAGACCTAAATAGGAATAGAAAATAAATATTGAAATATGTTGTGAAAATCGAGTAGTATAAGAATGATGCCTAGTAATACATTCTTATCAATTTTAAGATGTGTTTAAGAGAGAAAAAATGACTTTTTAAGCATACTATAGAATGGGAATAATCCAATTGAAAAATAAATTAAATACGGATGAAATTGAACTGTTGCAATGTGTCGTGTTTATAGTAGCTAGCCGGGATGGGGAGTGGGGGGAAATGTTAATTTCGAATGGGTGTATATGTGTAAAGTGGAATGTGTGTTTATCACGTCAGGATGATAATTTGACATTAATTCCCTCTGGGTGACCGCGACTCGCCCTCTCGCCAACCCTGTCCCCTGTCCCCCTGCTACACTCAACTGGCATAATACAAGGGCTGTTTTCCTGCCATCTGCCAAAATACAAGCTGCACTTTTTCAAACATGACAAACAACCAGGAGAGGAAATAAAAATAACGAATGATCAACTATCATTCTAAGACACTGTTCGACAAAAATTTGTTGCCGTAAATCTAACAATGGATTCCAGTAGAGTTTTTTACGCTGATTATCATGCACTTTCCCGATTTTTTACAACCGTTCAGAGTTTTGAGATATTATCGGTCAAAAATACGAAAATACCATTTTGAACTATTTTCGAGTCCCGTTAGATATTAAAAAGCAATATTTGAAATCAAAATATTTCGCTGACGTAATAGAAAACAGCATTCTCTTTGATTTTCAAATCACCACTTGAATTTAGCTCAATTAGAAGTCGAGTTATATGTTAACTAAAAAACTAAGACCATGTTTATTATCCTTTATAATCTAGTAGTTTTAGTTTTTTAGTTATAACCCGAGTTCTAATTGAGCTAAAAACAAGTGATGGTTTGAAAATCAAAGAGGAAGCTGTTTTCTATTACGTCAAGAAAATATTTTGATTTCAAATATTGCTGATTAATATCTAATGGGGCTCGAAAATAGGTCAAAAAATGGCCTTTTTCGCCGTTTTGACCGATAATATCTCAAAACTCTGAACGATTGTAAAAAATCGGGAACGTTCTTGATAAAATCAGGCAACAAATTTTTGTCGACAAGTCCGTTAAGCTTCTTAGTACTATACACTCAAATACAAAATTTTGAAATTTTTTAGTTATATATAAAATTGTAATCAGTAATTATGGTGTGGAATGTGTGTTAATTTTTTTTATAATGAAGGATGCAATTAAAAATTCTAGTAAATTTATCAAATTCATTGATTAATAGTTCGAAATATTTGAAGGGCTTGCAGCAGCTCTTCTTCAGAGGATACTGCGAAATTAGTATTGGCGAGTTTTAGTGGGTGCAAATTTTCATTTTCAAATTTAATTTTTTTTTGTCTGTCTGATCCACATTCTCAATAGATCAAGAAGCTAGTGGAAAGTTCGTTCTGGTGCCAAAATGTTTATATTTTGAAGAACTGTTTAGATTTAGCTTTAAAACTTGATGAAAATTAAGCTGAAAACCGAAAAAATTGAATTTTGAATCACTATAGCTAATGAACTAGTTTGTTTAAAAACTACACCGTATTTCAGATTTCTAGCTCAAATCGTTAAATAACAAATTAAAAAAAAACTAAAAAACACGCTAATGCACTAAAACGTACATAATAATGTAATAATCAAAAAGTGTCGGGGGCAGAAGCATGTGCTTTTAATTAATTTCGATAAAATGCTCCACACTTGATGATTATTACATTATTATGTACTTTTTAGTGCATTAGCGTGTTTTTTAGTTTTTAGTCTTAATTATTTTTATAGAGAAATGTTTGCGGAATTTAACAGAACAAAAGTCACATTGATACATACATACAGGTGAAGCTAATGAAGCTAATATAAAACGTGTAAAAATGGCCAAATTACTGAAATTTGCTGAGCCTTGAAAAAGTTTCCTCTTAGCATTAAATTTTCTATTTATCCTTCTAAAAATTCTAATTAATCTGACATCCAAGTTTTAATTATATGAAAAAACACTACTATTATAAGTACATATGAATTCAAAAGCATTTCAAGAATATATTAATCTAAGTATATGTTTTTAATTCATAATCAAAAGGCTATTGATAGTGGGATCAATTTGTATAATTAAAGATGAAAGGAAAGAGCAGTGGGCGTGCATACTATAACGCTAGTACTCTGCCTCATGCTCAATATAAACGAACAGGGAATTTGCAAAGGGGAGGCAAAGAGATGGCTGGTTTCCATGGAAACGGGGATTGGCAAGAGGAAGAGGTCTGCTTGCGCATTCGGCCGATAAAACAATCCAACACATACTCAACTAAAACAGGGGACACACATTCAAACAGGTAACACAACGGGAAAAGCACCAAGCAATAAACACGGCTACTAACAAGCCAGAATGGACTAAACCAAATGGGAGAAAATATTAGAAACGAAGACCAAACAAAGGCAAACACCTTTGATAGCCAAGAGCTAATAAACCGAAACGAAATCGATTTTTAAATTGGATATCTAATAAAGGAATTATTACTATCAAATAAAGGTGGACTTGGAAAATAAAATTACTTTTCTTGTTCCTGATAAAGTACACATATTTTTAATATAATTATTGTTTCTGTTAAGAATTTGTTAAAGAGTATGATATGAGACAATACTTATGTATGTTGTACTTTTATTGTTGGGGTTGGGTTATTTGAAAGCGAGGGGTGAACCGCTTCCTAATATGCTGTACACCTACTTCCACTTGTACTTCCAAATATTTCCAAGTACTTCCAAATATTTCCAAGTAATTCCAAATATTTCCAAGTACTTCCAAATATTTCCAAGTACTTCCAAATATTTCCAAGTACTTCCAAATATTTCCAAGCACTTTCAAATATTTCCAAGTACTTCCAAAGTGGTGTACACCTACTTCAAATCGCGGATCACACCTCGTTTGAAAGTATAGTGTAATATACATAGTAAATAAAGGTGGACTCGAAAAATAAAATTACTTTGCATGAGTTGAATGTACATATATTTTTAGCATAAGTAGTTATTGTTTGCGTTACGAATTTGTCAAAGAGTATGAGATCATAATTCAAGTTATATGAACTTAATTTTGTTGGGGTAGGGTAGTGTAAAGTTCGTGCTCTCTAACCAGTCTCTAGTCCAATCTCTTTCACGAATTTGTAAGTACACAAAAACAAATATATATACTTAAATAAATGTACACAAAAATTAATATTTATAGTAAAATTTACGAATTTTATCAAATTAAGTCCAGATCCCTAGAACCCATCCATACCTCGATTTACGTAGACTTTTTTCATAGACAAAAGAAAACTGCGTAAATAGGGTTCACCAGTAGGAAAAAATACTAATAAATATCACCAATAATGGATGAGTAAAAGAAAGGAGTCAAATTAATCGTCAACAAATATGTTGCCATATAACAGTTGTTCCTTGAAAATACATACCAAATATTAAAGCGGTTTTGTTGATTCATCGGTATATAAATTTAATCTCCAAAAATGGAAAAAACTAAATTTTGAATTTTTTTGATCTAGCAGTGCGATATAATAAATAATTTGTTAATCAAAAAATAATTTTCGAATAATGAACATATTTATATAATTACACTGCTCAACTATGTATTTGCACCTGCTAAATTCAAAAATCTCCATAAAAATTACCGGTTAGCTCTTGTTTTGGAGATCAAAAAGGCGAAAAAGGCCATTTTGATCTATTTTCGAGTCCCATTAGATATTAAACAGCAATATTTGAAATGCAAATATAATTTGTTGACGTAATGGAAAACAGCTTCCTCTTTGATTTTCAAATTACCACTTATTTTTAGCTCAATTAGAATTCGAATAATAACTAAAAAACTAAAACTACGTGATTATAAAGGATAATAAACATAGATAAAAACATATGGTCTTAGTTTTGTAGTTATAACTCGAGTTCTAATTGATCTAAAAACAAGTGGCAATTTGAAAATCAAAACGGAAGCTGTTTTATATTACGTCAACAAAATATTTTGATTTCAAATATTGCTGTTTAATATCTAATGGGACTCGAATATAGGTTAAAATAGCCTTTTTCGTCGTTTTGACCGATAATAACTCAAAACTAGAACCTCTTGTAAAAAATCGGGAAATTGCATGATAATCAGAGTCTATAAAACTATACAGGAATCCATTCTTAGGTTTACGGTTACAAATTTTTGTTTAATTTTTGACCAGCAATTATATTTGCTAAATCTGGAATTGTTTTAGATATTATTTCTTTTTCTTTTTCTTTGTCAATCAAAATAAAAAAAATAAAAAGTTATCGCGAGATTTATAATAGAAGAGAAATTGGCTGAATAAAAGCAAAACCTTCTCTTGTGAGTTCGATAGTAAAGTAGGGACTATCAAGAAAAATGGCTAATCGAAAACGAACACAATCGATAATAAGTTGAAATCTTTGTTAATAACATTTTCACAACACCAAAGCAAGGGATAAAGAAAAGAAGGGAAAAAAGAAAATCGATTTCAAGTAAAGCGGAGAGCCTGGCTTTGAGCTCTCGAGTTCGCTTGCAAAGTGAAGGTAAACCTTGTTGAATGGAGGAGAAGCTAAAAGAATAGAGGGTGCACAGGGGGCAGGAAGGAAAAACGGTAAAAAGGACCGGAATATCCCTGATGGCGAGGGCGGGTCGCGATTTGCATGGAATGGTCATGTATAAAAGAGAAAAGAAGACAAAAGGGTTCTCATCCCCTTTGACGGAGTGTTGCGGCACCGACGAGGATTACGCAGGAAGAGAGGACAGCTTTTGGCGTGTTGACCGAAATTCCCTCCATTTCATCCCCTATCCTGTCTTTACACATCCAACTCACCCTTTGTGCCACGCCTCGTTCCGTTTTAAGCGGATCACCAAGTGGTGGAGTCGATTTCATCCATTCAAGAGATAGAGATTTCCTCGAGTCTGGCTGGCTGGCCTCTTGCTCTCACTTTTAATTAATCTGTCGGATTTGCTCTGTTCATCAAATATGAAATATTCAACAAAACACAATTGCGATGTCACGTTCATAATTCAATTATCATAATCAACAAACTGAACCGTCCGTGAAGAATCACAGAAAAAGTTATATAATAGTTTAATTAATAATACATTGTCTAAAGAGGAAATTAAATTAGATACCTCTGAAGAAAAATAAGAGATAGACCTCGTATATCGTGGAGAAATCAAATTTCAAAAAAAAAAAAAAAACACGTTTTTGTCAGTAATGTACTAAAAAGTATAAAATAATGTACCTAAAAACATTTTTCATGTCCAATAACTAAGTCAAAAAACGTGGGACGCTTCTTTGAGAAGCCAGTAGGTAGTTTTAATTAATTTCAACAAAGTGCCTCAAGCTTTTTGACTTAGAAAAGATTTTAGGTACATTATTTTATACTCTTTAGTGCATTACTGACAAAAGCGTGTTTATTTTTTTAAACTATAATTTATTTTTTTACTGCTTAGTCCTAAAATGGCTACATCGCTAAACTAAAACTAAATTTGACAAGAGTCTAGTATATTTTCCCAATTTCCCCCCATTTTTGTTAATTTTTGTATTTTTAACCTTCCGTGGCCCCACAGAGTATGTATACAAAATTTCTGTTGAGTTTGGACCAAAGGGGGCTATAATTTCCAAATTTCGTCCCCTCCCTGTTAATTTTTTTGATTGTTTAAAATTATTGTATTGTCATCGGTTAATACGTATGCAAATATTCAATTTAATCAGATGCCTTGAAGGTGGTGAAAATTACGTTGAAAGATTCCGTACCATTGATACATAGTACATACAGGTCAAGCTAATAAAAACATACTGGTCCTCATAAACAAGAATTTATCACCGAGATGTTGTTAGGCTTTGAAAAAGAAGACACTAATCGTACCAAATTTCAATGACCAAGATGTTTATTTGTTATTTAGGTTATTTATTAGGTGGTGCCTGAAGTGATGTGGGTCTTTTATAAATAAGTATTACTTTTCCTTTTAAATAATTTTTAACCAATAAGTGCTATTTAATTAAAAAAAATTTCATCAGGTATTGAAGAGGCCTCAGTCGAAATTTTCGGTTTTGAGGGCTTATGGTTTTCTGTTTATGGTTCTATTCCCAGATTTTTCTTTATACCTACTCCTATTTGAAGTAACTTTTAAAGAATTTCGTTTACTTCATTTTTTAAGTAGCAAAGAATTCACGAGTATTTTTTGGTTGGGATGCTAAATAAATATTTTCATTGATTTTCTGTACATAAAGATCTTTATACCCGAAATAAATTACTATTCTTAAGGCCGCTACACACGAGGCTTGTTTTAATAATGTTTTGTCTGCAAGACGGAAAATAGATCATGTTCTATCTTTTAGATCAAGGAAGCTAGCCAGAAAGACAGCTAGCAGTGTCATTTTGATCCCGACAGTACTCCAAATTGAAAACCAGAGCTCTTATCCAAAAAATAGGTAGTGGAAAAAGCCTCGTGTGCAGCGGGATTTACACTGGAGATTGTACTCTGAGGCGGAATTTGAGTTTTCACATTATATACCTACTCATAGAAATGTACCAGAGGAATTTTAAAAAACTAACCAGGATCAAAAACTCTTATTTGAGACCATTTTGAGTCTTATTCGAAAAATTATACCTCCAAATAGATTCTATTATAATAGAATGTTACTACAAATCAAGTTATCTATTAATATAGTATATGGATGATAAAATTTTCAATAAAATTAGCCATTTGACATGAATAAAAAACACCTCATATAAAATATTTACGAATTTATCTACATACGCTCAAGTTCAAATAAAGTTAATTCAATATTATAAATTATCCATGTGCATTAAAATTAAAATCCATGATGATTTAATCATAATTTCATTATAAATTATGTAATAAATATATTAATGTTGTATATTTATAAATGAATGAGTAATGTAAAATTATTCTCATTCAAAGAGTTTAATTTTGAATATGTATATTAACATTTTATATTAATAAGCGGATGTAATAAAATATATAATGGATTTGAAATTATTCGTCTAGAAATTGAATTTATGTTCAACGTTTCATAATGAATTGTAATTAAAACAACAATTAAGAGATGACTATAGGTTAGATTGCATTGCTTAATCAACAAACTCAATATTGATACTCGCAATTGATTTAAAGGGCTAATATTGCATTCAGAGAATTAATCCGATCAAAAGGGGAAAATGGCTATTAATAGAAATTGCAAATTATATCATAATAGAGTTTGATCTTAGGATTAAATCCAACTACTATAAAAACTAATTCGTCAATATTTCAAATGTATAATGAAATTAAAAATTAATAATCCTTTCTAAAGCTTCAGCTTAATGGTCATGAAACACCCTGAACATGCCTTATTCAAATTAGAAACAAATCGAACTCACTGATCAATTCATTTTATTCTAGTAGTACGGGGGTCCCCAAACTACGGCGCGCGGGCCAAATCCGGCCCTTGAAACTTTTCAATCCGGCCCGCGGCTACTATAGAATTAATTCCCAAATATTTACTATATTAAATATTAATGTCATATAATAACGTATTATTAATATAATTTCCGTAATAATATAAGGCGACTGGGTCAGTGGTCAGAGAGTCGGGCCGCTGTCCTGAAGTTTGAGACTGATATTTGCAGCCGCCTCCTCTTGGAAAGCAATGGCAAACTACCAAGAGTATACTTGCCTAGTTAACCTCTCCAAACTAGCCGTTCGGAACCGGCGTTAAAAAGTAAGTCCCGTATATCTGTGTAAAACAGCTAATCACACTCAGCACAGGTATATGTGGAGAGGTGCCGAAACGTCAGAGAGACCTGATATGGGATTTAAAGAAGAAGAAGAATATAATATAATATAATATTTAATTGAAAAGTTTTTGTTTTGCCGAGAGTAGCAGAGTTGTTGATTCACAAAGAGAAACAAAGAGGTTGTCCTCTGCTTGATGCAAATAAACATACACACATATATATATCGAGATGATATATCTGTATGTATATTATTTATTTGTTTTTTGTTTATTTATTTATTTATTTGTTTGTTTTAATATAATATTAATATAATTTTTTTGTTTATTTTTGAGCTATTGTGTATATTCGAACTCACCCAGTTCAGACACTCAGAAAGACATAATTGAAGTATTTTGAGACGGATTGGTAAGTGAAGTGAATGAATTTTGATGAGGAAGTCCAAAATTAAATCTATATTTTTATTCAAAACCAACGTTTCGGGGGTTTCTTCCCTCCTTCGTCAGGGTTTTTAAAGGTTCCCTTCCCTTCACTGACTTTTCAAAACGCTGAAAAAGGAGGGAAGAACCTCCGAAACGTTGGTTGAAGTCCAAAATTAAATCTATATTTTTATTCAAAACCAACGTTTCGGAGGTTTCTTCCCTCCTTCGTCAGGGTTTTTAAAGGTTCCATTCCCTTCACTGACTTTTCAAAATGCTGAAAAAGGAGGGAAGAACCTCCGAAAAGTCGGTTTTGAATAAAAAGATAGATTTAATTTTCTCTCTTTTTTGAACATTGGACTGCCTCATCAAAATCCATTCACATAATATCATATCCATTAAATGATTTTCTCCACGACCAGACATTTCAAAACATGAAAAAAATAAAAAATTGGAAAATTTTTCAGTGAATTCTGTACTCAGATCGCAAGCGGGTTTCGACACACAACGCGATGTTCTCAATCTAAAATGAACGGGTGCGCCTCGAAGTTAGATTTCTTATTAGCCCTTCTATTCAACCTAAGGCCTACCCTATATTTCGCAGGCGTTACAAAAAAATAAAATGGTAATATACAACACTTTTTAATCACTAATTCTGACTGTTCTAAAGTGAATTAGATTTGTAAATAAAAGCAATTTAAAATAGTGTGGTTTAAAATAATTAATTGAAAGTAGAGTCCAAGACTCGGTTCGTTCACTGTAAATTTTGATGATATGGCAATTTTTGTCAACAAAGAGATGAGCTAGAAAGGCCGAAAAATTAAGCTTATTAATATATACTTGCACGTCAAATTCCAGCTCATTAAAATCAAATCCAAAAGCAACAGTTCGATTTTATTATTATTTTTAATTTTATTTATTTGTATTTTTGTCTAAATCGAATCAATTCATCAGTTAAAAAAAAGTACACAAAAATTTCCGTATATGTTATAACCAGCCCACCCATAGTTTTCAATGTTCATATGTGGCCCTGTCTCTAAAAAGTTTGTGGACCACTGTATTAGAAAGTTGGTTCTATGCCATAATGTTTGTATTTCGTAAAATGAAGTACTGATTAGATTTTATTTTTTTAAGCTTAAAAACTTGCGATTCAAAAATCCAGAAAATCATTAAAAAATCGAATTAAAATACCTATGTAAAGCTGAAATTCGGCCCACAAGTTATTTTTATAAAGTAAAGAAAATTTTTTGGAAATTTTTTGTTTTTTAGATACTTTAAAATTTTAAATATAAAAATACTAGTTAGGTTTCAAATAAATAAAGATCAGATGCTTGTTTAGCACTACTCTATATATTTCGGGCTTATACCCCGAAATATATATAGAGTCAGCAACAAGCATCTGATCTTTTATTTATGTGAAAAACCTACCTAGTATTATATATTTTAAAATATTTGTAAGAAATTTTTTTTTTTTTTTTTTTTTTCAAAAATTTTCTTTACTTTATATAATATGTTTCACCAAGAACCTAGACTATTCTCCCTTAAAAAAAAAATTATTATTATAATTACTGCACCACTGTGCCACGTTAAAACTTTCGTTTCATTTCTTTGGCCGACAAAAAATTGTCAAATTACTAAATTATAAAGTTTTCACTTTTTTTCTTTAGTTATATTACTTTGACTTACTTAAAAATATGACTGTAATCTCAGAAACTTTGTCTCGATACCAGCTACAAATGTTTCAGCAAGGTTTTGAATAAAACGGATCTAGCAATTTTATTTAAATTTGATGTAATCCTGTCTAATATATTCTATAAATATTCAAGTTAAAAAAAAAGTTTTGTTAGTGATGGGAAAATACCAGGTAAATAAAGGGTAGGATATATTAATTATAATCTTTTTGAGTCTTACGAGTCAGGCAAGTTTAAATCAGTTTTTTTTTTTTTTTTTATTTTAAATAATGTGCAGTGATTTTAGATTAATCTGTTGTATAAATAAAACACTTCTAAAAAAGTACTCTAGAAAATTTGTGAATTTGAATAAATCTTTTTCCATTATATTTATCAAAGCGAATAAAAAAGGGAATAATCAATGGACACAATGTTTTTCTAATTAAGTTGTTTGTCAAGCGAGTGAGAGCGAATCACAAAAAAAAAAAAAAAAATATCCATTTCTGTTCGTATTTATATGCCGAATGCATATTGTAACGTGGTCATGCATTAATTCGGGCCATCCATTGAAAGGCTCAACATCGACCCTGATGGACGGGAAAAGGGAGAAGAGAAGAGCTATTCACACAATGTATTTTCCGGTTGGAAAAGCGTCATGTCCCGGATTTGTTGGTTTATCGACGATTCCCCATCGCTATCAGCGGTCAATAATATAATAGGACCAGAAGGGTTAGATGTACAAGGACCAAGAGGACCGGAGGGGCAAGCAAATTAGAACAAGTGATAATTTCTTACCCTTGTTCTCATAACCTGTCAGCTTTTATGTATTTACTCATTAGAATTAAATTGGTAAACAATTTATTTATATTAGCAAAGAGACCTATTACATTTATATTTTGCCAATTCTCAGGTGAAACCGGCAATTTATTCAAGAAATTATTTGTTTATTTTTTTTGCTTATACCTTAGGGTGCTCCTTATTTTGGATATTTTCGAATATTTACGCAGACAGGGGCTCATATGGTTCTAAATAAATAAATAAAAAATATTTCCCAAGTTTCAAGTCTCTATCTCAATTTTAAACTAGTGCTACACAGCGATTAAGTTTCCCATCTAAATAACATGGGGTTTTTGGCAATGAACGATCAATTTTTTATTCCGGCCAAAGTAATTATTCAAAAAATTTGAAACTCTATCCATATAATAGTAGCTATTCTTGAAATTATTTGTTTATTTTTTTGCAGATTTTTAGCTATTATAATTTTGGAGTCTATAGCTTACTAATACTAAGATATAGCAGTATTTTATCTAGATATAACTCCAAAATTGTAATAGCTAAAAATCTGTAAAAATTATGTAGGGGGTAGGGGGTATAAGGTCAAAAAATGAAAATATAGGCTCTTGTACCAAACTCAACCAAATTTTGTATACATAATCAGTGCGACCCCAGAAGTCTAAAAATGAAAAAACTAACCCCCCCCCCCCTACATGATTATAAATAATTTTATTAAATATTAAATATAAGTGAGAGGCCAGGTTGTATGGTAAAGTCAGAGGATGGCCACACCAGAACACGTCAGCTTATTTAATTTGGGCTTTGAAGAATTGAAAGTTTGTAGAATTAATTAAAGATCAGAATAGAAAGGAATTCCATTTTTGTGTATTAATCTAATTGGTCGAAATACTATTTGTATAGAAGAGAATATACTAGTATACTTTGAAGTTGTTTTAAGTGAAAAAATCACAACAACCGAACAAAAACACAGATTAATTCATCATTTGTATTTTGTTTTGTTTTTTATTAATCCAATCGAATGAAAAAAGTGATAAAAAATATTGATTTGTTATTTACACATTGAAAATTTTCGATTATCATAAATACACATAAAATTCTCTTATGTGTTTATAGTTGGCAAGTGTGAAAAGGTTGTTTTCCTCTCAATGTAGCCTCTCGAAGTTGTTCAATCTACCTTAAGTATCATAAAAATTCATTCTCAAGTTATTTATCCATTTTTTCGATAAAGACAGATTTATGTTCATCTGTGAAAAGGAATGAAAGATGGTATCTCCCTGGCCAATAGCCAGGAATCTTGCTTGATCCTGGACCATTTCATCCGCATCCAAGACGATAACTGTGATCCCAAGCCGCAACCGGGTCGTTAAATTTAACACCGCCAACAGCCGACTTTTACAAGCCACCTCTTCTTTATTAACTGAGGTCATATATATACTTATAGATATCGGATATAGTATAAAAGTTTAGTTTATGAATCGTCTTTTCCTTCGGGATTTAATTTTGGTCGTATATGGTTAATGATTTTGAAGTTTTTTTTTACACACCTATTTAAAAGAGAAATAATTAGGAGGTAATTGAAGTTCAATCAAGACATTTAAACTTTAAAATTTTAATTGTAATTTTAGCTATTTATCTTTTTATTTTTCTCTCCCACTTTTTACGATTTCGCAACATTTCAGTCCCCGACAAAATAACCCTTCCCCTCGTGAATCTTATGAGTAATGCAAATCGACTCCGGTTCGGTTAATATATATTCAATTCGGCTCGGTTGGGTTCGTATAGCTCCTTTTCGGGCTGGTCTTTTGGCGTCAGCCAACCGAGCCGAACTGAATATATATTAATCGAACCTCCGAAAGTTTAGTCCGGGCGGGGTGTGTTTCGGGCTCCCATTTTTTTCTAATCAAAGACACATTGAAAACCGAACCAGCCAATCGTCGGGCGGGGTGTGTTTGGGGCTACCATTTTTCCTAATCAAACACGACAGACAGCAGCACTTTCAAACGGCTAATTAGCCGCCAAAATATGAAAGTCTGTTTATATTATTCAAAACCATGACTATAAGCTTCTCACTTAATCTCTTTTGTATTCTCCCTTATACTGGGGAATATTTTGTCCTTGGGATATTTTGTCGGGGGCTGAAATGTCGCGGTATCCTTTTTACAGCTTTCGATTACATTTCTTTATTCTATTAATTGTAAAAATGAAGAGACCTTTGAACAAAACTCAACCAACATCAGTAAACTCTAGTTTCCACAAAGGTATTCAGTGAAACGCGTTTTAACTAGTAAGAACGCGTTCTTCAAAGTCCGAAATTTGAGACATCTTTGTTGAATTTAGGATAAAAGATTGATTGTGACTCTTAATTAAAACTTGTTTGAATTTCTAATTAAGAGCGATTTTTTTTATCTATTCAAACGAATTTGTGGCAATACGAAAGAAAATATTCCCATAGACTTTTGGGAAAATTGAAAACAAAACATGATTTATTATGATCAGGGATTTTTTAAATGATCCCCAAATGGGTAGGTACGTTGGTGATTTCAGAAGGGTGAGTTAGGTAATATCGGAACGAAAGAAAGGTTTTTTAAGAAAGGGTTTTACAAACCCCTTGGCAAATCCTTTAGTATTGAAAGGTCTTTAAACAAAAAGAGTATTTACATATTTATTATGAAATAATATATTAGTGTCATTGTTGCTTTCTAGTTTAATTTTAAATTTTCAAATGAAACAATGAATTTAAGAATATTTTTAAGGTAGCTGTTTCGCGACAATACTAGCAAAAAGTTAATGCTAGAGTATATAGAACAGACAATAAGGATTCATAAGCCCAAAAGTTTTTGATGTTTATGTACGATTACTAGCCAATCCCGTGCGTAAGAACTCAAAAATAAAATAAAATGAACTAAAAGGTATAAAACAATTATCCAATTTAGTTACAGCTAAACGAAGAAATATATTAACATGAAATCACTTTTTGAAGTCGGTGCTAAACAAACTATATAAGCGAGCTTACCCGCCAAACGTACTAAAATCCGTCGAATTCGGTTCATAAAATGTTTGTTTGGCACCGACTTCAAAAAGTGATTTCATGTTAATATTTCGTCGTTTAGCTGTAACTAAATTAGATAATTATTTTATACCTTTTAGTTCATTTTATTAGATTTTTGACAAATCTGGCAACACTGTCCGAGCTTGCAGTATATTTTATCATAGAAATTTCAGATAAAGTACATTATAAAGGTCGATTTATAAAACAAAAAGTTCTTAATAAGTGATTGAAAGCTGTTGCGACAATGGCTGAAGTGAAAAAACGTCAAAAAATTACTAAAGTTAACACACTTTTTAGATTAAATACATGCGTTGTTGCCAGCTTGTTTTTAGTGTAGATTTAAATTATTTATTCATTATTATCTCAGAAACTGTGTTGTAATTATGAATTAAAATTTTCTTAAAAAATGTATTAGTTATTGTTTCATGTTGGTTTAGTTTTTTACGACGGGTGAACGGCGACCTAAAATCGTGTACACCTACTTCCACTTCCATTTTCATTTTCAAGTACAAGACAAAAGATTATCTAATGAATTCCAAAGTAATTCCAAATAATTCCAAAGACGGTACACCTAATTCCAATCGCTGTTCACCCTTCGGTTTTTTATAACAATGGTAAGAAGAGTTTCTTAATTATAATTAAATATGTATGTAAACTTTCCAATATCCTGTATAGTACAATGTATAAGAGTCTGAAAAACTCTATCTTTGGAATTTAATATCTCCGGAACTATAATGTTCGTTTTGGCATCAATCGATGCAGAAATACTTAAATAATAATTTATCTAAATTTCAAAAAAATCCTAAGAAAACCTATATGGTGAAAAAACTACCTTAAATCAAAAGAATCTTTTAATTTCTTCTTTATTTTTAATTATAATTTTAACGAGTGTTTCTTTTGAAAACGGTCTGTCTTAAATTTTTAATCATCCCTTAAAGGGTGGACAAGCAACAGCAACTTGTTTCCGTGCGTAAAGTGGCCTTTATTGCTCCCTTCCCAACTTCTACCATATACTTGGCCCACGACTTCCCTTCTTCCTATTGACCGCGGTTGGCGACGCCAGCCCCTGGAGTCGATAAAACATCCCCTGGAGGCGACATCCACCCACTTCAAGTGGCAACTCCAAAAAGCTTATCGTTTCTTTTGCTCTCGTTTTATTTTTATGCCAAGATCACATTTTACAGATTTATTTTTGAACTCTTCTTTTTTTAACAAGACCTCTCTTCATGAAGCAGTTCTTTCTAAAAAAAGAATCCTTTTCAAATTCACTATTAAATAAATACTGGGTGAAATCCCTTGAAGTATTACCGGAAACTTTCACAATCAATTTATTTATTAATAATATTTGTTTAATTCTTATTTAAGAGTTTCTTTCATGTATCTTTGGGCCTGCCAAGAAACAGCGACTCTGCTTTAAAGCAAATTTGTTTGTTTATTTTCGACTGTCCCATAGGCGACATATAAAAGTTTGTTTGCTACTACGCATAAGATTTTAATTTATCATAGAGTTTATGGTCAAGTATTGTAATCGTGCAGGAATAGTGGGTTTTTTTGCTTCGTTTTTTTTTTTTTTTTTTTTTTTTTTTTTGAAATATCTCAAAAATGGCTGAAAATATTTTGATTTAAAAAATTGAGCGAAACCCTGGCATTTTGGTCTACAAAAAAGCCCTAATGAGTGAACATCAAAAAAATTATATTTTACGAGATATTAATTATTTTGACAAAATATCTGTTAGTTTGTTAGTACGTACGCTCTAACTCAAAAACTAATGTGAATTTCAAAACGAAATTTCGCATGTAGTTTTGGTGCATTGAGATTAAGAGTTATATAGATATAAATTCTTAAC
The DNA here is from genome assembly GCA_024734495.1 of Forficula auricularia. NCBI lineage: Eukaryota > Metazoa > Arthropoda > Insecta > Dermaptera > Forficulidae > Forficula > Forficula auricularia. The sequence goes on along the minus strand of JALMQS010000187.1, from coordinate 15,616,777 downwards.
TAATTTTCCAATATTGTGTGTATGGTGATGGGGAATTCGTGAATATATATGAGTAAATTTAGAATAAACCTTTAATTAATGTATACAATTTTTGACTTTCGCCCTAAAGTTATGCAACCAATAAGTCTCAGCGACGTAGCATTAATATACCCTTTAGGCAAAACGGAAATTTCTATCTGAATAAATTGATTTTTTACCGCCCTGAAGTCATGAAAAAAGATTTACATTACTTTAAAATTTTATTTGAAAAAAAATCCCTAATCATACAAAATTCAAAGTTGAGATTTTATACATCTGTAACTTTACAGTCCTGAGATTCCAAAAATGTAGGAGAATGAAGGAAATATCTCTCTCTCTATGTTATTAATTTTTGCCTAGAACATTGAACCAATCATTATAAAATCTTGAATTTGAAGTTTTGATTAAAAAAAATAAGTAAACAAAAGATCTTGATATTTGTTTTGTATTATTCCGATTGAAGTAGTTTTTGGAGACGGACTGATGATAAGTGAATTTAATGGATTTTGATGAGGCAGTCCAAGGATTCAAAAAAGAGAGATAATATAACTATCTTTATTATTCAAAGCCGACATTTCGGAGGTTTATTCCCTCCTTCTTCAAGGTTTTGAAAGGTCAGTGAAGGAGATACAATGTGACATTCCCCTCTGTCTCCCCACTTAGTTGCAGTAACAATTTTATACAGTATTTAATTCTCAACAGACTACATTAAATTCTGTAACAATATTATACAGTAGCAGATTACACTAAATTCTGCTGAGAATGAAATACTGTATAATATTGTTACTGCCACTGAAAGAGGAGATAGAGGAGATTGTCACATTGTATTTCCTTCACTGACCTTTCAAACCCCTGAAGAAGGAGGGATAAATCTCCGAAACGTCGGGTTTGAATAAAAAAGATAGTTATAATTAATTATCTCTCTTTTTTAACATTGGACTGCCTTATAAAAATCCATCAAGTTTTGTAGGTATTATTTATATTTTAAATGTAAAAAATATTAATTTAATTTCGAAACAATTTTGTAATTTTGTACATCTTCAAATTACACTTATGGTATTGACAATTAAGTTTAATGTAGGTGCATACACAACTGCAGATCAACTCGATTATTTAATCAAAATCGATCGATGAGCAGTTTTGATAAAATATCGAGCTTAGTTAATTAATTAGAGTTGGTTATAAATTGATAATTCATCACGATTTCAAACCAACCCAACTTATTGTTGACTGAAAATCGACTGTGTGTGCCTAGCCTAAATCTCATATACCTACTCTTAAATAATGATAGTTGTTAATTAATTACTTCAATGCTACTAAACTCATAAATCCTTCGGTATTAATTTTTTAAGAGTCAAAGTACATATTGAAGGGATATTGTCAAATTATGGAATTGTATAATTTCAGCCTTCCACCCTCCATTTCCCTCGGGCCTTATAAATAAAGTTTGCGTGTGTCAACGGAAAGAATAACCATTTATTTTAATGGTTTTGGCTTTTTTTTTTTGGTTGTAACTTTTGATAGACCAGTGATAAGAATCGAGTCATGACAGTGTTACTGCTTTACTCTTCTCTAAATTTATTTATTTATTTTTCTAAGAGAACGGAAGTCTAATTTCTGTCATTTGTAAATGTTATGTTATCTAAATAGAAAGCTTTTTATTTATTTTTTTTTATTTTTTTTTTTTTGCTAGCTCTCGATTCCATTTAGAATTTTGGCAGAAATCCCAAAAATAAATTGCAATATTTCTTTGAGCGCATGCTATATATGATTTAATCAAAATAATCAATTAGAATTTCAAAATAAAATAAATAATTTATACTAATAATTCATGGGAATAGTTTAAATGGAAAATACATGTAATTTTTCACTATAAGCATTCAAATTATATTAAAAGTTCTCTCGCTGTGGGGCAGGCATTAATATTAAAATATTGAGAATAAACTTTGCACAATTTAATTTTTGGGCATTTGGAACAAAATAAGGATGAGCGTTTATCAAAATTCGAAAGTCGGCAAAATAAGGATTACCCTCATATTAGTAAAAATACTATTTTTTCAGAGAACAAAATAAATAAAAAATGAAGGAAACAAGAAAACGTTAACAGGATGATCAATAAGGGAGAAGTTCCCAGCCTTTGGCCTTAAGGTTTAGGTGGGGGTCATTGGATACGCGAACCCTTTGAACGGGCCACCAAGTTAACGGGCCAAAGGGCACTCGGGCCACAAACGGTCATAAGACCAGGACCTACAAGACATCCCACTACAGGTAGATCCAGTACAGGGTTTTTTATTATTATGTAATCTTAAAAAGTCTTTGGATTGTTTCTTGAAAGATTCTTTTCATTCTCGAAAGCAATAAATGTCAAGCTTTTTAATATGCAGTTGAAGCTGGTTTAATTTAAGACGTATTTGTACTCAGACCGCGATGAAACGTTCACATATATATTTTGCATAAGTTCTATATAAGTCTACTAAGAAAAGAATTTAAAACCGACGAGTATGATTCATGAATGTATAAAGAATCACAATCTTATATCAATATCATAATAACTTAATGGAATTAATTTATTTTTCAATGATCCCTATGATTTGCAGAATAGTTTCTATCTTTCTCTAATGTGAAAATTTTCAAAACTCAAGAAAACTAGTAATCTATTTTCCCAAATTATAAATCCCACGTTCTCCTTTGATTTGGTATATTGAGAATCACAATCCTGCTATCTGTTTAGAGTAATTTTCTTGTGACATTGACATATTGGAGATAATCATAATCAAAGTCTCTATCCTTCAATATTAGCTGCTTTTGACATCCTTTAAGGACGATCTGTAAATTTTTATGGATTTAATCAGACTACTTATAGTTTTCCCTTGGAACTGGCACCGGTGCAAATAAGTGTCAAGAATGGACGTAACGTTTACTTTTTATGCTCTGTTTAATAATGCCAGGTATAAATCAAACTTGAAAAAGATTAACTATGTGACATAATGCACGTTCGTGCATCAAAATTATCAGAATTTAAATCTCAAGATATTTATAAATAATTTGTATTTGTTTTTTAATTATTCTTAAAATCATATTAAAATGAAACCAGGAAAAAAAATTTAATTTATTTTTTTGTTCTATTATAATACTTCAAAAAAATATATTCATCTAGTAAAAAATTCTATGTCGTAAGAAATCAAATACATTACTTTAGGGACACATTAAGTTAGTTGTTTCGCGACAATACTAGCAATAAGTTAATGCTAGAGTATATAGTACAGACAATAAGGATTCATAACTCATAAGCCCAAAATTTTTGCTGTGTATGTACCAGTACTAGCCAATCCCGTGCTCATTTGACAAATCTAGCAACACTGTCCGCTTGTATATATTTTATCATAGAAATGTCAGATAAAAGTACATTATAAAGGAAGATTTATATAACAAAAAGTTCTAAATAAGCGATTGAAATCTGTTGCGACAATGGCTGAAGCGAAAAAACGTCAAAAAATTACTAAAGATAACCCACTTTTTAGGTTAAATAAGTGCGTTGTTGCCAGCTTGTTTTTAGTGTAAATTTTTCATTATTTATTCATTATTATCTCAGAAAGTGTGTTGTAACTTTGAATTAAAATTTTCTTAAAAAATGTATTAGTTATTGTTTAATGTTGGTTTAGTTTTTTATAACAATGGTAAGAGTTTTTTAATTATAATTAAATTTGTATGTAAACTTTCCGATATTACGTATAGTTCAATGTATAAGAGTCTGAAAAACTCTATCTTTGGAATTTAATATCTCCGAAACTATATTGTTCATAAATTTCGTTTTGCCACCAATCGATGCAGAAGTATTTAAATAATAATCTGTCTAAATTTCAAAAAAAAATCCTAAGAAAACCCATATGGTGAAACAACTACCTTAACTAGGATTGACTAAATGTAGATATAGAAAGTGTGATCATATAATGATTGAAAAATAATAAGAATAAATAATAGAATCACTAAAAAAAAATTTGAAAATTAAATAACATAAAGGTGCCTTGTTTAAATTAGATGTGTGCTCTACAAAGATCGTGTAGAAAAGCATCAACCCTTCCCTTCTAACACCAGTACTATCTACACACAAATTGTTTGGGCCTCAAATATCAGCATTGGTGGTTTAACCACCAACGCAAATAGTCAGGGGGGATTCGAAACTAAGCGTTTCCTTGGAATAAACCTTGAAGTGTCTAGTATAAACACAGGGTGTTTTATCTTAATGTTAGAAGGCACAAATAAATGCAATTGGATGAGAAACAAGTTAACAAGAAACTTTAGTTAAAAAAAAATCGTTTGGGCTTTGAAAATATGTTATTTATTTTTTAATATATTATAGAAATCAAAATTTTAATAATAATCTATCCAAGAATATCGCTATAACATTTAAGCTTAGAATAAATAAAAGGTACAGGCATAAGTTAATTCGCTCTACAATTAATAAGGATTTAAATTAGATAATGAAGAATATAGAATGTGGACTTTTATAGAAGAGAAATAATGGACATGAGATAGACTAGATTTAGGACTGATTATACCGGACTGTATTTAGTGAGATCCGCTCTCAGAGTAGAAAAAGGCTTTGAATGGGGTCTAAGGGTACAGATACTATTCGGTTTCGAAATCTCTTAGCCAATTCTCTGACACTTTAGCAACACGCATAGCGTGGTTAACTGTACTACTGGTATATTACATCCTTGTCGTGGTGCTAGCATCCCTATAATTTAATTGATTGGGGAATTCTAAAAGGGGATTCTGGATGATGCTTTTACCTACTTTCTAGAAATTCTCAATGCTGTGGGTTTAGGGCATTTATGGTACAGGTAAAGCTTGTGAAATCTAATGTTGGTAAATGGATTTCTCGTGAATAAATCCGATAATTCATCTTCCTAAAATGATGGATGGAAAGAGAGTGACATCAGTTATTAATCCTGGATTAAGCGATGTTATACCGGACTGTATTTAGATCCGCTCTCAGAGTAGAAAAGGGCTTTGAAAGGGGTCTAAGTGTACAGATACAATTCGATTTGGAAATGACTTGGCTAATTTTCTGACACCTTTTATTGATTTGTTAAAAAGGCAGGAATAAATAATTCAAAACAGCAATAAAAAATATGCAATGAGGATTTGCAAACCAAAGATAGGAAATTAATATACTGATAAAGAAAAAATTAAAAAAAAAGTTGGAAAATATTTTTTTTTAGGAACGAGAACAATAGAATAATTCACCCAATGAAATAAATCAGGCTCATTTTGAAATTCAAATGTGTTAATGTTTATAGTAATTAAGTCCCATATGACTGAATAATTGTCCGAACAAAGGCATATTGACCAACATACATGTTGACTTTAATGTATAAATAAATAGGCGATCATTTATATTTTGCATTTCATTTCATGATTAAAGTTTACAAATTTAAGTGTAATTGAACAACTAATTTTAGGCATATCGATATTTTTTGGAATCCTAGAAAACTATTTAAATTAGCTATGTATTTTTCGGTGAGATAATGAGAAAAGTTCAGTTCGCAAGTAACTTAAGTAGGTGATTAAATAAATTTAAAATATATATATATATATATAAGTTACTAGCGGAATACAGATGGGTTACCATATAAAGTACATTAGAATGGTTTCTTCAAAATAAGTATTTTTGGCAAACTCTTTCCAGTAAAAGAGGCTACTAATCATTTTCATAAGGACAATAACTCTCAAGTTTGTATTGTCGTGACTGGAGATGGAATATTGCAAGACTCATATTCCCTTTAAGATCTTACCAATTAATTACAGAAGCAACATGAACTTGGGTTATTATATGGTAATTAGAGATTAAGCTGTAAGGGTTAATTTGGGTGGAAATTCTACTGTAGATCAAGTGTTCCAAATCATAATAAACAATTTTTAAGTGCGCAAACAAAACAGATGATATTGGGGTAGAGTTTTATAACAGTCAAACATCCATCAAAAACCAACAGAGTCATATTTTGCTTAATTTTAGAGATAAAAATGGAAGTTAACATATCACGTAAATGTAAAAGACTTCAAATTATCAATAAAAACAAGAATGAGAATTTAAGTAAATTATAGGTGTAATGTCTTAGGTTAGAGAACAATTCTTAAAAGTTTATAAAGCGAAATCAATGAGGTTGTCTTCCGTTTGATGCATATAAACATATATATGTTCAACAACTCTTATTTTTGGGAAGATGAAATCATGTCAATTCACTCAAAAGTTTTAATTTATTTTTTGATTGATTTTTTTATAGAAAAGTTTTATCATTTTAAAAGAATAATTTGAATTGCTTTTAAAAAAATATATTTTAAAAATAAACGTTATATATCGTATTAAGAAAAACAAAGAAAACATGTTGTTGTGGTTGCACAGTATAAATTAAGTTGTTAGCCGGTGTTTTTGTGGTAGCTAGTTTAGACATCGAGACCACTTCCGTAGCAGCCCTTGATATTTTATTCAGGCGATGGCAGAGAGAGGATCCCTCGGGAGGGCCACTAAAAGGGATCAGAAGGCCCTGGATGGTAAACCAATCCCTGGCTCTAAGAGCTGTCAAGCAGTCTCATCAAATTCAAAGACAAACAAGATTTCCCTTAGACTGAGAAAGAAAAATCCTTATACTCAAGATAATTTAATAAATATTCCTTCCAGTTATTCTAATATTTTATGATTGTACATATTAAACATATTTACATAAAAGTGATTTTTTTAAATGATTAAAAAAATGAATTAATGAAAATTTTCAAAAGTAATTTGAAATGGCTAAGATATTGATAGCATAAATTGAAATACCCTATTTCTGATAATAGCTGTATTTTAGCTTTAGATAGCATGTGAACAACATATTTATGTGGCTAATCTGGCGTAATTGAAGATAAAAAAATCTAGATAGTCTTTTTCCAAATTTCAGAAAAAATATTTAAATAATGACGGAAGTGTCGGCAGATTAGACAGAGTGCTTAGTTCTCGTATTATAACTAATTAAAAATTATTTAAAGGGTGTTAACAAAAAAAAATTTAATAATTTTTTGTAAATAAGCAATTGAAAAAAGAGAAACTTTTTTCAAGACTTGGCGCACTGCAAATTTTAGCGATTTGACAATTTATCTCTGTGTTAGGCTAAAAAGAAACTTGGCATAAAGGTGCGAATTATTTATATAGAGACCTGTGCTATAAATTTCAATTCATTCGCTGTAACAACTCAAGAGCATACCAGATAAGGGTTAATTATTATTTTTTTTGGTTTTCTGCATTTTTTTATCTGGATGTTGTCATGTTAAAAAGTCTAAAATCCAATCAGCTCTTTGATTTGGAAATACAAAGATTTTGGCACCAGAACTAAATTTGTTCTAACTTTCATTTTGATTTATCGTATTAAAAAAATCACATGAATCGAATAATCTCGCCTCCCGGCAAGCTTAGCTCGTCCAGTGTACCGAGTGATAGACTGAATTACTTAAGACAAATTGAACAATTTAACATATTTACAAGAAAATTATTTAAAAAATATATTGTACTAGTTAGAATTCTTTATTTTGGAGATGAACTGATATGCTAATAATTCAGGATTTGATGAAGGCAGTCCGGAAATAAACAAAGAGACTATTTCCAATAAATATCATTTATTGGAAATTTTGTTTTTTTCTTAAATTACGTCACACAGTAAAGGGGGAGGGAGCATCTCAGATTTGTGACAAAATGTCACAGGGGGGGGGGTATTATAAAAATTATGATGTCACAGAAGTTAAATTAAAATTTTTTCAAATATATGTTTAAGATTTTAGGTTATTATTATTCCAACCTGAAAATTATAGGGTATAAAAGTGATACTGTGACGTCACAATACAGGGTGGGCTCAATGAAAATGTGACAGAATATGACACATGAAATTGGTGTGACGTATGTATGGACGGTCCCTTATAGTGTTGTTTTGAACCGATGTTTCGGAGGATTTTCCCTCCTTCCTCAGGGTTCAAAAGGGTCAATGAAGGAAGTACATAGCACTCTTCCGTCCTGCCTCCACTCTCAGTGTTAATTAGGTGATGAGAATACTTTATGACTTCCCACTATCAGTAAAACAGAGTATCTAATAGTAACTTAATAAGATATTAAGCGAATTTAAACGAAATAGATTATAGGTGTTCAACCTGTTGATTTATCAATAAAACGCTCTATTTTTTTAGGTGTATTGTGAAACAAATCTTGAAGAAGACGAAAAAGTGAAAGGATGAGTAAACATATTTCATCCATTACATTGGTTGATCTCTTTCTGTTGGATTTAATTGAAAGGGCTATCAATCAATAAAAGTGATCGACCAAGTCCTCGAAAAAAAAGACCGATCAACCAAGGCGCTTAACACCAGCCGAGCGATAAAAAACGACAACGATGCGTGTAAAAAAGAGATAGAAATAGAAAGAAAAAGAAGTAAAAAGAGAGGGTGAACTCGAATGACAGATTGCCAGACGTTGGCCGGAAGAGTGCCAGCCAGAAGAAGAATTCGCGGCGTTGAAAGTTGCATCCATCTCTTGGGATAGAGAGCGAGATCTCTTTCTTTTCTTCTTGCCATTCTTACCAACACGATCCTCTTTATTTTTCAACTCACCCACTTCTTTTATATATTTTTTTTTCTCTTCCTATGATTAACTTTTCAACGGGCGCGTAAAATTCTTCCCTTTTGTTATAAAGCTACAAAAAGTCAAAAGTAATTCATCCCCTCTTTATTTTTTGCTTTTGATAAGACTTAAAATATATGTCATGTACGTATGTTGAGAGTGAACATAACAACTTTATCAAGTATTTTATCTAGAAACGTTATTTTATTTTTTATTAACAACAGGTATACTTTTTTTTATTTTATTTTTGAATTTAGCATGTATCTAATTTTTTTTTCTTCATTAATGCATAAACAAATAATTTACCTTGATATTGAAATATATTTTACTTTAAATTAATCAAAAGACATTTATTTATTAGATATGTAGCTGTTAAAGCTTGCATTTTTGTGATTAAATTTACAAGAGTTAAAATTTTTAACTGAGTGGGTGCTTATTAGGGTGGTCCTTATTTTGGGAATTTTTAACCTTAGCCGACCAGAGATGCAAGTTTCCCATAGAAATGACATGGGGATTTTGGCATTGAACTATCAATTTTTTATTCCGGCCAAAGTAAATTTGAAACTCTGAAACTTTATCCTTATAATAGTAGCTAATCCCTCATTTACTGATTTTTAGCTATTATAATTCTATAACTTACTAAAACTAAGATATAACAGTATTTTATCTAGCTGTAACCCCAAAATTATAATGGCTAAAAATCTGCAAAAATTCTCAAGGGTAGCTACTATTATAAGGATAAAGACTACAGTGTTTCAAATTTACTTTGGCGGGAATAAAAAATTCAATGCCAAAACCCCCATGTTATTTAGATGGGAAATTTGCTTCGCTCTGCGACACAGGTTAAAATTGAGATAGACTTGAAACTTGGGGGATATTTTTTTCAGTGCCTGTCATCTGATTGGCCATCCCAGTGGCTCCATTTACCTTCTACCGTTTGTTAGTGGTAAAAAGCATTTACTTTGCGTCATACAACCGGCCATAAGAGATAAAGACTACATATTTAGGACCCTCTCTAACAAATTTCATAGGGATATGACTACGTTTCGATTAGCAATCATTTATATTCCAAAATAATAGATGTTTGAGGTGGTTACCAATCCATGAGCATGAGCAAGTTACATGTTTCTGACGGACTGTAGATAACGACCAAAGTATGTATAGTCATCTGGCAACATCGATATTCATAGATTATTAGATAGTCGATTTTTATTTCGTGAGAAATATGATTCTTCACAGTCACATCCGTCACTTCCCATTTCTATATCTAAATTTAAGCTCGAAATTTATAATTAATAATGTTAATATAACTTTGGTGGGTGGATGGTTGTTTAAATATTGCAATTTATTTATTAAAGCAAAAATAACAATTTTCATCTGATCATTTCAATGGAATCGATATTAAAACAAATTTTAATTAAATGAAAACATTGAACGTTTTATAAAAAAAAATTAAAATATCATCAAATAGAAAGATTAATATTAAAAATAGATTTGGAACAGATATAACAAAGTTAAACCGAATTTTTCAATACCGGAAATAATAACAATCATCGAGGAAAAGCGAGTGAAATCACTGAATGTTTATACATTTTGTTATTTATAATTTCGATAAAAATTCATTGAAAGTGGAGGAGTTGAAAAAGAACAATGAACTGGTGAACGAATTGCCAGATAAAAAAATAAAAACGAAGAGAAGAGAATCCGGCAGATATTTCACTCATGAATGGAGGCTTAGTAAAGTGGGCTTTTCTCGCTATGGTGGTCTGTTTACATGACTTTTCGAGAATGTTTACAGTTTCAAGATGAAATGTATATAAAATAGGATAGCAAACAAACACTAATGTCGGTTAATAACGAGTTAAAGCTAAGAAAAGGGATTTCTTTCATCCATTCACTTGGTTCCCGAAATCCCGAGTAAAATATTAGTCAATGATTTTGAAAATAATTTTAGTTATAATTTAGAAATGAGCAAAATAAGTGTGGTTCATTTTTTTTTTAATTATTTCAGCACTTTCCCATGGGGAGGGGGAGCAAGTGTTTACGAACGTTTATACCTAACACAATATTATTATCTGAATTATAATACCAAGGGCCAGTTGTATGTCGGTTGGCAAAGTCTTTGTAAAAGTTGACAAAGGGTAAAACCTTAGAATTCACCTTGTGCCCGGCGGGACATTTGATTGGCCATCCCACCGGGCACAAGGTGAATTCTAAGGTTTTACCCTTTGTCAACTTTTACAAAGACTTTACCAACCGACATACAACTGGCCCCAAGTATGCTATATATTTTCTAATCACAAGCTTACATTTAAAATTACAATCCAGGCCCGTAGCCAGAAATTGCTTTCTAGGGGTTAAAGTTTTTCTAGATAGAAGAGGGAAAGATTGTGGACAACTGTTTCTTTAGAGATGTTCAATAAACCTAATATATTACATGTTTTGTATCTCTTCCTTTTCTATTCAATTAAGAAAAGTTCTAATGAAATAATTGTTAAGATTTCTGAGGGATGTGAATTCGATATGCGATTTTCTTTTTTGTAGAATAAAGGAGGAGCAGAATCTTGAAAATTAATAGGTAGAGCTGTTAATAATCAGGAGGATCTAGTTACGATTAAAGAAAAGAGAGATTTGTGGAAGAATTTGAAAAAAAGAAGAACCTAAGTCAATTGAGCGAAGAGGAATATATAGTGGATTTTGAAGGAGAACCAAAAGAAGAGGAAGACCTATATTAGAATATTTTCTCCAAGATGCCAGTTTTTAAGGGATGTAAAAATAATGGCTTGGGTTAGAGTCAAATAAGGATGAGAAGTTGCGTCAAGGCTGTCTTGGATGGATTACCTAGAGATGATGATGGAACAAAATAGCAAGGGATTAAAAAAAATCCTCTGAATTAAGCTCTGTAACTTTAAAACACAAATTCCCTGTCATCGCGAATATAAAAAGCTACAAATATGACAGGGATCTTAAAAAATTCTGATTTCACCCTCTTGAGAGATACAAAACACTAAAAATTAAAATATGAAGATGAAACTACTTAGAATGCGTAGGTATATTGTTGGTAATTTTGTCAGAATAAATGAGGTTTCGATCAATATTTTTACAAGTAGATTTCAAGTTCTGTTTCATTAAAACATTATGCCAGGGCAAAACTAGAGTTATTTCATTTAAAGAATAGGGGGTTAGCAAGCCACCACCTTGCTAATAAATCGCAATGAGAAATAGTGAAAAAATAAGTGCATTTACTGAAAATGACAACAACACAACTTGGTTAACATTAACGATTTAACTGTTAAACCATATCTAAGATCATTTATTGTTGAACACTGTTTAAATGCAAAGAGATGTTTGTGTGGAAAAGAGTTCAAATAGGGCGATTTAGTAATAAGCATTCCCTTGCACTCAGTGTATACTTGAATCAGTTGTGTTAAAAGCTTTAAAAAATATAACATGAGAATATAGAGGCTATGACGTCAGGGGCCTCTTTCAGTGCGCACTGAACTCCAACTGAAATCGCTCTAAGTAATAATAATTACATCTTCTTGTAGCAATAATATATCTAAAGACAAAGTCGAGTACAATTTTAAGAATAAATTTCTCGGCTTAAATATGTAAGTATCTAGAGTTAATTAAAAACATTTTCGAGTAAATAATATATCAAACATTTTACTCTAATTCTTTTCTAAGACAAATATATTCAACTGGAATAATACGTTAAGTTATTGATGTCAAACTTACATTTGAGTTATGGCAATATTAGATAAGATACAAAATGACTCGACGGTACTAACCTGAAACAAAAAGAAATAAGTGTAAATAAATAATGCTGCATATTCAAATAATGCATTTATATAATAAATAATATTTAATTAACAAATTATAAATGAATTTTTCTAAAATTAAATAAAAAAAATGGAATCGGTATTAAGAAGATCACCTTTTTGCATGATTCGTATTTTTTTTAGAATTGAATTCATTTCTTAAAATAACCAAGAACATTATACTTTAGTATACTATTAGAAAGTCATTGGAAAAATATATTATATTTTGAAATAACTGATAAATTTTATTATTATATAAATATATGGTATTAGCCTGCCACGTTGTAGAAAAATAAGATAATTTCAATACAAGTAATCAACAAGTAAATGATTATTATTATTATTATTTTGTTCAAGTAAATTAAAAATTTCAAATTTATTGCAAGGAAATGTAAAAATTTAACAGTGAAACCTAAATAAGTCATCGGTTTATAAACTGGGGAATTCTTGGGGCTCTAGCACCATTCTTCACCTTCGCGAAATTGACAGACTCAATCTATATGGAATATCAGTTTGACCATGAGTGGTCTAGTCCAGTTAAACTATGGGTCGCTAACTAAATATTGGGGTCGCGAAACATAGGACAAAAATAACAATGATCAATGAAAAAATTATAATGCACAAGGGCCAAAAATTAATGTTTAGTGAATTTGAGGTATAAATAAATATCTGTAATTGAATTTCCAATAATTTGTGAAATTGCCATTTTGTATTAGAAATATTTATTTATTTATGTGAAGCGACGTTCTCAACATAAAAATATAAATAACAATTTGAAAAATGTTGAAGATGATGAACTTCTTTTGAGTATTTAATAAGAAACAAGCAGATCTACTGCATTTCATTATATTTAGATTTAATAATTCTAGTTTTTTGTTTTAACAAATGATACGATTATTATAATGGGTATGCTTATACAAATTTGCTTCCCTATAAATTTATTTATGAATTGCTAGTAAAAAATGATGGTTTATACCAGTGTTTCCCAAAGTGTGGGTCGCGACCCGGCACCGAGTCGTAGAAAAATTTTGCCGGGTCGCGAAAAAAAATTGTAAAAACACAAAAAAAAATTTTTTACATAATATTCAGTATCAGTAAGGGCCAGTTGTATGTCGGTTGGTAAAGTCTTTTTAAAAGTTGACAAATCGTAAAACCTTAGAATTCACTTTGTTCCCGGCCGGATGGCCAATTAGATGACACGCACTTTCATCTGATTGGCCATCCCAACGAGCACAAGGTGAATTTTAAGGTTTTACCCTTTGTCAACTTTTACAAAGACTTTACCAACCGACATGACATAAAACTGGCCTTTAGACACTAGGAATAGTGGAAAAGTGTGTATTTTGTACTCTTTCATATAGCCAACAAATATGCGGAAAGAAAGTTTACTTTATTTACTAAAGTTTTAAATGAATATAATAGTTAATTTTTTAATTACTTATATTTTTTTTCTTATATAATTATTTTGCAATTTTTGTGTATGAAATAAACAAACAAATAACTTGATTTTTATTAAAAAATAAAATTTGTTTTATAAATATGTGGGTTTTTTTTCATAAGGTGGGTCGCGAAAAATGTTAAGACCTCGTATCGGGCTGCGGTCAAAAAAGTTTGGGAAACGCTGGTTTATACTATATAACTAGGCGAGGGGTGAACCGCGACCTATTATGATGTACACCTACTTCCACTTGTACTTCGAAATATTTCCAAGTACTTCCAAAATACTTCCAAAGAGGTGTACACCTATTTCCAATCGAGGATCACCCCTCGTAACTAGGTATATAATATATATAGGATCGCAAAAAATTTCTCAGTCAAAATGGGATCGCCAAGTAAAAAAGTTTAAGAAGCCCTGGACTAGTCCAAGAGAATTCTTCAATTCATCAACATGACCATCTAAAACTTGAACTGCCTTTAAAAAATAATTGCAAATATGTATTTAAATTTAACTTTTAATTATTCTATTTCACTGCTTGTTTATTATTAATGTGAGATAAAGGAGAGTCATATGATATGGTCTAAACACCCACGATATTTTGTTGTTGTTTTGTTTGTTTGTCGTAGTGCACAAGCGTCAATAGCTTCTAATCTAGATGTGTTGGAAGGGGTTTCGGGGTGGGTGGGTCTCTTGCCAGGGTGCGATTAAGAGGGCTTTGCAACGGCAGAGCCTCTTCCCATGACGGGGGATCCCCGGCGATCCACCCACCAGGGGGCGCCGGCGCCCGACTCGGATCGATAGACACCGGATGAATGAGACCGGGGATGAGAAAAGCGGGTGGGGGACTACCACGAGAACCGAACCAACACCACTTGCACCACCGCAAGCCGCCACCCCAGCCGCTTCCAAACAGCCTGTCCAAAAAGCGAGTGCATCGTCGTATCGGCATCGGAAACCCAATCACGGTGAAACTTCCACTAATAAATATGCAAATTGGCAGATTGGGTGTGGCAGTGTGGCAGGGAGGAAAAGAGATGCTATCGCAGCTGATATACCGGGGGATGTTCTCATTCCTGAGACGGAGTAAACTAGCAAACAAATCCAATAATTAAGTTGCAAACATGCTTTACTTAAATAAAATAGTGTATATGTGATTAGATTTTTAGCTTGTATTTTTTTTTTAATTATAATCAAAAAGTGAAATATATAATTAAAAAATATATATCAGTGCCGTGAGGTCCATGGATGTTGTGGATGCGGCGCATCCTTAAAATCTCAGAAAGTCAAGAATACCATCTTCATATCGTGTCATATATGAATCTCGTTTAGATTTATTTCAAAATTTTTGAGACTTTTTAACGTTAGAATTTCAATAGAATTTTCCAGATTTTATATTTGAATCATTTTCACTATCTTATGGAAAATACTTTTGATTTTATGAGGTTGAAAGTAAATTAGTTTACATGTAGGTACTCGACGTCTGACTTTCATTTAAAATCTATAAATTGAATAAAAAAATTAATTGTGAATGATGAAGATGTTTTGACAGAAGTATTTGATTGCACTTGCCCGCTTTTTTTAATTAATATTTTGCTAACTTATTATAAAAAATTTTACAGACAAAGTGACCAGAAGGCATGTCTAGTGAACAGAGGATGGAGGAAGCATCACCAGTCACAACCATGTTCAAACCTGTCGCAGCACGCATCAGCCCGGCCATTTAATAGCCATACCACGATCTTGAGGGCCCCTGATATTTAGACAACTAAATTGGCATATCAGTTAAGGGTATGACTACCGCACGATCGGAGGGCGCGTCGCTGCCTAGCATCTATTTGTGTACACTCAAAATAAAAGAAACAGGATAAGTACCTACTCGTAAAATTTAGTTAATATTTTAACAAGCAAATCACAAGAGGTTGTCATATTTTAAATCGAGATGGAATGAATTTTTTTTAATTATATGTCAGAAGAATTTGTTGTTAGCCTCTCAGGAATCTAACCTGAGTGTCAACATTATTATTATTATTATTGGCTAATCCTTCTGACATTTGAATCGAGCTAAATATTTCACTAAAATAATGATTGAATATATTTAACTTGGAAAAGTCATTCCATTGCCCTTCGAATTTTGAATTTCTACACAATTCCAAACAATCAGCCACCTTTTTTAAAACAGTATGGCATGGCTATATGTTTAAATTTAGAATCACTAGACCGCAAAATCTTACAAATGGAGATTTAAATGTGAGACAAAAGATATTTTCATAATCCGAAGGCAATTGGAGGGAGAAGACCTGATTAAAACCTCCCTTGAGTGTGCCAAGGACTGGATCATCTCACCATATCTAGCAGAAAACCATTTTTTTTTTATCTCCCTACAGGCCCATCTCGGCCAACTCATTACTATGCAAATTTCCTTTCCGCCCAACGCATTGCTTTCGCACTCGCTTCTAACAAATATGAAGAGAATAAAAGGGGCGAATTTAAAGTATCACCCACCTACTAACTTCTTTGATGTCAAAAAATTAATTATTCCGTTAGACTTATAAAAGGCTTTCGGAAAAAATAATAATTCAATATAAAAGTTTAAATATTATTTAAAATTTTAATTTGTTTTTTAAGTTATAATTAAGCGTTGTCTGTACAAAGTCCAAGGTAAAAGTATAAATAAGATTATAAATACTGGATTAGTTGAAAGCATTTTTAACCCCATTTGCCCTTGGGAAGAGCTCTCATGTCGGAGCTTTTCCTCTTTCTCTGCCGCTGTAATCATTTGTTAAACATCTGTCCTCACGCACTTCAAAATATATGTTAAGATGAACAAAAATACGGAAATGCAGTCATTTATGCGTAATAGGCTGATAAGGCGAATGTGACGTAAATGTCTTCCAAATTAAATACTTATAGAAAAAAAAAATAGTCAAAAGTACTAAAACTGAGGGTATTTTTTTTTTTTTAATTTTTAAAAAATTTTGAATCAAGGAATACAGAGTTAGGGAGAAGGTTTTGTGGGCTCGTAATGCGCAAATGATAAATAAAAATAAAAATTACAAGATCAATGTTTAACAAAAGAATTTTAAAAGAACTATTCAATGGTACTACAATCCATGGGGTGCGAGAATTTTTTTATTCATCCGAAGTTTGGAGAGGTCTCTACACCAAATTGCAATTTCTTATTTATAGTTAGAGCATATACCTATAACCGAGGGGTGAACCGCGATTGGAATTAGGTGTACTTATACCGTCTTTGGAATTATTTGGAATTACTTTGGAATTCATTAGATAATCTATTGTCATTTATTGGAAATGAAAGTGGACGTGGAAGTAGGTGTACACGATTTTAGGTCGCGGTTCACCCCTCGCCTATAACTATGATAAAGGGAACAAATATAATAATAAGCTCTTAATAAAGGTCCAATTTTTACCTGATCTGGTAGAAAACCATTAAAAGAAAAATAAAACATTTTCAAATTAACAATATCTGGTTCATAAAATGAAAACCATTATGTTATTATTGAAATAAGACATAATCATAATAATAATAAATACATTCACATCTGACTATTATTGCAGTTTGTAAGATTAATGGAATTTGATTGAAAAATAAAACAATAACTCTAATTATATACGACTAATAAGCAAAAGTAGTCAAAGGGTGGGGTGTCAAATTTAAAGGGGTGCTAAAAGCTAAGGTCTTTGAGCCTGTACCCCCCCCCCCCCCACACACACACACAAAATATTTTTAACTTAAACACTCACATAATTTAATTATTTTGTTACAGGATAATTTTACACGAAAAAACGCAAGTGAATGTATCTAAATCTATATAATTTTTTTAGGAAAATACGAAAAATAGACAGGGTTGATTTTTAGATGCCTATTATTTAGATAAAACAGTTAAAAATTCCATACAATTCAAAAGTGTCAAAATCATTATAATGCATCTTAACAAAAATAAACATATTACTGTCTCAGGAGGAGATAATTTAGCAGTGTAATAATAAATAGTAATAAACTTGGGGCGCCACAATTGCAGGGTGCCAGAGGCGCGGAATTTTCTTGGTCCTGCCTATTCCAGGTTAAAATTAACACAATTTTCAATCAAAATTTACCTCACCATCTCAGATTTTCATGAAATTTGGCATGGTGTACCTAGTATTCATATAGACTTAGAAAAATACCAAATTTCATTGAGATATGTCCACTCATTTTTGTAAACTGCTATCTAAATTTTCAAAAATTTGCCCCAAAACAACGATTTTTTTTCAATTGCTCTTAGAGCTCTCCTAATTGAGCTAAAGTGCTGAAAGAAGTGTCAGATTACAGCCCTTTATTCCTGTGATATGTACAATATACTATAAGCTAATACGAATAATTTTTTGTAAAAATCAAAATTTTGATTTTAATTGTTTCAAAAAGTATTACATATTTTTTTTTTGCCTTTTTGGCCAATTTACGATACTACTTATTATTTTTTTAAAATTTGTCTCTACCTCAGATTTTAGCAGGATGCCTTGAGTCGGATTCGAACCCGGGTCCATTTGGTTACCAGGCTGACACGCTACCCCTAGTCTAACCCGACCATCATTTTAAAATTAATTCCATGAATAGTTAGTATTGTTGTAAATATAAATTTGGGATGATGATGGATTGATTGTTAAAAAACTTTAAAACTAAAGCTTGATTTTTCATTAATACTCCTATTTAGCTGAATAACACAAGAATGCTAATTTTTGAGGTTTATAGAGTGTCTTGATTTGACCTGGAACGTCCGGCTTTGGGAAGTGTCGGACCTATAGAAACTCAACTAGAAGTCAAAAATATACATAGTTCCCTATTTATATGATTTGTTCTTATTAAGATATTGCAAATTGTTTAAAAATAACAGAAAATTAATGGTAAGCTTTAAAAAATTAATTGTCCATTTGTTAAGAATGTTATAATTGGAGTTGGTTTCTACAAGCTTGTTGCTCTACTCGAGATGATCGAATAGACATTTAATTGAATCAGTGCATTAATAAGGCCAGCCAAGGCGTTATGGTTGGTATATTGAAGTTGGAGTTTGAAATTGCATTGCCTTCAGCAATTGGATTTGTCGGCGTCAAAGTGCCTTTACCGGAGTGCTTTTGAGGCAACAGAAGGGCTTGTTGAGAGTTTGCCCTTTCTCTTGAAGGGGCTTCGTTTGATGCCTACACGACTAGATAACAAGACT
This sequence comes from Forficula auricularia, assembly GCA_024734495.1. Lineage (NCBI taxonomy): Eukaryota > Metazoa > Arthropoda > Insecta > Dermaptera > Forficulidae > Forficula > Forficula auricularia. The sequence continues at coordinate 15,597,640 of JALMQS010000187.1, read as the reverse complement.
GAGGTGGAGGATTTCCCTTCATTTTCTTGATAGAATATTAATTCAGCTAGTTAGTCGTTTGGGGCTTGTATTATTTCTGTCAAAGAGGCGTTACAATATAATGTCCTTATGTAGAAACGCCTCTTAGAATTTCATATTAATAAATTAGCTATAATATAGATACTTATGGTATATAAATTCAAATAGAAAAATATAAATGATATATAAAATATAGCTGTCACTATTAAAGTTTTTACCAATATATTTTATTTATTTTTATATATGTAATCCAGAGAAAAAATTTTTTTAAGAAAAAAATAAAACCGATTCCCTAAAAAATTAAATGCAACAAATAAAATACACTAAAGGTATAAAATAATTATTATCTTATTTAGTTACAAGTAAACTACTAAATATATTAACATGAAATTACTTTGAAGCCGGTGTCAAAGGTGAAACCATACCTATAATCGAGCGTACCCAACAAACGTACTAAGTAAGATCCTTCGAGTGCGATTCATAAAAGGTATGTTTGGCACCGTCTTCAAAAAGTAATTTCATGTTAATATTTCGTAGTTTACTTGTAACTAAATAAAATAATAATTATTTTTATAGCTTTTAGTGTATTTTATTTGTTGCATTTAATTTTTTTGAAGTCGGTTTTTATTTTTTTCTTAAAAAATATTTTTATTTTTCTCTTTTTAGTGATGTTATTAATAGTGATCATATCATCAGAACTTGACCAAATTAATAAGGCACTAAGATAACCCTTTCCAATAAAAAAGAATCATCGAAATCGGTTAATAAACAAAAGAAGTTAGCCTGAACAAACCTAACAAAAAGGGTCTAATACCTATGAAAAATAAAATTGCAACGGATCGTTGCTAAACTTTATCCAAATTCATTGAAATATTAATATGTTTGTTCCTTTATTATTAAATCAGATATCACTTGCAATTTGTAGTTCATATTGAAATTAATTCAAAAATAATTCTCATTTAAGAGTCGAGGAATAACCATTCTACATTGGATTTTTGACGTTTCGGTTTTTATTGGTAACCATTGCTGAAGACATAGAGGAATCGACTTAAAATCAAAATAGCCATTGATTCTCATCTAATACTTGAGAAATAAATAATTTACATTAGTTTTTGACGTTTCGATTATTATTGGTAACCATTGCTGAAGACATTTGAGGAAACGACTTAAAATCAAAGACTAAATTTCTTTTATGGCAAACAACTCAAGCTTGAGTTGTTTACCAAAAGAATTTAGTCTTTTTGATTTTAAGTCGATTCTTCTACATTTTCATTAGAGGTGTTTCCATTAATAGTCAAAACATCAAAAATGGAATTCAATAAGGTTATTCCTCTAGTATTAGATAAGAATCGATCGTTATTTTTGATTTTAAGTCGATTCCTCCATGTCTTCAGCAATGGTTACCAATAATAATCGAAACGTCAAAAACCTAATGTAGAATTGTTATTCCTCAAGTATTAGATGAGAATCAATCACGGCTTTTGGATTTTAAGTCGATTCCTCATGTCTTCAGCAATGGTTACCAATAAAAACCGAAACGTCAAAAATCCAATATAGAATGATTATTCCTCAAGTACTAGATGAGAATCAATCATTTTGGTTTAAAAAGCTGATTTATGTCTTCAGGAATGGTTACTAATGGAAACCGAAACGTCAAAATCCAATATATCGATATTTCTCAAGCATTAGATGAGAATCAATCGCTATTTTTACGTTTCATCTCCATGTCTTCAGCAATGGTTACTAATAAAAACCGAAACGTCAAAAATCCAATATAGAATGATTATTCCTCAAGTACTAGATGAGAATCAATCGCTATTTTTGGTTTAAAAGTCGATTTCTCTAAAGGTTCTCAATATTATTACTATTAAAACCGAAATCAAAATCAATATAGAATGATTATTCAAGAATAGATGAGAATCAATCGCTATTTTTGGTTTAAAATCGATTTCTCTATGTCTTCAGCAATTGGTTACTAATAAAAACCGAAACGTCAAAAATCCAATATAGAATGATTATTCCTCAAGTACTAGATGAGAATCAATCGCTATTTTTGGTTTAAAGTTGATTTCTCTATGTCTTCAGCAATGGTTACTAATAAAAACCGAAACGTCAAAAATCCAATATAGAATGGATATTTCTCAAGTATTAGATGAGAATCAATCGCTATTTTTTATTTTAAGTCGATTCCTCCATGTCTTCAGCAATGGTTACTAATAAAAACCGAAACGTCAAAAATCCAATATAGAATGATTATTCCTCAAGTACTAGATGAGAATCAATCGCTATTTTTGGTTTAAAGTCGATTTCTCTATGTCTTCAACAATGGTTACTAATAAAAACCGAAACGTCAAAAATCCAATATAGAATGATTATTCCTCAAGAACTAGATGAGAATCAATCGCTATTTTTGGTTTAAAATCGATTTCTCTATGTCTTCAGCAATGGTTACTAATAAAAACCGAAACGTCAAAAATCCAATATAGAATGATTATTCCTCAAGTACTAGATGAGAATCAATCGCTATTTTTGGTTTAAAGTCGATTTCTCTATGTCTTCAGCAATGGTTACTAATAAAAACCGAAACGTCAAAAATCCAATATAGAATGATTATTCCTCAAGTACTAGATGAGAATCAATCGCTATTTTTGGTTTAAAGTCGATTTCTCTATGTCTTCAACAATGGTTACTAATAAAAACCGAAACGTCAAAAATCCAATATAGAATGATTATTCCTCAAGTACTAGATGAGAATCAATCGCTATTTTTGGTTTAAAATCGATTTCTCTGTCTTCAGCAAAGGTAACGGATAAGAAAACAACGCAGTTGCTATGGTTACTCATAAAAATTCCTCCCAAATTTTTAGCATTTCACAGAGAGAAGCCTATCCATTCTTACTTAAGTTAGGTTAAATGAGCTATATTAAAACGATCAAATGAATAAATTTAAAAATTTTTTTAAAAGTACTATCTTACTTTAGAGTAAAGTACTTTAAAATATAATTTTACTAAAAACTTTATTTAACCTTTTTTTGTGGTCCCCAAGGTACTTAATTAGGATATTAAATTTCATCAAAATTGGTTAAGTCATTTTCAAAATATTTAGAAAAAATAAAAAAGTACCGAAATAAAGTACTAATGTTTGTGGGCCGATATGTACCAAAAACTAATCAGCGCTTCATTTTGTTAAACTAATGGTAGGTTTTCAATTTCATTTCAATCGGTGCAACGGTGTGGAAAAAATCGTGGGCCAAAAAAGCGATAACATACATCCATCCATACGCACGCACTAAATGAAAAAATCGCCCTTTTTGGCCTCTCGACGAGACCCCATGTAATTTTTGACAAAACCGTCACGTGTTAGAATTCAACCTATATGAATACTACAATTTGTGACTTTGATTGAATCCATGGGTTCCGTAGTCTTTGCCTGAGGACCCTTTGAAGCCACGCTTGCCCCGAGAGCGATTACAATACTTTACCCATGCTTTGCATTGGATAAAGTAAAAATGGGACCAATCGGAAAGTAGACTGAACCCAATGCAATTTAAAAAAAAAAAAAAAAAAAATCAGTCGAATAGAGAACCTCCTGCTTTTTTGAAGTCGGTTAAAAATACACTCAAATGAAAACATTTTTACTCGATTATTTTTGCTTATTCATCTTTAGAAATGTGGAGTAAAATATATTTTTAAAACGAACACTAAGACTTTGTGATTTTTAGCTTCAAAATTTCAGGTTGGAAAATATAGAAAAAAACAAGTGTATGTAGAGCTATCGAACAGTTGAAATTAATTAGCTTAAATTTCCCGAACATGTTTGTATTAATAAACTAAACGGCTGACCAAGTTTCAACTTTTTGGCCCCTTTCAGTGGAAAAAAAAAATTGTCAAATTCCAAAAATTTATACCGGATACCCTGGAGAGTCTTGAAACAGATTTCACTTTTTACTCCATTTTTATTAATTAATTTATTTATTTTATTAATTAATTTATTTATTTTATAAATTAAAAAAAAATAATAAAATAATAATAATTGTATAAAATCTTAAGGGATCGACAAAAAATGATGTTGTTATTCGAAAAGTTCATCTTACCCCAAATAAATTTTTTTCAAGATTCTAAGATTTTAAAAAAAATTCCAAAATCGCAAAAGACAGATTATTTAAGATGTAAGCGATATTATTATTATTATTTTATTTTTAATTAATAACACTTTCAACTACATTTACTTTGCATGTCGAATTGAAAATGGTTTTGCGTTTTTAATTTATTAAAAAAAAGATAATAGTTGAACCATTATTTTGCCATAGAATGATATTTATGAGCTCTGATAATAATTTTTTAGATTAGATATCTTTCACCTCCCATATATTTAAATTTAACGTAAGCGAAAAACTCATAAGAGTGTAAAAATAGAAAAAATTCAAATAAATATAGTTATACTAATGAATGTATTTTGTGAGGAAAATAACTATTAGAAATTATGTCAATAATCATTAAACCCTAGATAATTTGAAAATTATGATCTAGTAATAAATATATTATGCTAGACAAAAACAATAAAACGTCTATGGCCTCGTAACGGACAGGCCAAAATAATAATAATAATAATAATAAAATAGAACTATGTTATATAAGTGATCATTTGTTAATAATTACAATAATTTGCCAGGGCAGAGTTATATTTATTTATTATAAAAATGTGGATTTGATTCTTCGGTGGTTCAGTTGTTTAACAAAAGAGAATTTGCGCCTGAAACTCAGATTAGGCATTTTTAATACTTGTAAGGTTATTCCAATAGAAAGACTGTTCCAGAATTAAATAAAGTATATGTCGGAAATTTGTGCATTCTGAATGAGGATATCTCAATAAAAAATTTTAATCTATATGGTTCAGCCAACTTTAATTAATTAATAAAGTAAAGGGTCTGTAGTTTCAGAGTGAATGAAATAAAACTCAAAGAGGTTTATACAAACTCAATATGTTTCGGATTATTAGTCCATCATCAGGAGTTTACAAGTTAAAACTAGTGAAACTACACGCCCTTTACTTTATTAATTAATATCATGTTTCAGCTAAAACCTACACCACTTTCTCTATGTAAAATTTATTTTTATAGTCTTGGAAAGTATGTTTAGAGTGTTAGTCCTAAGAATGCTTAATTTTTAAGTTTAGAATATATAGAAATTAATGTTCAAATATCCTTATTCTTAGAAATTAATAATATAGTATTCAGTAAATATCGTACACTAGAATGATATAGAGCAAGGGTGTCCAATTCTGTAGCTTCCGTGGGCCACATTGGAAGAATACGAGTTGTTTTGGGCCACACATAAAATACACCAAAGCTAATAATGATAGCTGATGAGCAAAAAAACGTAGAATATGCACTTAAATACTTAAGTAATTAATTAAGATTTGTTAATTTATAATTTTTTTATTATAAAAGTAAGAGACAAATCAGCAACATAAAATTATAGTGAGAACTTTGTCCTTGTTTTTGGGACATTAATCCGTCGATATTTGGCTCAAAAGAATTCTCAAAATGCTCATCAAATATTTTAGATCTTTCATTCTTTGTGTGCTTCATACTTGAAAATAGATGCTTGAATAAATAAAATTATTTAAGAATCACTTTATGAATATCTCATTGCAAAATAACGTGTTAATTTCAAAAATTCATTACTCATAAATTAATAGCAAGTTAAAAATATTGTATTTTTACACGGTTTAAATTAGCTTCACCTGTATGTATGTATTTATTTATCTATGTATCAATGTGACTTTTGTTCTGTTAAATTCCGCAAACATTTCTCTATAAAAATAATTGTTTACCTACTCAATTTAAATGAAATTATATAAAAATAATAAAAAATAAATATATTTCATTCTGATAAATTCCGCAAATTTTACTCTATAAAAATAATTAAGACTAAAAAGTAAAAAAATAAATTATATTTTAAAAAAACTAAAAAACACGCTTCTAAAAAGTACAAAATAATGTAATATTTAATCAAAAGGCGTGGGGCACTTTGTTGAAATTAATTAAAGGTACATGTTTCTGCGTCCCACACTTTTTGATAAAGTATTACATTATTTTGTACTTTGTAGAAGTGTGTTTTTTAGTTTTTTTAAAATATAATTAGTAATATCACTGGGATTTTAGTCCCAATCTCACAATCATATAAATAAAGTTTGTAAGTTTACGATATGTTGTCGTGCCACATTGTCTGCGGACGGGACAAGCCTGATATAGAGTGTTTATGTCAAAGTCCAAAATAATAAAAGTTTGAAATTGATTTAGCGAACATTGAAGGCTCAACTTCCCCCTTTTAGTATCCTTTCTTGATTGATTGTCTCAAACGACTTTAGACCTTTCCTTGTCGGGATTCGCTTTTTGGGGTCCGGCAGAATCGAGGTGCTGTCACCTTAAGCCCTTCGGTAAACCTGTATTTGCCCTTTGGCCTTTTTGGCAACAGCTGGTCATGCAGTACCGGTTTCCCTCAACGGGCCGATATCTCCCCTTTAGATGTTCTATTAAAGAATTTATCAAAGAGAGGGAAACGAAAGAGAAACCTGTCTTTTTTTATCCTTAGACTAAAAATTGAAACGGCCAGAGAGAAATTAAATTCAGTAAACATTCAGTAAAGTGTGTTTTTGCGACTGTTATTATGTTAAAATTTTCATAAGAGAATACGGTGCATTTAAAAGAGTAAATAAATCAAATGATGTTGATATATTTAATATATATCAATTCACTTTTAGGGTTACGTTTATCTAGATCAGCGCTTCTTAAACTTTTTTTCATCCACGACCCGATTTTGCGACCCCATATTATAGGTATAGATATATGGTAGATACCATCATTTTTACTAGCAAATCAAAAATAAATTTATAATGAAGCAAATCTTTATAAATATACTATACCTATTATATATTAATAATTTTATTATTTATTAAAGCTAAATAATTACAATTATTAAATCTAAATAATAATGAAATGGATTTGCTCTTGTTTCTTATTAAATAGTAAAGAATCATTCACAGGATCATAATCTTCAACATTTTTCAAATTTGATCTGTGTTTTCATTTTATAATCGTCAATGTTGGGAACGTCGGTTCACTTAATTAAAATTATTTAATACAAAATGGCAATTTTACAAATTTTTGGAAAATAAATGACAGAAGTTGATAATTGTTTCAATGTGATTTTTGCCGGATGTTTTGCGACCCCGAAATTCCCTTACGCGACCCATAGTTTAAGAAGCACTGATCTAGATCATTGGTTCCCAAACTTATTTGGCCTGACGCTCAAATTTTCGTTTCGATTGGACAAAGTGGATAAAATTGAAATTTATTTTTCAATTTTTTTTTATCAAAACCCCCCAATTTCAAATGAGGTCACTACTACCCACATGAATTGTTCCACCGCCTCCAAGGGGGCGGTATCGCCCACTTTGGGAAATATTGATCTAGATTATTATTTGTATTTAAAACATTATTTTATTCGAAGCCTTCTCGCCCGAATTTCGCGTACCAAAAAATTATTTGAACCAAAACGTGGTTAGAAGCTTTCTAGGCAAGAACTACAATAAATATAATTTCAAATTTGATTTACATTTGATCCATAATTTTTTAGATATGACCATTTGTTTGTAGATAAAAAAGGGATTTTAGACTCCTTGTAAATTTTCACCATTAAAATGCAAAATTTACAAATTGTCAGTTTTTCCTATAAGTTTAACCGCATAATCTATAAAGATTGTAAAACAACAAGTTGGTTTTAATTTCTGGACACATAATGTGTATATTTATATATTAACATTCAAAAGTTTTACTAGTCTGACAAAGTACTAAGTAATTTTAAATTTCATTATATTTTTCAGAAAACAAACTCCATTTAAGGACAGTGCCTCTTAAGTCAAAATAAATTCTAAATTTTTTTTCGAATAAAATTAAAAATTTTAACACATAAATTCATTATTTTAATTTAGATGTTAGCTAACATCATTTTTAATTGGAAATATGGAATAATTCAATTAACAAATATAATAAATAGATGTTTTTTGACTCGAGTCACCTGATTTATTTATTTTTAAGTGAAGCGGACTGATATTTTCGATCATTTAGATTTGAATATTTACAAAACCATAGGTCAGAAAGTTTATTTTTTTTTTTAACATTATCTACGATAATTTATCTATTTAAATCAGCGGTTCCCAACCTTTTTTTGACCAGGGACCATTTTGATTTCGTTATTATTAGCAGGGACCACAAGGTTAAAAAATAAACTCTATCACTCTAAAAATAATCTTTAATCGAAATGTTTAACATAATCATAAAATTCAAAAGTAACATTAATTAACAGTGTTATAGTTATTGAAAACATATAATTTTTAGTAAATAATTATGTTTGCATCAATGAGATTTTTGAGGTTGCATGTTATGTACAAGTTTTTGAATTCTTGGGGTGATATTTTTGCTCAAAGCTACACGCCTGTACTTACATTTTTATATTGTATCAAAAGTTGGAAAAAAAATTCAAACGACTTGAAATAACACAAAAAGTCTCTACACTTAAGAGTTAAAAACACAGAAGTTCCTACTTTGGTTGAAGTCGCTTAATTAAAAATAATATTAATATTCAAGGAGGTTCCTTCGTTGACAGTTTTAAGGACTGAAAAAATAAATTCTTTTTTTTTAAATTTTATTAAACCAATTATTTTACACTAATTAATGTATACATTGTATTTTTGCTTCGATTTCGGAGATTACTTCTCCACCATCGAGTGTCCTTATTCATCTTTAGTCCTTGTTTTTAATAAGAGGAAAAATCTAATTAGATAAAAAAACCTCTTTTCCGATAATTATTTCAATTTCATTATTCCCCAATCAAGTCGATTGGTTTTAATTACCCCATCTCCATCCTCCTCCATTCTTCTCTCTCAATTCAATAAATTATTTTATTCGGAATTTGTACATATATTTTAATTTGAAATGAACTATTTGTAGGTTTTCAAATTATATTTCCTAATTTTTAACCGACTTCTTTATTATATATTTATATTCGAAATGCACTAGGTATTTGTGGGTTTTAAAATTAAATTTGATGATTTTCCTCGATTTCCATGGAATCGCCTCATCAAATTCTGACTTGGTGACAATCGGATCACCTCGAGAGAATATCTTACGCTCGCTATTTGTTATGCATCAGAGCGTGCTGAATCAAATTTTGAAATCTTTCGCGGACCATATTTTAGTTCTTACGGACCACAGGTTGGGAACCATTGATTTAAATAAAAGTTTTTTTTTCATCATACGATTTGATTAGATTAATCGAAATATATGCTTTCAGGCAACATTCCATATTCACTACATGTTAAAAGTCCGATTTTTAATAATTAATTACACAAAAACCCTTGGTCAGATCTTTTTCAAAAAATTATTTTATACGTATTTGTTTTCGATTAATAACATATTAAAAATTCATATTATTAATTCAACATTGCCTTAATGTCCGAGCTACCTTAATTCTTTTTTTGTTTATTTTAAACTGGCTTCTGGACATTTTGAAATGGATTAAAAAATGCAGGCCATAGACCCCACCATTGTTTCTGGGTTTTCCTCAAATTTTAATGTTTGACAAATGGTTTTTTATATTTCAAAATAAAAACGCACTTATTATTATTTTTAATTATATTATATAATATCTCTTTGAATAAATATATTATAAAAAAATTAAAGGACGTTCATTTCAAATTTTAATTCTGTGAGATACTAGGTATAGAATGAAAGATATTTTCTTTCTTAGGCTAGTCTGCCATCTTTTCAACGCTGCAAATTAGGTTGCCAGCCTTCCAGGCGGAGTGCTTTTAATTAACTTGTTAATACTATCATCCATACAACAAAACTAATTACATTACAGAAAAATAATTTGTTGAATAATTAGATTAATGTAGTTTTTTTTATCTTAATTTGCAAGGACATTCTGAGTACAATACAATTTAAATAAAAGGAAATATAAAAGTTAGTTGAACATCATTATAAAAAGAGAATAAATTACAATTTTAAAGACGTGATGAAAATGTTAATAATAAGCTGAAGGTTGCCGGATGTCATTGTTTCCATTATTTGAAGTCTTTTAATAAAAAGAAAAAAACTGACAACCTCCAAATGTAATAGATACACCCCTCTATAGCAGACTTGAATGCTGAGAGGATTGCCTTTTGAAGTAATAACTTTAGATATATAATTGGAAGTGATGAGTAGAATAGAGAATAACTTGAAAAGGAAACTTTATATAATTTGTTTTTTTGTCATTTTATAATGTCCAATTGTTTCTATACTCGTTCAAACTCGTTGAATATTAAATTATTAAAAGTTCATCGTTAGCTAAACGCTTAAGTTTTGCTAGGTAGGATCGGCGATCAAAGTTTGTTGGGGGTATTTTCAAAACAATCAATTTTTAGATTTGGGCAGGAGATAGAGAATTAATAAGTTAGCGAGTGCGCCAAACGACGAACCTAAAGCATTTTGATGTATTTGTTTTTTGCCATCCATGGATCCAGTGAGATCTCTAGACTCGTTGTGGCAACAAAATAAAAATATATAAATTCTATAGGTCGGTGGAGTCAAAATCTCAACAGCCAATAGAAAAGTACATCCCCCTAGGATTTAAGGGTTTCTAGCGTTAGAAATATAGGTACAAGTGAAAACTTAAATACAGTTCTTTCGATGTAAATTTTGATTGACTGGCAATATTGTATTTGCTAGGTACGCTCGGGGATAAAATTTGTTGGGGGGGGGGGGGGCAAATGGTTGTATTGCCAAAACAATTAATTTTTAAATTTGGGCAGGAGATATAGAATTATAAGTTTGCGAGTGCACCAAACGACGAACCTAAATGATTCTGATGGATTAGTTTTTTGCGGATCCAGTGAGGTCTCTTTGCGCCTGTTTATCAATAAAATATATAAATTCTGTAGGTCGGTGGAGTCAAAATCTCAACAGTCAATAGAAAAGTACATCCTCCTGGAATTTGGGGGTTTCTAGCATTAGAAATATAGGTATAAGTGAAAGCTTTTTGAAAAGACAGTACTTATGGCAGTATTGATGGATTGGCAATCTTGTACAGGTATTTACTAGGTATGCTCGGCGATCAAAGTTTGTTGGGGGGCCAAATGGTTGTATTTCCAAAACAATTAATTTTTAGATTTGGGCAGGAGATATAGAATTAAGAAGTTAGCGAGGGCGCCAAATGACGAACCTAAAACTTTCTTGGGGACTAGTTTTTGTGGACCCAGTTAGGTCTCTCTAGACGCCTGTTTATCAATAAAATATATAAATTCTATAGGTTGTTGGAGTCAAAATTGAAACAGCCAATAGAAAAGTACATCCCCCTGATTTGGGACTTCATAGCTTTAGAAATATAGGTACAAATGAAAACTTTTTGAAAATACTGTACTTTCGATGGTTTGGAAATCTTGTATATTTTAGATTGAGCTAGAAAGATGAAGCTTATTAATACGAGTACAAAACTTTTGTGGCAAGTTTCAGTTAATAACTACAACACTTCAAGAACTCTCCCATGTAATGAATATATTTTTTATCTGATTTCTGCAATTTCAACTAAAAGTTCGGAAATTCTAAAATCTAATATTAAAAAGTTCTTCGTTTTGGGAATACAAACATTTTTTCCATCATAATGACGTTTCTTTTGACTTTACCTTCTTGAGTTATTGTAATTTTAGAAATTCAAACATTCATTCTATATTTATACAAACAGGGCACAAGAGCCCGGGGCTATCTCGGATATTGGAATCTAGACATACAGATATTGTTTGATGATGATGATTTGTTTCAAGATATTTCTCAATACGAATAAGATAAAAAATGGTTTAATTCAATAATTCGGAAGTAGTTTGTTGTTTGACTACTGTTTATTAATTTTATTGAAGTGTTTGTGTTTTGCCGGGAGTAGCAGAGGTGTTGATTTAATGAGGTTCTCCTCTATTTGATGCAAATAAACATATATATCAAATATCAATATGTATTTATATAATTTAATTGTTCGAGACTATAGTTTCGAAGGTTCGTCTTCTTTAATTAGAAAAATTTGATCTAATTGAAAAAAGAAACTGAACCTTCGAAACTATAGACTCAAACAAAAAATATATATTAAGGTTATTTGCCTCTAAAACATTTTTGTATTTTTGTATTCAGTGTCCTTTGTAAACTCCTGAAGGGCTTATACCCGGAAATATATATAGAGTCGTGCTAAACAAGCATCTGAATTTTATTTTTGTGAAACCTACCTAGTATTTTATATTTTAAATTTAAAAAAGTTTAAAAAAAAATTCAAAATTTTTTTAAAAAAATATATATCATCGCCTTAGAGTGCTAACTGCTAACTCGCAACAATAAAATTTTACAGGGCAGAGAAAAAACAAACAAAATTTAATAATGTGGTTATGGAAAAAAAGCTATTTTTCACATTTTTTCCTACAACTTACGATAGTAATTTTAAGTAGCAGTTTTAATTGGACGATGCTGCATCTTTTTTTCTTTCGAACGGTATTAATAAGTCATATATGAATGATGGAGTTAGCAGGTTTACACTCTAAGCCGACGGACGATATGTTTATTTGCATCAAGTAGAGGACAATCTCATTGATTTCTCTTTATTAATTTTATATACGATATCTAAGCATAATGTTCCGGAATTATAACAATAAAAGCCCCCAAATTGGTATTTCCTTATGATCTTTGATATCAAATGATAATAAATTTATTTGTTTGTTTTTGAATGAATGTTCATGATGCTAATCAGACATCCCCCAGGGATTTTTTCGTCAATTACAATCACGAAAACAAGAGATATGAAATAAAAAACTGGTTTCGTGAGAGATAAGAGTAGAAGAGTGGCAGGAGAGGAGCCGCGATTGCGCGAGAGCAAATGGATCGATTAGCGGCTTGTGTGAAACGGCTGGCCGCCCCCGGGGGCGGAGACCCACCCCCGCTTGGAATGGAACACGACTGGCGTGGGAGACATTCCGCCCCCCAGTTGCGGACAGATGGAAACATCTGTCACCAAATCAAAAACAACTTCCAGTCAGCTTGTCAGAGAGAAAAATATTAAGGCCTATGAAATTTTTACAAAATTAGTAAGGAACTGAGCACTTGGCGGGCCGAACGTTGCTCGGTAATTTTTTGATTTAGTTTTAAAAGCGATACCTATATTAAAATTATTTTTAATTTTAAATTCAGAAAAAAAGGTCGATTTTTATTTGCAGTCAGAATTAAATAAAATGTATTTTTGTCCCAACGTTTTGACCGATCACCATCAAAAGACATCGAGGAGCACAGAGTTTTGAACTTATTTGCAATTAAAAATAATATTAATATAAACGGAGGTTCCTTCGTTAACCCTTTTAAACCCTGAAGTAGGAGGGAAGATACTCAGAATCATCGGGTTTATTAATAAAATGAAAATGACGTTCTAATAAATCCTTTTATTCGAAATTTGAAGTTTTCATTATCTTTGACTTTCCATTGCATCATTTCAGCACATTGAGTCTACCTCTCAGTTTTGATTAGAAAATATTTATCTATAATTAATTAAATTTCGTAATTTTAATATATAGTAATATTTGTAATGAACTATTGACTATTAAAATTAAAGAACCAATTAACTAAAATAAAGGAAATTGGAAAAAAAAAATTTATATCATTTTTTAACATTGAGTCTACCACTCAGTTTTGAATAGAATTTTTAATATCTATAATTAATTAAATTTTCTAATTTTAATATATAGTAATATTTGTAATGAACAAATGAGTTTTAAAATTAAAGAACCAATTAACTAAAAAAGGAAATTGAATAAAAAATGTAACTATATATATTTAGTGACAAACCACCTGTAGATAATTACTTTAATCAAAAAACAAAAAAAAACCTATTAAAGTTTGAGGGTCGGGTTGGTAGAGTGGATAAGACATAAAAATTCCTTCTAATCAAGCTAGTCTGGGTTCAAGCCCGAGTCGCTGCAATCCGTCTTTAATTTGATCTCTACACTAATTTACACACACTTCCTCTCACACACACACGAACACTCAATGGCCATAATGGACTATAGTTTCCGAAGGCCATTAAATTAAATCCGTAGATAAAATCCTGATAGATAGATTTAAAGAGCCAAAAACCCCTAATCCGTGATTCTCAGCGAATTCGTTTTTCGAGAAACCAATTCTATAGAAATAAGAATCGCTAATTTTACAGTATAAGAAAAGATAAAAACATCAATGGGTATGATCAGATCAGCACACGAAACCCGCAGGGCAGCGGGAGAGTTAGACTAGTTTAAAAAAGTTAATAGATTATTATAGTTTACGATTCTAAATAGTAATTGACGTTTTGAAAAAATTAAATCCACCTGAGGCAAAATATTAGTAATTAGCTATCCACTTTTTAGAGTTCTGTTCAATCATAAAACGGGACAATATTAATGTCTGTCAGAGGATTGTAGCTCGTAAACTAAATAAGATACAATTGAAAAGTTTTTGTTTTGCCGAGAGTAGCAGAGTTGTTGATTCACAAAGAGAAACAAAGAGGTTGTCCCCTGCTTGATGCAAATAAACATACACATATATATATCGAGATGATATATCTGTATATATATATATATATATATATATATATATATATATATATATATATATATATATATATTTATATATTATTTATTTGTTTGAGACTATAGTTTCGAAGACTTGGTCTTCATCATCATTCTAAGCTGACCACCAGTGAAAGAACATCAAATTTTCAATATCCATACGATATTGACTCCATGAAAAACAACATTTATAATTAAAAAAGACTGATGATGATGACCAAGTCTTCGAAACTATAGTTTCAAACAAACAAATAATATATATATATATATATATATATATATATATATATATATATATATATACAGATATATCATCTCTCTCTCTCTCTCTCTATATGTGTGTGTGTATGTTTATTTGCATCAAGCAGAGGAAAACCTCTTTGTTTCTCTTTGTAAATAAGATACAAACTTGAAAATCACAAGTTATGTGTATTAATAATAATAATTAATAATTTCTCCTTAATTCAAAATTTTTATTAAAATTTTAATCAAATGTTTGCCATATTTTGGGAAGGATCAAATTTTTCATGATGGAGAAAAGTGGCCATTTTCAAATGATCTTCAATTAAAAGTGAGTTACCTAATGAAAATATTATGCGGCCTTGAGGTATCTTTATAAATGGTCATCCAATTAAGTAATCAACAAGCGTTGCCAATCAACAAACTGAGGTACATGAAATCTTCAAATAAATAAAAATGTTCATTTTGAGACGGGTTTTTAATTCTACGCCAATGAAAGATTTAATGTATTATAGATATATACTTGTTGAAGACGAACATAATAAAAACATTATTTGAATAATTCAAATAATTTTAATTAGGTTGTAAATTGAAAGGATTCTGGCTTTGTTTTATATATTTCATTAAATATTTAATTTTGATGATTTTTTTCAAAGACATTTTTTCCCACAAAAATAGGAATAATTTTTATAAAAAAATAAAACCGACTTCAAAAATCGGTTCACAATTGGTGAAGATATCAGGTAACATAGACAAAAAAAAAATCAATCGAATTGAGAACCTACTCCTTTTTTGAAGTCGGTTAAAAAGTATGAACTTTTCTACAGCTAAATTCTATTAATAATTCAAGTTAATTTTAAGATAATAATAATTTATCTTTATTAGCTATGTTTTTCAGTTATAAATATACAATAATAATATTCAATATAATATCAAAGTTTTTGCAATTTCTGTTTTGTAACCAAAGTATAGAATGAGTTATTACCTTTTAGAGATTATAATAATTATAGCTTTTTTAGATTATATTAATTATAGCTTAAATAGATTATAATAAATATAGATTTATCATAGGTGTCACAATATACCTATATACAATGCAAGTTTTTCAAATGAAAGAGAAAATAATTTTAATAATGTTTTCTCGTAACTTTATAAATTAAATTAAAACGGTCTTTCAGTCGAAAATTTAATTCTTATTAATTGACTTTTAATTTTTTACTTTATTTACACTTATAATTTATAAATTAAGGAAGAAGATTTATTTTCAAGACCCCCAAGAATCTTCTACAAAATCAATAAGAGTTGAAAAAGGGTTGAGCTAGAAAAATGAAACTTTTAGCACAAAAAATACAAACGTTTTCTTCCGAATTTCAAAATATTAGTAATAATATTAAGGTTAATCTATAATCAGAGTGGGTGCTCATACTTGAGAACGATCCCAGAATAAGTCGATCGAAATGTCGTATTTATTTGTTTCAATAAATAATTATAATTAATTCAATTTTTAATCAAATTAATCACAAAAATAAAAGCTTCAACAGCTTCATTACTAATAAATATTAAGGTCCTTAAATGCAATTCATTTTTCTGAATTTTGTAAATGTAAGTTATAAAAGTTAATAAGAAAAATATGTTTGAAATATTTTTTCTCTATCATATCTAAAATACAAATAAGGAGAAATAAATTGAAGTATCTTGAGTGAATACATTAGACCGGTCTACTAGTGAGCATGATAAATTTAACCACTCCTACAGTTCATAAAATGACAAATCATCATCAGAGAACAAGGCTAAGACTTGTTTAATCACACATTTCTATTAGCAAATAATTATATTATCATCACAGAGTAAACAGTCCTAAGGCTGGTTTAATACAAACATCCGCCTCAATTAAACCATCCCTGGCAACCTCTTCGCTCTTCAAATAGTCTCACATTTAATATCTTTTTCGATCTGTGGAAAATAGCATAATTTAGGATTTCCCCTAGTCTTCTTTTTTCATTTCTCAACCTCCCAAATATATTGAGAAAATAAAGAATAGTCGAATTTTTTAAATGAGAAATCAGAAAGTAAAAAATAAAACTGAAAATCAGAATTGGAAAACTTGTTCGTGTGTGAAATTGGCTATATATAACCCGAGGGCTGAATCGCGACCTAATATCGTGTACACCTAGTTCCATTTCCACTTTCATTTCCAAGTAGAAGACAATAGATGAAGGGGAATTATCTAATGAATTCCAAAATAATTCCACATAATTCCAAAGACGGTGTACACTTAATTCCAATCGCGGTTTACCCCTCGTATAACCCTCTTCTTTCATTTCTCAAACTCCCAAATATATTGAGAAAATAAAGAATAGACGAATTTTTTAAATGAGAAATCAGAAAGTAAAAAATAAAACTGAAAATCAGAATTGGAAAACTTGTTCGTGTGTGAAATTGGCTATATATAACCCGAGGGCTGAATCGCGACCTAATATCGTGTACACCTAGTTCCATTTCCACTTTCATTTCCAAGTAGAAGACAATAGATGAAGGGGAATTATCTAATGAATTCCAAAATAATTCCACATAATTCCAAAGACGGTGTACACTTAATTCCAATCGCGGTTTACCCCTCGTATAACCCTCTTCTTTCATTTCTCAAACTCCCAAATATATTGAGAAAATAAAGAATAGACGAATTTTTTAAATGAGAAATCAGAAAGTAAAAAATAAAACTGAAAATCAGAATTGGATAACTTGTTCGTGTGTGAAATTGGCTATATATAACCCGAGGGCTGAATCGCGACCTAATATCGTGTACACCTAGTTCCATTTCCACTTTCATTTCCAAGTAGAAGACAATAGATGAAGGGGCATTATCTAATGAATTCCAAAATAATTCCAAAGACGGTGTACACTTAATTCCAATCGCGGTTCACCCCTCGTATAACCCTCTTCTTTCATTTCTCAAACTCCCAAATATATTGAGAAAATAAAGAATAGACGAATTTTTTAAATGAAAAATCAGAAAGTAAAAAATAAAACTGAAAATCAGAATTGGAAAAACTTGTTCTTGTGTGAAATTGGCTATATATAACCCGAGGGGTGAATCGCGACCTAATGTCTTGTACACCTAGTTCCACTTCCACTTTCATTCCCAAGTAGAAGACAATAGATGAAGGGGCATTATCTAAATTCCAAAATAATTCCACATAATTCCAAAGACGGTGTACACCTAATTCCAATCGCGGTTCACCTCTCGTATAACCCTCTTCTTTCATTTCTCAAACTCTCAAATATATTGAGAAAATAAAGAATAAACGAATATTATAAATGAGGAATCAGAAAGTGAAAAATAAAAATCTAAATTTGAAAAGGATTTGTTCATGTGTAAAATTGGCTATAGCCCTCTTTTTTCATTCCTCAGTCTTACAAATATATTGAGAATATATAGAATAGACAAATTTTATAAATGAGAAATCAGAAAGTGAAAAAAAAAAATGAATCAGAAAAGCATTTGTTAGTGTGTATGAAATTGCCTATACTCCTCTTTTTTTCATTCCTCAACCTCCCAAATAAATATATTGGGAAAATAAAAAAAAAAAATTGACAAATTTTTTAAATGAGAGATTGGAAAGCAGAAAATAAAACTGAAAATCTTAATTCGAAAAACATTTGTTCGTGTGTGAAATTGGCTATATATAGTCCTCTTCTTTCATTCCTCAGACTCCCAAATATATTGAGAAAATAAAGAATAGACTTGGCTTTCGTCGAGGGGTGAACCGCGACCTAATATCGTGTACACCTACTTCGATTTCCACTTTCATTTTCAAGTAGAAGACAATAGATGAAGGGGCATTATCTAATGAATTCCAAAATAATTCCAAAGACGTGAACACCTAATTCCAATCGCGGTTCCCCCTCGGCTTTTGTTATATATTGCATGTTTGGAGGTGATGGTCTCAAGAGTCTGACTAGTTGCCCGGAAAGCTTACTAGTGCTTGGGTTCGACTCCCGAGGGGACAAGACCCTCCTACATGCAATATAAACAAAACATATCTATTAAAATCATTGATAAATGACCTAAATTCATGTTCGTATAAATAATAGACAATTTTTTAAAATGAGAGATCAGTAAGTAAAAAATTAAACCAAATATCTGAATTCGAAAAGTATTTGTTCATGTGCGAAATTGGCTAGTAATCAAAATTCTATTATAAATTGAAAGGATAGTTTAGCAAATGTTGTCCAAATGCAAACAAATATTGTTGGTTTGCATCATTAAAGCTTGTGCTTGAGCTATAGCCAAGCCCTAAAGCCCTATCTATGGCAATGGCAATGCACGCAACTAAAACCAGCACTCAAGTTGCCACGCAAGTTCATTCAATCATTCATTTCCAGTGGCAAATGCTAACGTTTTACGTTTTAATTTGAAGTAGTCCAGAACAAAATGTTTAGTTGCATTTCAAATGAATTTCCTGTGGATATAATTAGAGGCTGCTAATAAATTGAAAATGCTTTACTCTATCATTATCCCTATTCATAATTATCTGATAGAATTTAGATAGCATATTATATAAACATATATATATCACGTTTAATTATACAAATTAAATCAATAAATACAAATGTAAATTGTTTTATTAACATAAAATAAAATAAGGTAAATAAAATTATTGGTTAGTGAAAGTAAATACATTTTTAAGAGTAGTATGGCTCTTCCAGGAGAAATCTTAGTGTTTTAAGGGATTAAAGGGGGTTCGGGACTGTAGATCATTTTTATAAGAAAATTCTCAAATTTTACCATCGAATCATTGATGTATTAAATATTTATTACCGAAATTTGAAGTTGATCGTCTGTCCCATTACCGAGAAATAAATGATTGAAAATTGTCCTTTTAACATGGAAGTAAATGGCCGAGCTTTTAAAAGGGCTATAACTTCTATACAAATTACACCATTTTCAACAAATCTATATAGATCAATAATTCAACTTTTATGAATCGAATGATGAATTTTTCAATAGATTTGACAGTCTAGTTAATTAGTTATTCATAAATGTAAAAAAATAAAAAGTTATTTGCAGCCAACAGAATATAACAAAAGCACTAGTGCAGAATTCCAACTCTATTTCTTGAAATTGTTATTGTGTTAAATAAATGTTTTATAATGAGAAACAATTTATCTCAATATTATTTTTATTAATATTATCAAAACAAAGATTTTTATTCGAAATTAACCTCATTATTAACATTTTTTATTAAAAAATTTAGTAGGAAGAAGTTGTCACTCTGCAGAAATACAAAATATTTTTTTGAAGATCAACCAGATAGATAAGCTGTCTCGAACTCCCTTAAACGATAAAATTAAATTCTACCCTTTTTATTTTACTATTCATAGAATTAGATTAGATTATTTATTATATGCTCTGAGGTTATTTTCATAGGAAAGTTTGGGGAGAGCTTCAAAAATAAAATGAAAATTTATCTTTTGTACATTATCATTCGTAGTATTTATAATCATACAAAAAATTATATGTATTTTTAATTAAAATTTCCGAACAAAATAGATTTTTCCAAAAGAGATCTACTTTTTTAAATCAATTTAGTAAAAAAAAAAAAAAAGTAAATTTTCGGATGAAAAGTAATGTTCACTTTTAGGCCGAAAGATTTTTTCATGAGTGTACTTAACCCTTGTAATTTCTGTTTTTGACTATTTATTTATTTTTTAGATTTCTATGTATTTAATTATTTTTTCTTGAATATATTCAATTGTTTAGAGCTGATTAGAATTTGATCGAAATGGGATTTCACATTCTGACGTTAACTAACGACGTTTGTCTAAAAATAATTAATCAGTTCTATTCTTTACTTTTAGCCAACGGGTTAAGTCCAAGGCTGTCGCTAATTTTAAGCCATTTACGTAAATTCCATTTCAGTTAGTCTGTAGGCTTTGAAAAAATTAAATTTTATTTTAATTATAGTCGCTATGTAAAACTATTAAAATTCTAAAACTCTTGCTATTAATCCCTTAAAATATCATTTTACCATGTTTATTATAGTATAAGGCTTTGGTGTAGGCTCAAAGCCTTGTCATTCTCAAAACGATATGAATCTTAATCTTTAACCGAAAGCCTAAGCTTCAACCGAGGGGTGAACCGCGAGCTAAAATCGTGTACACCTATTTCCACTTCCACTTACATTTCCAAGTAGAAGACAAAAGATGACAATAAATTATCTAATGAATTCCAAAGTAATTCCAAAGACGGTGTACACCTAATTCCAATCGCGATTCACCCTCCGGCTTCAACTAAAGAATTGAAAAAATATCGTTTTAATTTTTCCAGACCAACGGAACGTTTAATGTGGTGGGGTAATAAGTCTCAAGTTCTAGCCAGTTTTAGGTTCAGTTTTACCATGAGTCCGCATACTTAGAAATTACCTACATAGTATATGGACAGTGTAAACTCAAAATGTATTTATTTCTATTAAGCAATAAAAAAAAGTATAATAAAATATATAAAATAATAGACAACACCCCCCCCCCCCCATCTTACTTTGTTACCAGCCTTACAAATAAAAAAAGAGACATTTCAAAATCCCCTTTACAAAATAATTCAGGACCTTCTTGAAAGAAATTATGAATACAAGAATTAATATTTATTGTATAAACTACAATATAACTAGTGGTGAAATACTAGTTTTCCATTCCTTCCTTTGTTTATATGTAGTACAATTACATATGTTACAGTTGTGAAACCTGTAAATGTGTCTAGTACACAGTATCTGTAGACGGTAACCCATGTCAGATATAGCTTTGGAGATTATTTGGGAACTGGTGCTTTCAACGTGCCAAGTTATCTATATAGACTAATTTAAAATGTTAGTTGAAATATTCTACACTCTTTAAATTAGAAAGAAATCTAACTAACGCATTCGGCAATTAGTTTATCTCTATGACTTCTAGAGAAAGGACTTGCTTTTTGCTTTCTTCAACCTGATAAAATTATATAGGTATATTGTCAAACAGGTTTCAAGACTCGACTTCCCAAATTCATTCGAGTCCAAACTAATCTTTCTAAAACATTATCATCCCCTGATTCCGTCTAGGATGCAGAAAAAGTAAACAAATATCTATTTAATTATTATTGAAAACAGAATTTTTTTATTTTTTTACTAATAAAAATAAGTCAACTACAAAAGCACTAAGTGCGATAAATTAATTACGTCTATGGATAATTTATATACGAATAAATTTATTAGCTTTTTTGTTGAATTTAAAGAATTTAATGTTTTATAAAATTCAAACAAACTTGATTAATAAAGTAAAAAAAATACCTGGGAAAAGGGAAAATTCTAAATGAATAAGGTTCTTTCAAAGGATATAATTATATAGCTAACAGTTATCAAGAAAATTTTAAAAGAAAACTAGAACGAAATAAAGTGTTAGTACTATGATAATACCATATCACATAATAAAATAATAAACTATTATAATATAATATTCTGAAGGACTTTAGTAATTTGTTAGAATAATAAATTTACGTTGTACAAGTTGAAAATGAACTAAAAATTCGAAAAATATATGTTTAAGTGAAGAATATTTGAGGTGTTCAAAAGCAGAGTGGACCATCCCACAAATCTCATTTTCGCTGATAAACCTCTATAATCAAGTAGGTTTTTGATAGACAGAGTGGACTTCAAAGGATATAATTATATATAGGTAACAGTTATCAAGAAAATTTTAAAAGAAAACTAGATACCATATCACATAATATAATAATAAAATATTATAATATGATATTCTGAAGGACTTTTGTAATTTGTTAGAATAATAAATTTACGATGTCCATGTTGAAAATGAACTAAAAATTAGAAAAATATATGTTTAAGTTTGTTTAAGTGAAGAATATTTGAGGCGTTCAAAAGCAGAGTGGACCATCCCACAAATCTCATTTTCGCTGATAAATCTCTATAATCAAGTAGGTTTTTGATAAAACTAAATAGAGAGAGTGGACCAAACGAGGGGTGATCCGCAATTGGAAGTAGGTGTACACATCTTTGGAAGTATTTTGGAAGTACTTGGAAATATTTGGAAGTGCCTAGAAATATTTGGAAGTACTTGGAAATATTTGGAAGTACGAGTGGAAGTAGGTGTACAGCATATTAGGTCGCGGTTCACCCTTCGGGACCAAACTTAGTTTTTAAACGTCCTGTTAGATTACAGCACTTTTGCCTCGAATCTTTAGCTCTTTTTTGCTGAATTTCTCATAAATAACCAATAGTGGGATAGTCCATTCTGCTTTTGAACGCCTCATTTATCAACAGTTGATTAGAAATGAAGCAGTGTTTATATTCCGAATGAAATCAATAAAAACTGCTAACAACGTCAATTTTGCTTTTCAAGTTTTATTATTACCAGCGAGAGTTGTATGAAAATATGGAAAGTCTCAGTAGACTTTTCTAAAAAAGATATTATAAATTGCTAATTATGCAAATGAACTTCTAGACAATTATTAATTATTTGGAATAATGATTTGCAAACTATACCTACTATAATATGCTCAAGTAACATCAGTATCCATACCCTTTTTAGGAAATGTTGATTAATAAATTTTTTATCAAGAAAAAGGCAGAAGCAGCTGTCTGCCTGTGCGGCATCTGGTCCCTGTTCTGGTTATGGGGATAATGAAAAACCCTAAGAGAAACTCTCCTCCCCCGCAGAGTTCCCGAGGGATACCAGAACCGGAACTGCAGAAACAAAGGATCAGAAGACGACCAGGTGAAAAGATATCCTTATTTGGAGAGGGAGTGCAAACAACACCAGCTACAATAGATTACGTGCCTGGCATTGCGACTACATGGTCAACTTATGCAAATGAAAATAAAAACAACCAGATAAACAATAATATAAAATATTAAAATGATAAGGCTAAAAGAAAGCAATTACTCTGATAAGAAATATATAATATACTGTACTTAGTATAAAAATAATTATATTATTGATATTCAAGAGTAAAAGCAGAAAAAAATTCAAAAGTTAATAAAATTTTATATATTGAAGATACAAAAAATATTAAAACTGAGGAATGCCGAAGTACATGTATTGAATTCATTCGATTTTATTAATTTTGGTTATTGTATTTAGAAATGTCTGAAACGCTGAGGAAAAAAATAATTTTCAAGTATTATTTAATTTTTGTCTCTATCAGATTTCTCACGAAAGAACAGAAAGTCTTATGGTAAAAGGTTTGTTATGGAGGCAAGTTTGTATTTACAAAATGAAGAACTGATTAGTAAATAAGCTTTCGTATTTAAAAACGTGGAGTACAAAAATATCAAAAAATCTAAAAAGGCTGAACTTTTCAAGAGAAAAAAAAATGTCATATATGGTGAACGATATCGAAGGGTTGTAATTAATAACCTGAAATTTGGTAAACATGATTGAATTAATAAACTGTACCTCTTCGAAAAGTTTTAAATTCCGAGATCAAACCAATCGAAAGCAAATCACTAAAATTTGCATTGTATAGAGTCTTGAAAAAGTTGATATTTTTTCTTATAATTTTAAATATAAATCTAAAACAACTAAACAAAAATTGTAATAAAAGTGAAAGGGTATTTTTAATTAAAAATAATGAAATTTTCGAGAAAGTTGCGCCTTCATCTTTGCAGATAATGATGATATGACGGAAAATCAGGATTAAGCCGAACATAAATTAAAACTCAATAATTAGATTAAGTTAAGCTTTCGATTTTTATTAAATCAATCCTCAGATTTCTATTAAAAAGGACTAATCACTTATATACATTACATCTAAGGTTCCAGACGGTCCAAGGACCAAGGGAATAAATTGTCTGAACAAATTATGTAAAAATGTATATAAATGTAAAAAGGGTCTTCAAATAAAGACACTTTTATTATTATTATTATTACAAGGAACATAATATTTTCCCAATGATCTCACTAATCCTTGCAATCGAATGGTTGAAGCTAATAAATTGAATTGAATAATGTTTATATACCATTTTTAGCTTATCAATTCAAAAGTTTCGCTAACAAAAAGATGGCTAAATCACAAAATTTGAAGGAATGGATACCGAGTCTTGAAAGATTACATTTTGACTCTAATTTTTAATAAACTTATATCAAATTTAAAGTTTGCTTCAGAAAATTATTTTTTCAATGGATAATGTCTCATACTGAATTATATATGTGTCTGTGTGTGCAAGAGTGAAAAATGAGGGGTGTTGTTTTAGGGAAACGTCAGAGGCTGCGTCTGGGTTCCCTTGAGGGGTTGGTTAAGTGTACGCGTGTGGCAAGCACAATACGAGTATACCACCCGCCTTCAAACACGGGGAAAAAGGCCGATAACACAAGCCAAGTAAATACGACCAGCACACTCAGCATATATCGCGATAAGACACGCCACTTGAATTGAATAGCTAGCTGTATGCTAGAAATACCGAGTGGCCAGCTGAACTTCTGACAAATGATGAAAAGCTCGAGTTCTTTTTCCTTTCAATTCAATTGGACAGATAAAAAATATTTCGATTTATAAATATTTTTCTTTCATGGGTGGTTCGATATAACAATATGCATTTTCAGATTGTGCATTCAATCACAATTTTTAGAGCTCCTTACAATGGTAAAACACGTAAGCATTCTGGCAAGATATTAGTCCACAGGCCGGAAGTTTCTAAATTATAATAGTCAGGAAATTCAAATTTGGCATGTAGTTAGAGTTAGATGATCCAGAAATAGTCCAATTGTCAAGTTAGAAAAAACATTATAAGCCACCTCACCAAACATAAAAAGTGCTGATGAATAAATATTTCGCGAACCTCTTTGAGTGATGTACCGATGAAGGTCGTAGCTCTTTTAAAATCCTATTATACATGAATTTTTTCCTTTTTTGATTATTTATAAAAATTATATAATAAATGACGGAATTCTTTACATTATCATACTGGGTATGGTGAAGTAATATGATTGTGTATTCGTGTATGAAAAAAAAAATTGGCTTCGTATTTTCGAAATATCTCAAAAACGGCAAACATTATTATGGAAATATTATATAGATACACACAGATGGCTATATTATGTAGAAATTTCCATTTTTTGGGAATTCGTGAGGTTTATTTAGCCCCATTTAGAAAGAACATTAGTATATGTTTTTTCTTTAAAATTTCTTGAGGAACTTGAACCACTTCTGGGGCTAAATAAACCTTACGAATTCCCAAAAAAGTGAAATTTCTACATGGTAGTTCAGTGGATTCACAGGGTTTCTGTATACAATAAGATCTTATATTATATAATAATGGACATCGAAAAATTAAGAGATATTAATTATTTTAATAAGTTGTTGTAGAAAAATAAGGACAATAGCTTATGCAAATAATTATTTTTGCCAACGTTTCGTCAACTTTGTTGACCTCCTCAGCGCTCAAACAAATTAACTTCTCTGCATATTTGTCATTTTATTAATATTCATTCTTAGCAAACACAAAAGATATTTTAAGATTTAAATAGGAAAATATTTTCAAGCTATGTGATGACTGGCCTTATATGTGTTTGCTATGAATGAATATTAATAAAATGACAAATATGCAGAGAAGTTAATTTTTTGAGCACTGAGGAAGTCAACAAAGTTGACGAAACGTTGGCAAAAAATAAAAATTATTTGCATAGTAAGCTATTGTCCTTATTTCACTACAACAACTTATTAATTTAATCGATGGACATAAATAATCAAATTAATTATTTTGTCAAAATGTATGTTGTGAGAGCGTGAGTTACCAAATTTTAGGCACGCACGGTCTAGCTCAAAAACCTACGAAGGTATCAAAATGAAATTAAATATTTTATATTGAGATAAAGAGCTGGTTAGATTTTCGTTGAAATCGGACCAAAAATTAGATGTTAATTTTTACTTTATCCAATGCAAAGCATGGGTAAAGTATTGTAATCGCTCTCGGGGCAAGCGTGGTTTCAAAGGGTCCTCAGGTAAAGACTACGGAACCCATGGACTCAATTAAAGTCACAAATTGTAGTATTCAATTAGGTTGAATATTAGCACGTGGCGGTTTTGCCAAAAATTACATGGGGTCTCGTCGAGAGGCCAAAAAGTGCGATTTTTTCATTTAGTGCGTGCGTATGGATGGATGTATGGATGGATGTATGTATGGATGGATGTTATCGTTTTTTTGGCCCACGATTTTTTCCACACCGTTGCACCGATTGAAATGAAATTGAAAACCTACCATTAGTTTAACAAAATGAAGCGCTGATTAGTTTTTGGTACATATCGGCCCACAAACATTAGTACTTTATTTCAGTACTTTTTTAGTTTTTTCTAAATATCTTGAAAATGACTTAACCAATTTTGATGAAATTTAATATCCTAATTAAGTACCTTGGGGACCACAAAAAAGGTTAAATAAAGTTTTTAGTAAAATTATATTTTAAAGTACTTTACTCTAGAGTAAGATGGTACTTTTTTAAATTTTTTAAATTCTTTAAAATTTATTCATTTGAAAGTTTTAATATAGCTCATTTAGCCTTGCTTAAGTAAGAATGGATAGGCTTCTCTGTGAAATGCTAAAAATTTGGGAGGAATTTTTATGAGTAACCATAGCAACTGCGTTGTTTTCTTATCCGTTACCTTTGCTGAAGACAGAGAAATCGATTTTAAACCAAAAATAGCGATTGATTCTCATCTAATACTTGAGAAATATCCATTCTATATTGGATTTTTGACGTTTCGGTTTTTATTAGTAACCATTGCTGAAGACATAGAGAAATCGACTTTAAACCAAAAATAGCGATTGATTCTGATCTAGTACTTGAGGAATAATCATTCTCTATTGGATTTTTGACGTTTCGGTTTTTATTAGTAACCATTGCTGAAGACATGGAGGAATCGACTTAAAATAAAAAATAGCGATTGATTCTCATCTAATACTTGAGAAATATCCATTCTATATTGGATTTTTGACGTTTCGGTTTTTATTAGTAACCATTCCTGAAGACATAGAGAAATCAACTTTAAACCAAAAATAGCGATTGATTCTCATCTAGTACTTGAGGAATAATCATTCTATATTGGATTTTTGACGTTTCGGTTTTTATTGGTAACCATTGCTGAAGACATAGAGGAATCGACTTAAAATCAAAAATAGCCATTGATTCTCATCTAATACTTGAGGAATAACAATTCTACATTAGGTTTTTGAAGTTTCGATTATTACTGGTAACCATTGCTGAAGACATGGAGGAAACGACTTAAAATCAAAATAACGATCGATTCTTATCTAATACTAGAGGAATAACCTTATTGAATTCCATTTTTGATGTTTTGACTATTAATGGAAACCTCTACTGAAAATGTAGAAGAATCGACTTAAAATCAAAAAGACTAAATTCATTTTTGGTAAACAACTCAAGCTTGAGTTGTTTGCCATAAAAGAATTTAGTCTTTTGATTTTAAGTCGATTCTTCTACATTTTCAGTAGAGGTTTCCATTAATAGTCAAAACATCAAAAATGGAATTCAATAAGGTTATTCCTCTAGTATTAGATAAGAATCGATCGTTATTTTTGATTTTAAGTCGATTCCTCCATGTCTTCAGCAATGGTTACCAATAATAACCGAAACGTCAAAAATCTAATGTAGAATGGTTATTCCTCGATTCTTAAATGAGAATTATTTTTGAATTAATTTCAATATGAACTACAAATTGCAAGTGATATCTGATTAATAATAAAAGGAACAAACATATTAATATTTCAAATGAATTTGGATAAAGTTTAGCAACGATCCGTTGCAGTTTATTTTAATTTGAACCAAATTTTGCACAGCTTCCTAAACTAACGTGTCATGAAATAAAATCTATATTCTGTGAGCGAAACGTACTAAACCAACTTATAAGAAGATAAATATGTATATTTTAAATTTTAAAAAATGTCATAAAAAGTATAATTCTAAATGCCTGTGTACATTTTCCATTTCAACAATGGAGAGGCCACTGTTATTTAACAATTAAAAAAATTTGAATAGTTTAGAAATTAAATTAAGATAGTTTTCCAATTCAACAATGGAAATTTCATTGTTTTTTCCAAAAGTTTAATGTTTAAATATGATAATGATAATAAACATAAGTATTCCCCAACTGGGCTTGAATCGATACCTAATAAAATTTTTAGTATTCTCGGCTAAGGGATGATTGAATAGAAACTTATTAAGGTCGATATGTAAGGATGTGAAATTTTCATTAAATTCAAGAAAACGATTATAAATCAAAAAACATTAATGATATCAAAATCATTCTTATTTGTAAATTATTTACAGTCCATAGCCCAAAACTCAAGGATTTTCTTACAATTTTAATTTTAAGTTTCTAAAAGAAATAGGCACAAAGAACCCTTTAAATTGCGAATTTTGTCAAATATAAAATACACCTTTACTTACAAAATATCCCAGACCACTAATAAATAAAAATAATTCTAGTTTTAAAATTTCAATTGAACTTTTTATTTCGGGTAAAATCAATACATATTCATTGTAAATTTCAAGTCTGTATATTATTTAGACTGCCACTTTCAATGCTGAGACAGAAAGACAGACCAACATCGTAGCAAGACGAATAGGTTCTGTTTTACGTTTAAACAGAACCCAAAAATAGTTTTTGAAATATATAGGACCATCTTTCAAATAATCGTTAAGTTTATATTAAAATTAAAAAGATGACAATTACTGTAGGGCGTAGTCTTTAATTTCATTAATAAGATTAGAGATTGTTTTTAAATATTTCATAGTTTTTATGGAAAAACATTATATATTATAAAAAATTTTATGGAAATTTATATGCCATATAATACGGCAATAAAAAATTATTAGTGTGATTTAAAATAATAATTATTATAACAATCAAATAATAATGAGGGTTTGAATATTATGAATTTTGTGTCAACAATAAATAAAAGCCATAGCTTCTATATTATTATATTAGTAATGAAACTGTTAAAGCTTTTATTTTTGTGATTAATTTGATTGAAATTTGAATTTTTATTTAAATCACACATAATTAATTATAATTATTTATTGAACATGAACAAATAATACAATATAACTAGTTTTTATATATTATCAAAGAGTATTATTATTATAACAATCACATAACAATGAGACTATGTATGCACTCAATTTGGTATAAACAATAAAAAAAGTCATGGCTTCTATATTATTATATTAGGGCAAAATAATTTTAAAAAAATCCAATAATCATTATTTAATTATTTTTTTTTATAGATAGGTATGAAAATAAAGTAAAAAAAATACCTGGATAATAATAGAGCGGCGGTAACATGCCGTATTGGGGTGTCAATCCACGATAATCCATTTTTAGTTTGAGTTTGCAATAATGTTCGTGCACTCAATAATTCATAATCACAAAGAAAACACAAGTTAATAAATCAATCAGTTTGAGACATGTCAAATATATAAAATAAGAAACGCTATATATGTGTACTGGTTGAGTGTAAGTCACTGACTGTCTGTGAGGCGGCCAAAAAGCAAACGAGGCAGCGAAGGCGATTGCCAACATACATGGACTAAAGTCACTAGTACCCTACCAACTCGCCAGAATGAAAATAATACGATAAATCGGCCATCATTTCCTGCCGGGAGGGGCTGATGTTTGAATGGGGATGGTACGGGAAGTAGATACCGACAAGGGGTGCGCTTGCGCCCTGATTTATCCGACAAGTTGCCAGGCGAGGCTGGGGGTGGTTTTTCAACAGGGGGTGACAGTGGCGACGATCGCTGATAGCAGCTAGTGGAATGAGCTGGTTGCGGACAAGGGGGGTGGAATTTAGTAAAATCAATGCGGGCAAAACAGAGATTAACTTACCCCTGAGTGACGTTCCCAGTAATAAGCCAGGGGTGACGTAGATATCCCGAGAAATGGGGATGATCAAATATAATTAGAAAAAAATGCATTTACGACTGGACGAATAATTCCAAAGATTTCGTAGCTCAGTGAATTTGGCCAATTAAATTGAGATTTAGAGATTAGAATTAGGATGATGTCACTTTCATCCTTTGGTACCAATATTCAAAGAGCATAGTGTTTTCAAATTGATAGACTTTTACTTGGAGAGAAATACATCAGGGCCATAGTATAAGTACAAAGTCAAGGGCGATTTATAGAGCCGAATGGTCTATTAGGGAGTGAATGAACCCCGTGAGGGTAATCAAGCGAGAGACAGCATTTAGGCACAATGTGAACTATTGCTTCGGTACTCAATCACAAGGACAACTTCACCAGTTTATAAGTTTTATTGTAATAAGAATTTTAAAAAGTGAAGTTTGAGCTTTGATGATTGGCTATGAGCATCTTTAAGAAGTTTTCAAAACATATTGAATAACACTTGAAAATCATTTCAGAATTAATAATCAAAAAGTTGTTTATTTTACTAGAAATAGCTCATATAATCTGGTTTCAGTAGTAAACCCTCACCTCAAAAATCTTACCACTCGTTCTTCACAAGGAAAAAAGCTATGAAAAAGTTAAATATGTATTTAAATTTTCGTGTCTGGGAAAAAAGTATATTCCCGAAAGACATCAAAAATTACATTGATAAAAAAAGAGTAAAAATGAATATGCAATTTCAAAAAGGGCACATTTCGCATATTTTGAGAAATACACTTTTTCATATAAATGTAATCTAAAAGCTTCCCTGCACCTACTACTATGTTCGAAAAAGGCACAACTCTGGTATTAATTTTACTGCCCCCAAATTTTCTACAATTTACTGCCTCACAATTTAATTTTATAAATTTTACACTACTTTAGAAAATAATTAGGTTTTTTTTCATTCGTGAACATTTTCAATTTTTAGACATGTGGCTTTTCGAAATTGCATATTCAAATAAATGTATCTTTTCGTCACAAAACCGAGTAATTTCACTGCCCAACAATTAAAATGCCTTGGGCTCAAAAATTCTCATGTATTTCCACCAGCTGAATTCAAAAATCACCATAAAAATTACCGATTAGCTGTTGTTTTGGAGATATTAACGGTCAAAACGACGTTTACATTTGGACCTATTTTCGAGTTCCACCAGATATTAAACAGCAATATTTGAAATGCAAATATAATTTGTTGACGTAATAGAAAACAGTTCCTCTTTGATTTTCAAATTACCACTTGTTTCTAGCTCAATTAGAACTCGAGTTATAACAAAAAAAACTAAAACTATGTGATTATAAAGGATAATAAACATGGATAAAAACATATGGAATTAGTTTTTTAGTTATAACGCGAGTTCTAATTGAACTACAAACAAGGAGTAATTTGAAAATCAAAGAGAAGCTGTTTTCTATTACGTCAACAAAATATTGTGATTTCAAATATTGCTGTTTAATATTTAATAGGACTCGAAAATAGGTTAAAATGCCCCTTTTTCGTAGTTTATTATTATTATAACCACTACAAAAGCAAACTTTATACGGAATATAGGTATTTTTCCTTTATTTGGATGTACAATGAATAGAAAAATCATGAAATCAAGCTTAGGACAAGGAAATTGTTTTTTTTTTGTATAGTTGTGTTTTCATTGTTTAGCCAAAAATGACTGAGAAAAAGAAATCTGATTTTTCTTACATTTTTTTAAATAAAATTTCTTCAAAAAATTAAATAATAATCCTAATTTTAAATTTATATACTAATTATTTAAAATATATCATTAAAGATAACATGGTGTTTCTTTTGGTAACTTTTTTATGAACAAGTTGTTAAGGGTCCGAAAAAAAAGGTATCGTGTGAAATTAAACCTGTCGGTCATTTGTTGGATGGGGAGAAAGACTTCCGAATAAATAAAAAAGGATACACACCACTCTAAATATAATGGCTAAATTTAAGACTTGGGATTTTTAGGATATTCTTCGTTTGTTTTTCTCAACTTCCCCAAATAAAGGGTTATTAACTGAAATCGTAAATTTCGTTTTTTTTAATGGCCTCAACGATTTAATTTCTATAGTTGGATCTTTAATGGCCCTACACAAGTCATTAATTATTCAAATATGTAATTATTTGATTCGATAATAACCAACAAACTATTATGTCACCCATTTCTCACTCACTATCAATAGCGATAACTAATCTATGCAGGTGAGCGAGAAAGTTATTGCGGGGGTATTTATTTTGATATAAATTTGGCCTCTAGTCTATATCCTAGGCTAATTTAGTCACTGTTGTTTTGGTAACGTTCAATTAATTTTTTCAGAAGTCTCAACATGAACCTCAGAGTTAGACACGTCTGTTTGTAATCTCAATGTTTAAAGTTAATAATTGGAGAGTGACACGAACCCAAGTTCACTCCTTAGGCAATTTGGATCGTTAACATATGAATGCTTAATAATTAAAAAATAAATATATATTTTCTAAGACTCAACACCCCTACGCGCTTCAATTCCATACTAACCGAACAAACGCATTCGCCTCGTTTATATCTATGACATCTAGAGACAGGAACTCTATTCCTCCGACCGTCTTCCCAGCAACAAATAACCTTCAATCTTTCAAGACAAGCATCCACGAACACCTTCAACTCCGACCCAATCCCTAAATCTCTTCTTATTTCCAAGATACAAGGGTCCACCGAGGACTACAGAGGTTGTACTTTTTGACGTGACAACGTCTTATAATTCGATGGAGCCTGCTGCGCGCACGAAAAAACATGACTCATGGGGCGTTACCTCGCTCTGAGGCGTTCCATTTAAGGCTTGAAGTGCAAGCGAGAGCGCGGAACGAGCGACAAAGATTGAGGCGGGCTTTTTAAAAGCTACAGTTACAAAAATTTTAATGATGTTTCCAAATTTTAAATTTTAAATTTAAGATTTGTGAACAATAATTTAATCACAGTTTATTCTTATAATAAATTATTCAAAAATATTACTTTTTTACAACAAATTACAATTAAATTTGCAAAAATAATTAAGTAACTAATTGAACAACAACTTTTATTCAGTTTACTTGCTGAAAGAAATAATGTCAATAGAAAATTTATTATTATAAAATAATCAAATCAAAAATTAAATTTTAACAGTCGAGTAGAAATTTAAACAATACATTTTATTCAAGTATTTTGTAAATTTAAAATGATTTTCTGAACGAAGAATTTTATGAAAAAAATCGGTTGTCTGTAAAGTCGGTTTACTGACGATAGTTGAACGTGACAACGATAAGAAAATACCATTCCATCAGTATTTACTTATGACGTTGTCACGTTCAACTATCGTCAGTAAACCGACTTTACAGACAACTGATTTTGGTACAACTTCTTCTTGTAGCAGTATCATTATAAAAAAAAATGTGATGTGGCCATCTCATAGCTTTACCATATACTATGCTCCAGGACGAGCATTTTAAGAAACTATGTTTTGCCACTAAAGTTCTCTAAGGCCTTAAAGGCTAACTATGCAAAATTTGGTCCGAATCGGTCAAAGGATTAAAATTTTAACCCTCCCCTCCGCCCTAAATTTTGACTCGATTTCAACCAAAATCTAATCAGCTCTTAATCTCAATATAAATTATCTAATGTAAAATTTCGTTTAATACCTTCATTTAAAGTTTTCACAAAATTTGTAACACAAGCATTAAGTAAAAAAAATGAAAAAACTAATGTACTAACTCACTAAAAGAAATTTGGACAAAATAATTAATAAAAGCCGAAACTGTTTTCTACAATTGTGCGTTTTTTTTTTCGACAAAGCCTTCCTTATCTGGCTGAATTCCTCTCTTTTCCCAATTTATAAATTTTTGGACAGACATCTTTTTTCCTTCATCAAAATAATTAATATCTTTTTTTTCGATGTTCACTATATAAGCCTTTATTATAGATTGAAAAGTATGAATTGGCTAAATTTAAAACCACGTTATTGATGAACGATTACAATAGTTCACCATACCCCGTATAACAAGCTTTTTTTCTCTGGTCAAAATATCTAATAAAGAATGAAGTTCACTCAAGTACCAGAATATGGGATTGTTATGATCATGAATATTTTGTTGGAATTGAAAATTAGAATGAGATAAATTAAAATTAATTCTCCTTGAAGTCTCATTTGCGGACAAAACACAATTTGCAAACATTTAATATCCCTTTTGAGGTCAAAATGGAGAAAAATATAACCAACCCAAAAATCAATTATTTTATTTCTATGACTTCTGAATCCCTCCCTGTCTTAAATTTTCACAATTCCTCAAATCCACAATCTTTGAAGACTAAAATCCGCTATCAAATTTGACTCTGATCCAAGAATCCAATCCATGGATATTATTAAAGTTCTATCAATCTAATATTTCGTCTTCGAAAGAAAATAGTCATTAAAGAATTATATAATAGGAATTGGCTTGAATTAAAAAAAAAAACTGATGAATAACTTTATTTTCAAAAGTTACTCATCGTTTCAAATAGAAAAGGTTGGTACTTTATTATTCGTTGATCATAAACCAAGTTTTCTACCTTAGAGGATCAGTGTACTATAAGAATTGAATGGTATATGCGCAGCGAATATTTGGTGGACTATCTTTAAGGGGTTTTTGATGATGGACAGATACTTTTACAAATAATAGTAGATTACAATATAAGTAAAATGGCAACTATTTAAACTGACCTATGGATTCAGTCAGTACAGGTTATTGGGTCAAATACCCATATCATTTGTGACATATCCGAGTGAGAAAAGGGGGAGAATTGGAGAAGGGTGGATCACAAATTGCTGTTATTTGTTTATTATTCAAACATTAGAAATTGGTTTAATTGAGTGAGTAATTTTAATTTTTGAATTTTTAAGGATTTTTAATCACAATGAAATAAATACAATAATTTACTAAATTATACTGATTTATTGATTTTCATTCAGTAAATAGCTTCGGTCACCAATGGTTGATCACTTTAGTAGTAAATTACGTCTAATTTTTTGGAAATTGTCAATACAATTATTTTATTTCCCATAAAGTTTGATAGATATTACATTCCAAAAAAGAAATCTGTGAGATTTGATCAAATGGAATATATTCTTTATAGTATAATAAAAATTACAGATAGAAGTAATTTATTACTGAAGATGATCTAGAAGAGGTGACCGAAAATATTTAGTGAATGAAAATCAATAAATTAAAATAATTTTCAAAATTCTATTTATTTATTTCAGTGTGACTAATAATCACCACAACATTCAAGAATATTAAATGCACAGTCACTTAAGTTTTAGAATAATAATTTATAATTCTTTATTTATAATTTATAGTCAGAATGAAATCTTAGCATATCATTTGAGCATTGGCCCGTCACAGAAAGAGCATTCATCAATAAATCAGAATAGTTTACAAAAGTATGGTATTTATTTCATCGTGACTAATATCCCTTAAAAATTCAAGAATATAAGTCCACAGTCACCCAAGTTTTAGAATAATAATTTATAATTCTTTATAAAGAGAAGAGGTTGTTTTCTGCTTGATGTAAATAAACATAAACACATATCAGTTTATCATTGATCCGTCGCCAGAAACAGGCTGCATTTATCAATAAATCAGAATAGTTTACTAAATTATTTGTTTGTTTAATAACACTTAAAAATTCAAGAATATTAAATCCACAATCTCTTAAGTTTTAGAAGAAGAATTATTGAATCTTAGTAAATCAGTTGGGAATTGATTCAACAGAGAAAGAGCCTGCATTTATCAATAAGTCAGAATAGTTTACTAAATTATTTGTTTTATTTAATTGTGATTAATAAAAATTAAAAATTGAAGAATATTAAATCCACAATCCCTAAGTTTTAGAAGAAGAATTATTGAATTGAATCTTATTAAATCAGTTGAGAATTGATTCATCGCAGAAAGAGCCTGGATTTATCAATAAATCAGAATAGTTTACTAAATTATTTGTTTTATTTTATTGTGACTAATAAAACTTAAAAATTGAAGAATATTAAATCCACAATCCCTAAGTTTTAGAAGAATTATTATTGAATCTTATTAAATCAGTTGAGAATTGATTCATCGCAGAAAGAGCCTGGATTTATCAATAAATCAGAATACTTTACTAAATTATTTGTTTTATTTTATTGTGATTAATAAAAATTAAAAATTCAAGAATATTAAATTCACAATCCCTAAGTTTTAGAAGAAGAATTATTGAATCTTATTAAATCAGTTGAGAATTGATTCATCGCAGAAAGAGCCTGGATTTATCAATAAATCAGAATACTTTACTAAATTATTTGTTTTATTTTATTGTGATTAATAAAAATTAAAAATTGAAGAATATTAAATCCACAATCCCTAAGTTTTAGAAAAAGAATTATTGAATCTTATTAAATCAGTTGAGAATTGATTCATCACAGAAAGAGCCTGGATTTATCAATAAATCAGAATACTTTACTAAATTATTTGTTTTATTTTATTGTGACTAATAACACTTAAAAATTCAAGAATATTAAATCCACAATCCCTAAGTTTTAGAAGAAGAATTATTGAATCTTATTAAATCAGTTGAGAATTGATTCATCACAGAAAGAGCCTGGATTTATCAATAAATCAGAATACTTTACTAAAACATTTGTTTTATTTTATTGTGACTAATAACACTTAAAAATTGAGGAATATTAAATCCACAATCCCCAAGTTTTAGAAGAATTATTGAAATCTTAGGGCCAGTTGTATGTCGGTTGGTAAACTCTTTTTAAACGTTGACAACGACAACGTTGGTAAAACCTTGTTGCGGGATGGCCAATCAGATGAAAGTGCCTGTCATCTGATTGGCCATTCCGCACACAAGGTGAATTACAAGGTTTTACCCTTTGTCATCATTTAAAAAGAAGTTTACCAACCGACATACAAGTGGACCTTAGTATGTCATTTGAGAATTGGTCCGTCGCAGAAAGAGGCTGCATTTATCAATAAGTCAGAATAGTTTACTAAATTGTTTGTTTTATTTCATTGTGACTAATAAAACTTAAAAATTGAAGAATATTAAATCCATAATCCATAAGTTTTAGAAGAAGAATTGTTGAAATCTTAGTATATCAGTTGAGAATTGGTCCATCGCAGAAAGAGGCTGGATTTATTTCTTGTTTTCTTTCCGTATTTTGGCAGGGATGAAATTACCCTAAGCTGGTGGGAATTTAGGAGAATGGGAGCATTTAGCTTTAGAAGGAAGAGAACGATACGAAGAGGTCTCGGTGTGTTGAGATAGCGACTAGGGTGAAAATGTGGGAAGAGGGTAGAAAAGAAGGGGTTCAAGGGGTGAGATGTTGACTCTGGCACGACTCGAGTGCGACTGCTAGATATCGATCTCGGTGGATGGGTGAGGGTGACGTCACAGGGTGGAATTCTCAAGGGTGATGAGGTGGGGTTCGTGAGATTGGATCCGGAGGGGGACGAAAAAAACATCCCTAACAACAACTTCTCTCTCTTCTTCCGAAAACGTCAACCAACCACCAACCCTTTTCCATAATAGGCTAACAATCAATCACTGGCATAGATTTTGCTTTCACTTAGCTAGATTTATATTTATATAATATCAAGACGTGGGTTTTTATAAAAATTTTCCCACATTTTAAAAATGATTGAAATAATAAAAAAGATATTGTTGTAAATATCGACATGTACCAATAAAGAGTTTTGGCTCGATGCTCAAATTATTGTAAGTGCCTGGAGCACCGAGCGAAGCTCGGTGAGCACCGAGCGAAGCTCGGTAACTTTTTGCCTCTAAATAGCTTAATAACTCATGACACTTGATAAGTATACACATTTTTAAAAAAATCGTTTGTGACGTTTTAAAGAAAACCAAAAAAACGAAAAATCTTTCATGTAAGTGTCAACTTCCGGTGTTCCGATTTCAAGCAAAAGCTTGCTCTACCCCTTCTAGCCTATATCGAGCTTAAGTTTCGAATTTCGTAGCTCTGAGATTTATGGTTGCGAAAGGTAGGGGGGTACATTCTTACGTACTTAAACATCAACTTCCGGTACTTTTATTTTAGCCAAAATCTTTTAGTATTTCTTGTAGCCTCTAGGTAGCTTAAGTATCAAATTTCAAAGCTCTGCGACTTTCCAAAGACGAGATATGAACGATTAAAATATTTAATTTGCGACATGACTAATTTACACCCCCTTCCTTTATTTCAATCAGATTAAAATTTATACACCACTAATAACTCATGAGGGTTGATAAGTACACCAATTTTTAGCAAAATCGTTAGAGCCGTTTTTGAGAAACCGATTCTAAATATATATATATACAAGAATTGCTAATTTAATAATATAAGATAATGAAATTAGGAAAATAAACACATTTTGTTCAAAAAAAGTTTAAATATTATAGTAGTAGTGAAAGTAAAATGATGGAATAAAAATTTAATTTTTTTCTTGCACGTTTTGAGGCATCTTGAATATAATAATTCCCGTGCGATTGCATCTTTTTTTTGTTAACTTTAAATTCAATGAAACCTAGACAGAAATTCGAATCATGTAAAGGACATTCTTTTGATAGTATTTTCCCAAAAAAAATAGTACGTTTTCAAGTTTTACAGAAAATTGCATTTTTGCTCCAATTTAATTATTTTCATGCCATGATTCATGAAAATATGTTTTAATCAATTAATTTTACTAAGAATTGAATAATTAATTCATTTTAATGGTTAAAGATAAAATTTACTCTTAGATCTCCAATATATAATAAATATAATAAAGAAAATTAGAAGAAACTTAAAAACAATAAATTACAAAAAAGGAAGATTAATCTTTGAAAAATTTAACGCACTTTTGAAAAAAATCCTGACTATAAAATTTCATTAAAATATAAGGCAATTATAAAATGCGGATGTGGATATTTCACCAAATATTTTAATATAAGTTCATATAAACAATGTCCACTAAAAGTGTAGATGTAGAAAGGGTCTTTTCTCTATTAAATCATTTCTCAACGGCAGGTATATGGTAATTTATTGGGAAATCATTTAGAGATGGTAGTAAATTTTAACAAAATCTTTTGATTTTATCTATTATTAACTGTTTGTACTGTTAAAATTGATTGTTTAATTGTTTCTTCAGGTTTTCCTATCGTTGGCAAACTTAAAATTATTTATTTTATTGCTGTTATAATATTATTTTGTCGAATTTACATTTTGTTGTTTATTTATCTGTAAAATTACTCTGTTGATTATTATGATGATAAAAAATTTATCAAGTTAAGGTAGTTGTTTCGCGACAATACTAGAAAAAAAAAATAAAGCTAGAGTATATAGAACAGACAATAAGAATTCATAATTCATAAGCCCAAAACTTTTTGCTGTTTATGTACCACTACTAGCCAATCCCGTGCTCGTTTGACAAATCTGGCATCACTGTCCGAACTTGTATACTGTATATTTTACCATAGAAATTTCAGATACAGTACATTATAAAGGGAGATTTATAAAACAAAAAGTTCTTAATAAGCGATTGAAAGCTATTGTGACAATGCCTGAAGCGAAAAAGGGTCAAACAATTTACTAAAGTTAACCCACTTTTTAGGTTAAATAAATGCTTTGTTGCCAGCTTGTTTTTAGTGTAAATTTTTCAATATTTATTCATTATTATCTCAGAAACTATGTTGTAACTATGAATTAAAATTTTCTTAAAAAATGTATTAGTTATTGTTTAATGTTGGTTTAGTTTTTTATAACAATGGTAGGAAGAGTTTCTTAATTATAATTAAATATGTATGTAAACTTTCCGATATTTCGTATAGTGCAATGTATAAGAGTCTGAAAAATTCTATCTTTGAAATTTAATATCTCCGGAACTATATTGTTCATAAATTTCGTTTTTACACTAATCGATGCAGAAGTATTTAAATAATAATCTGTTTAAATTTCAAAAAAAATCCTAAGAAAACCCATATGGCGAAACAACTACCTTAAACAGGACTTTTTTTTACCTTTTAGCAAGTTTTGAGATTTTTATTGTACGTTTCTAAGGTTTTTACTGCGCGAAAATCTTTACTAACAAGAAAATTTTCAGTTCTTGGTCTCTTTCTCTATTTATTTATGTGTGTGTGTGTGTGTGGGGGGGGGGGGGGGGGAGAAGAGATCTCAAAAACTTGAGTAAGGATAAATTTAAATTTAAATCAGCCAGCTGCAAGATCCTATTAATTTAGGTGTTTTTAGTTTTTCCTTCCCATTTTCTCAAAATAAACTATAACGATGTTTTTTTATTGGATATTACAAACCCTTTAATGTAAACAATTTCATATTATGGATGCGAGAAGAGTTAAGAGTTTAGAGGTACCACAATCCTAGTGGTTAGAGTGCTTGCCTAAACAGCGCGTTGGCGCGGCTTCAAGTCCGGTTAGTTAATCTGTGATATAAATATGCGACTCAGCAGGCCAATGTTTACCAAAAGCCATATCAATATAATCTAAACTGCGGTGTGGAGTCCTTTCCAAAAAAGACCACCTTGTCAAAAAGCAAAAGAGTTGAGATAAGCGACGTAACTAAAGTTATTTTGAAAATTGCAGATCCAGGGTCGAATGATATGCATTTTTTTTAATGATACGAATCAACACATTTAAGACGGAAATTTTTATAAAAATATTCTTCATACATTCATTTTTAAAGCCTCATTTTAAAATTATATGATTTATAATTTCAAATTTTGATAAAATTTACATTTATCATATGTTATGATAAGATTATGATTTACGATAAGAGTAAATAAATAGCCAACAAAATAGTATAAATTATTGAAAAAAAAAAAATAAATAAAATATAAAAATAAATCAATCAATAATACT
This sequence comes from Forficula auricularia, assembly GCA_024734495.1. Taxonomy (NCBI): domain Eukaryota; kingdom Metazoa; phylum Arthropoda; class Insecta; order Dermaptera; family Forficulidae; genus Forficula; species Forficula auricularia. The sequence continues at coordinate 15,555,880 of JALMQS010000187.1, read as the reverse complement.
ATTAAAGTTTCTAGAATTTAATTAAAATAATCTTAAAAACAATAAATCAAGAGCAAATGAAAAAAATAATTTTTAAAATTAGTTAATAGTTGTTGAAACCCTACCTGTTTCTGGTTTATCCGCTTTGCCAGGTGGCTTCTTTTCAACATGTTTCGGAGAATTGTTTTTTCGCGAACTTGGTCGAGTTGAAATAACCGGGGGTACCTGAAAATATTTGAAAATTATTTAATCAATGTTAATATTAAAAGTTAATTGTTTAGTTTTATAATACAGTGAAACACCTCAAATCCGAACCCCGGAAATCCGAAATTCCGGAAATCCGAACACAAAAAAGAGAAACTTATATATTTTGTCATAAAACAATTATATATTTATATTCAACATTAAAACCTTATTTTACATAATTAGTTGTAAAATTAACAAAGAATTACAGTTAGCATACCTAACATAGTGTAAATGTGTCTACATACATTAGGGTGATCCTTATTTTGGGTATTTTTGAATTTTTACGCTGGCAGAGGCTCATATGGTTCGAAATAAATAAAAAAAAATATCTTCCAAGTTTCAAGTCCCTATCTCAATTTTAACATGTGGCTCAGAGCGATGCAAGTTTCCCATCTAAATAACATGGGATTTTTGGCATTGAACGATCAATCAATCAATCAATCAAAATTCTGAAGGGTAGCTACTATTATAAGGATAAAATCTACAGAGTTTCAAATTTTGGCCGGAATAAAAAATTGATCGTTCAATGCCAAAAACCCCATGTTATTTAGATGGGAATCTTACATCGCTCTGAGGCACAGTTAAAATTGAGATAGGGGCTTGAAACTTGGGGGATATTTTTATTTATTTATTTCGAACCATATGAGCCCCAGCATAAAAATTCGAAAATACCCAAAATAAGGACCACCCTAATATACATATTATGTCATCCAGGATTGAAAAACGGTAAAAGTTGGTTATTGAAATTCTTTAGGTTAATCACTTTGCAAAAACAATGATATAATAATAGAAACACAGAAAATATCACTTAATCTTTCACTTGATATCAGTTATCTTCAATTGTCGAAGCTGCTTTCGGCTAATCCGAACAAATTGAAATCCGAACAGCCCCAATTAGTTCGGATTTGAGGGGTTTCACTGTATATATTTATTTATTGTTTTATTATATGACCTAGGGAACAAATCGCATTTAGGTAGATCCTATCTGATTATTATTTTATGTAGGTGATTAGGTGTGTGGGTGTGTGAATTGTATAAATTGATGTAGGTGTCAGATTATAACGGGTCAAATGTTTGCAGTGAGCGGGTAAGCCCCGCTTAACTCGAGCCTCATACTCCGTTAACAGTGATGTTACACCCTCGGACAAACCGCTCCTCATTATTTACATTATTTAAATTAAATTTCAGATATAATTTTTTAAGCTTGTGTAGTGAGAAATGTTATTGTACCAAATAAATTAAAAAACTTTCAAAAAATATAGTTTTATCTCAAATAGATTTTTCTTTAGAACTCTAAAAATTTGATTACTCACATGACTAAAAATAAAAGAGTGTGGCGCTTTAAATTAAATATAAAATTAAAAGCGTCCCCGCTTTATTTATTTAGTGGAAAGATACACTAAGCCAAACAATAATAATTAGAAAATATAAAATACAAATAAAGCATTATAGTCCAGTCAAATTGTCCTCAAATGGGCCCCTATGGGGAAAGTTTTGGGGTGCTGAATCCAATTCTGAGGCCTCCCACCAAAATTTCGTGACGCAACATTGTAGAAAATGCAAAAAAAGGTGAAAATTTCCATTTTTTGGAGGTTTTTTGCTTATAACTCGGAAACTATCAACTTTTCGTAAATAATCTTCCTATTCAAAATGAAAGTTCATAAAATTTCCTAGAAATATCATTTTTTAGGTTTTTTCTCTGACCAACCGTTCGTGTTCAAGCGTAAAATCCAAGTTTTTGACCTCGGCAGCCCCAAAAATTGGCACTTTTTTCGATTTTTTCCCATTTTGCAAAAAATCAGAACTACCCCAAAACTTTCCTGATAAAACACAATTTGACTGGACTATTAAATATATTTAATGTATCAAAAGGTGAATGCGTTGATCAATTTAGACTAGCTCTCCTCGGGCAAAGTGCCTTGTTAGGGCCGGCAAAATCGTCTGGCCGCCGGACTATAAAAATGATTTCCCAGTGTATATCACTGATAGATACTACATGAATCAATTAAGTCCCGGTATTTATTTTTAGTCACGAGAGTAAACAAATTTTTAGTATTAGGGAAAAATTTCCTGCTTTTTAGTGCATTGTGAAATAAAATCGTGTTTTTTAATTTATTGTGATTTTAAACCATTTGGATTTAAAATATGAAAGACTTATTTCATATAGTTAATTTTGACTGATATTTCCAGGATCTGTGTAAAATTTTGTTTATATCGGAGCTACTCCCCATTTTAGGTAGTTAGTTATGTTTGTACCGATAGTTTCACAAGGTCATAAAGAGCAACTGTGTAAAATATGGTAGAGATCTGATAAAGGTCTTAGAATTTTAATTTGTGCAGCCTTCTCTTAATTTTGGGGAGATGTCTTTTGTTTATTTTGTAAGGCCATTACGTATTCCTGTGAAAAAGAAAATTGGGTCTCTAGAAGTAGGTCAAAATTCAATTACAACAGTCTTCCAAGGCAAACAAATTAGACAGATTCAATTTAAATAAAAGATCGTGATAACCCCTTTATTTACATTTCAATCTAATGAAAGTGAAAAAGAAAAATACTTGAACACTTTCTTTTAATAAAGAAGAAAATCATATTAGCTAGTAACTTTGATGATTTAGAAATAATATTAACAGTAAAATTATTTTACTCTTAGACTCCCCATGTGTAATTAGATATATTTGTTGAACGTTTCGCTGAATTCATTAAATGGTTTATATTTCTGGGCCTATTAAAGTGTTTCTGTACTTAACAGACATAGTAAGGATCCAATCAAATACATATTTGTGGAGCAATATGTACCAAAAAGTAGTTAGCTTTTAATTTTGTTTGAATAATAATAAGTTCTTAATTTCATTTCGATGGATTGAACGGTGTGAAGAAAATCGCAATCGAAAAACGGGATCCACAGACGTTGTTTTTAGGCTCTGGACCTAGAGTTAAATTTGACAAAATTATAATTTCCTAAAATTCAACTTGAATGAACTATCCAATTTTTTGCTTTGGGGTACATTCTTTTACTTCATGGTCCTTTGAATTTGCCTTTGGCGTCTGATCAAAAACAATACTTTGTGACATAGAGAGAAGCTATGGATAGAGTAAAGTAGGGCTCAGATTTATAGGCACTAAAAATTTTTAAAATAGGAAGGCAACTAAGCACTAAAAATAACTAAAATAGGCACTTAAAATTGAATTTTAAGAACAAAGAAGGACTTGAAAATATATATAAAAATTTTAGTCTAAAAAAACATTAATTAGAAATATCCCAACACTTGTTATGCTGTGGGGTCACGAAAGTAAACAAAATTATTCTTATTGGCATCAATATTTGGGAACTTAACTCGAATATGTTCTGCCATTTTATGAATAGCATGTACAAGACACGTTACATGTATCATTTTAGTGAAAAATGGTTTTAAAAGTTCCCCAGGTTTCAACATATAATATGGGGCACTGTCATCAGTAATACCAAAAAATTTTCATCATTATTTTCTGCAGGCCACAAGATACCTGTATAAGTATAATGCAAATTCCCATTATGAAAAGGACAATAGATAATAATTTTAGAAAGAGATAGATAAAATAGGCACTAACACCCATAATAGGGCAAAATTCGCATTATAGGTACAAACAAATGCCACTTATTTTATTCAGAATTTCATGAAACGCATAAATATCATATTGGCCTAAATTTTAAGCCATAAATAAAAAAGAGGCGAATAGGGCGAAATCTGAGCCCTAGTGATAAGTCATTAACTACTGAGCGGAAAGACCGGGTTCAAACCCGACTCAATACAGAATATAACCAGCTTTATTCTGACTTCTGAACCAGAGACACATAAATACCAGAGACACATAAATACATTCATAAAAAAAGGAAAGATAATATATATAGGATCTGAGTAAATAGGCCTTGTTTTTCGATGTCATAAAAAAAATAAAAAACATTAACTTTTTTTAATTCTTTAAAAATGAAATTTAGAAAATAATTAATGTAAAGATTTAAGCAACTTTTTTGAGTTTCTTTTTTGAAAAAAGATGGAATTTTTTCAAAAATCAACCCAATTATATAATATTGAAAACTGAATTTATTTTTATTTAGGAAACAAATCAAAGATTTTAGTAGAAATATTTTTACATCAAGGGATGTGGTGAGTGTTGATGAGGAGGAGGTTTATGAGGTCATAAAAAGTTTGAAAAATAGAAAATCTCCTGGCGAAGATAACATCACTAACGAGTTGATAAAATATGGAGGTATACCCCTGTGGGAAGAGATTTCAAAGCTGATTCTGCTGATATTTGAAAGAGGCAAGATCCCTGAAGAATGGAGAACAAATGTCGTTATACCCATTTTTAAGAAAGGCGAAAGACGGGTGCCTGATAATTACCGCGGAATAAACCTGCTTAACACTCATCTGAAGCTAACTACAAAAATAATATCAAATAAACTACAGGAAATAATTAATATCCATGATGAACAACAAGGATTTCGAAGAAATCGATCATGTATTGATGCCATTTTTGCCATCAGACAACTCTCCGAAAAAGCCTATGAATTCAATAAGCCAGCTTTCTTCTGCTTCATTGATATTGAAAAGGCGTTTGATAAAATCAAGCTTGCACATATCATCAACATCCTGATTAAGCATAAAATACCAAATAGCCTTATTAACCTGATCAAAGATATCTACACAGACAACTCTGCAAAATTAAAAATAGAAGGAAGACTGACACAGAGCATCCCAGTAAACCAAGGGATTAGGCAAGGTGATTCCCTTAGCCCATTACTATTCAACATAGTAATGAACGAGATAATAGAGGGAATTAAGGACCTTAAAGGATACACCATCGGAGATGAAAATATATCATGTGTGTGTTACGCTGACGACGCAGCCCTGGTTGCCGAAGATGAAGATTCTCTTCAAAGACTTCTATACCGATTCAGTCTACTAGCCACCAAATTCGATCTTACCCTATCAACAAAAAAAACAAAAGCTCTTACTATATCCAAAGAGCCACTTCGATGCAAATTACAGCTATATGATAAGATAATAGAACAGGTCATGACATTTACGTACCTTGGTATTCAGATAACCTCTCATCAAGATCTAGAGACAGAAGTAAAAACACAATCTATTAAAGCCCTACGGATATCAGGTTGTCTTAATAGCACAATCTGGTCGAATAAGTTTTTAAGAACAGAAGCCAAGGTGCGAATATATAAAACTATGATAAGGCCAATATTGACGTACGCAGCCGAAACAAGGCCAGATACAGCTAAAACTAGGCAGATGTTGGAGACGGCTGAGATGAAGACCCTAAGAAGAATCCTTGGCGTATCGTTGTTTGATAAACAAAGAAGTGAAGACATCAGGGAAAAATGTGAAATACAAAAGATCGATGACTGGGTCAAATGTAGAAGAGCGAATTGGTATGCACACGTGGAAAGAATGAGCGAAGACCGAATTCTCAAGAAAATTTTAACGAACAAGCCAGCAGGGAAAAGAAGTAGAGGTCGACCTAAAAAACGCTGGCAGGACGAGTTAGGATAAACAGACCACAGGTCTATCAATAAGAAGAAGAAGAAGAAGAAGAAGATTTTTACATTGCATATCAGAGGGTTTCGTCCCCTTGGGAATCGAACCCAAGCGCTAACTAAGCTTGCAGGGCTGTTAGCCAAACCCTTAAGACAAATCTCTCTCCGATATGCAACATATATAAGAAATAAAGCTACTTTTTATTTGTTTCCTAAATTAAAATAAATTCACTTTTCAATATTAGAAAATAATATTCAGTTAAACTTGACTCACCAATTTATCTGATCGTTCTCCACTGGGTAGACGGGCAACTGCAGCCTCCGGACTATCTTCAGGAGGTGGAGGTTGAGTAATCCAATTATATTCACGTTTTTCAAGAGGCAAGCCCCAACGTTCATATTCTAAAGATTGAGTTCGAAGAGTCTCATAACAATCAAGACACACCACAGCAAAATCTCCATTTTCTAATAGGAGACTATTGTCAGGTTGTCGATGGAAGCGTAAAAATGGAAAATCCTATAAAATTGAAAGAATTTATTTTGTTATTTTGTGTATATGATTTTACATTTATTCTAATAAAAATTCATATAATAAATTGAAACATATAAAAAAGCCGATTATCAAAGTCAAGACTTTATTTTATTGATGTTTATTAATTTTATTTATTTTCTTAGAAAGACGGACTGGTAAGCGAAATAAGTAGGTTATAATGAAAGGCAGTCCATTAATTATTTAAATTTTATTCAATTTCCGACGTTTCGGAGAATTTTTCTCTCCTTCTTCAGGGCATTGAATAGTTATTGATGGGTGAGTATAACACGGTTCCCATTTGTCTCTCCTTTCAGTGATAACCAAGTACACTTATTGTATAATGTTGGAAAATATTGTAATATTGTTGCTATCACTGAAAGGAGAGACAAATAGGAACCGAGTTATACTCACCCATCAATAACTATTCAATACACTGAATGAAAAAGTCTCCGAAACGACGGAAATTGAATAAAATTTAAATAATTTATGGACTGCCTTTCATTAGATGATTATTAAGTGGATATCGATGAGGCAGTTCAGCAGAATTATAATGTATTACTACATTATAATTCTGCTGAGAATGAAATACAATATATTATTGTTACTGCCACTGAAAGAGGAGACAGAGGGGAATGTCGCATTGGATTTCCTTCACTGACTTTTCAAAACCCTGAAGAAGGAGGGAATAGCCTCCGAAACGTCGGTTTTATGAATAAAAAGATAGTGCAAATTATCTTCTTCTTTTTTTGGACTGCCTCATCGATATCCACTTAATTCACTTATCAGTCCGTCTCCAAAAATTACTCCGATGTTTATTAAGTTTGAGGATTTTTATATGAATAACAATAACATTGGTCAACATTTTTTTATTCTTAATACAAACAGTCAAATCTAATTATTTTTTGATGTGGTGATTAAGAATAAGTATAGCAATAAAGATTGAATATTAGCTCTAGTTTTTATTATGATATATAATATTATCGGTTTAAACATCATTTAAATTTATCAAGTTTTAGCATCATTTCAAAGTGAATTAAATTTTAAAAAATTCAGCCTTTTTCTACTTAATGAGTTCTTTAGAATGATAACCACATCTCATGATAAATTTATATAATGTTAAAATTTGAATCAAATTAATCACAAAAATAAAAGCTTCAACTGCTTCATTACTAATTATATAATGTTATTTTCGAACCTGTAAAAATATTCGAATTTTCCAAAAAAAAAGTATCTTATTCAAATTTTAAAACGATTTTCAATTTGGAGTAAAATCAATTCAGGAGTTGCTCAGAAGCAAATACATACAAGTGTACTTTTGGAAAATTTCTAAATTTTCGTAAATTCTTAACCAACAAATTAGGTTAATTCTTTTTAAGTACAAAAGGTTTTATTCCTTGTTTCGGTTTGTATTACTAGGGCCTAGATTTTATTCCTTTTGAATATGTTATCTGATGGGGATGGGATTAAAAAAGACATCAATTGTTATCGATTGTTTTTATATGGACTTAACCATAGAGGCTTTTGTGGATTCCGCGACATTTCATCCCCCGACAAAACATCCTTCAGACAAAATATCTCATGACAAAATAACCCTTCCCCCGTGAATCTTATGAGTAATGCAAATCGAATCTGACGCCAACCGAACCGTCTAAATGCCACTCACTCGACTCCCTGGCTCACCGAAGAACCGTTTCTGCCCTTTCCCTGTACTACAGATACTATCACGGTGTCTGTTCAGTCATGCTGAAATCAATTATCCCCCCCCCCTAATGCCCTCTTTACGAGAAACACGCGATTTTCGAACGCTCAGCACCCCTTCGCTGTCAAATTGGATAAAAGTCGAACAAGCGCTTTCGCCAACTCTCTTATCCCTATGACCCCCAGAGACTGGAACTCGCTCCCTGCCACCATCTTTCCCGCTACTTATAACCTTCAGCTATTTAAGACCCGTATCCACAGATACCTTCGACCCCCGCCAAGCCCATAAAATTCTTTCTTCTTCTTTTCACGATGGAGGGGCCAACCCAGACCTTTAGGGGTTACACCTTTTTGGTATAACTCCTTCTCTCATCATTATCATAAAAAAAAGCCCGAAAAGGAGCTATACGAACCCAACCGAGCCGAACTGAATATACGAACCGAACCTCCGAAAGTTTAGTCCGGGCGGGGTGTGTTTCGGGATCCCATTTTTTTTTTCTAATCAAACACACATTGAAAACCGAACCAGCCAATCGTCGGGTGGGGTGTGTTTGGGGCTCCCATTTTTTCCCAATCAAACACACATTGAAAACCGAACAGCCAATCGTCGGGCAGGGTGTCTCTTTTGTATTCTCCCTTATACTGGGGAATATTTTGTCAGAAGATATTATTCCGGGGGCTGAAATGTCGCGGCACCCTTCTGAGCGACACACATATTACTTTTAAATTTTAATTCTGACTCAATTTAGTTTAAGAGCTCGAATGCTCCGATGGATAGACAAACGACAGAGCTAATTATTGGGACACCGTTTTGAATTTGTATAAACCTTAAAAATGAAAAAGAATACAAATTTTTGATCAATGTAATTTTTCTTCAATTCAAATTAATACAATGGATGGCCAAATTATTAAACTTAAATTATTTTTATCAAAGAAATTTATTTTATTCAAACTTTTCAAAAAATCTAGTAGTAATCTAGACCTTTTGGACTTGACTCGCCAGACCTCAACCTGATCGAAAATTCATGGGCGGCCCTAACAAAAGAAATTTGCAAAGATAAAATAATTACTAAAAGGGACTTAATAGAAAATATTATTAAATCATGGCACAATACACCTGCACTTCAAGAAATAGCCAAAAAATGCATTACCAGCATGCCGAAGCGCATACAAAATGTGATTGCTCGAAAGGGTGGATTCACTAAATATTGAAATTGTATTTTGAATTGTATTTGTATTATTGAATATGTATTGTCCTAAGCTAATAAACATATAAAAATAACAATTGTAATGATATTATGAGTTTAATCGTAAGCTTTCCTTAAAAACGTATGAAAGATATAATTTTTCCAATGAGTATAATAATTTGCCCTTCCAATGAATTTAATAATTTGGCCACCATGTATTATATTGTTGTGCTATTTGAATTACAATTATTTATTCATCAAAGATTAATGTAATAAACTTGAAACTTTTTCTTAGGATAAAAATATTACCAAAGATAATTTAAAAAAATTACCGCAGCGCATTCAAAATATGTGATTGCTCAATAGGGAGGATTCATTAAATATTGAAATTGTATTTTGAATTATTGAATTTGTATTGCCCTAAGCTAATAAACATATAAAGATAACAATTGAAACGATATTATGAGTTTAATAGTAAGCTTTCCTTAAAAACGTATGAAAGATATAATTTTTCCAATGAGTATAATAATTTGGCCTTCAATGAGTATAATAATTTGGGCACCCACTGTATTGTGCTATTTGAATTACAATTATTTATTCTTCAAAAATTAATGTAATAAACTTGAAACTTTTTCGTAGGATAAAAATATTACCAAAAATAATTTAAAATAAAAATTACCTTTACAGGTAAGGCGCGGACACGTTTGCGGTATGTCGTAATGCCACATACATAACAACAATAGTCATGGGTATTGTAGTCCCGGCGGGAATCGTGAGCTTGCTGTTGATCATAACGTCTCCATTGGGCTAGTAGTGAATGGTAACAAAAGGTGCAAACAAGCGCAGAACTATCTTCCCGAAGTTGTTCTGCATTTGGATGTGCCTGAAAAAAAAAGGAATTTATCAAAAATTATAAATTAAATATATAACGTAAAATGAACAGCGCATTTTTAAGACAAATAAACAATTCTGACAGTTAATTCGATATATCTAGAAATTATTTATTATTTTTGAAAAAAATAAATTGACACGTTCTGATGTGGCCATCCACTTTTTTTACCATACGCTTCTGGTTGAGTTTGGTACAAGGGCCTAGATTTTCATTTTTTGACCCCCCGCCCCGTAATTTTGGCGCCAGAAATTTTTTTCTCTCTATTTTAAGTTCATCTTATAGTATATTTCATTTTTCTTGTTTTTTTGGTTTGAAAATATTATAAGTTTAAATTTTAACACCACCCCCCCCCCTTGCCCCCTTAATTTTGGGTCGATATGCACCAAAATCAGCTCTTAATCTCAATGCACCAAAACTACGTGTGAAATTTGGTTTTGATACTCACACTAGTTTTTGAGCTGCTCGTCCACAAAACGTAACGCACAGCTTAACAGACTAACAGACATTTTGACAAAACAGTTATTATCTCGAAAAATATAATTTTTTTGATGTTCACTTATTGGAGCTTTTTTGTAGACCGAAATGCCATGGTTTCGCCCAATTTTTTTTATCAAAATACTTTCAGCCGTTTTTGAGATATTTCAAAAAAAAAGAAGCAAAAACACTTTTTTCATGCACTATTACAATACTTGACCATACCCTGTATGATAAAGTAAAAGGGGAAATGAGAATTGAGCACCCGACAAGATTCGAATCTGCGATCTTTCTTGTATAGTATAGCCCAAGAATGTTTTTTAACCAGCTACGCCGGCGGGTTATCCTCCTGCCAGTAGTCCTCTAAGATCGAATGTCATGTCTCCTTTTGGCGCTTTTTTCTATTAAAATATAGATATTTTTTGTTTTAGAAATTGAAAATTGATGTTTAAAAAAAAGTAAATTTACTTTAAGAAAAAATCAACCATACTTTAATAGAAAAAGTGTCAAAAGAAGACATGATATTTGATCTTAGAGGGTCCAGGCAGGTTCTAGAATCCATGGTGTAGTTGGTTAAAACGCATTCTTGGGATAGCCCAGTGTATAGTCAAGAAAGATCACAGGTTCGAATCTAACACGAACTAACGTTTAAGAAATGGAATTTTTCTAAATATATGATATTCAATTCCATGCATATTATTCAAATAATGCTTTAAATATTTACGAATATATTTTAAAAGGTAGTGCTCTCATAAGAAAACATTGTCAAAAATATTAAAGAGGAAATTAAGAATCAGTGATGTAAAGTAACAGTCTTTAATATACTTTTAGTGCTTTTCGAGATAAAAAAAAATTCCAATTATAAATAGATGTGCCGTTTGTTCAAATTTTTCTGATTTTTTTCATCTTCACGGAACAATTTTCATATATTCTTCTATTTAATATTCTTGATTGAAATATATTAAATAGATTATTTTATATATGCTATTAATAATATATGTTATAAATTTTAAAGAAATCATTGAATATAATGAAAATGACTTTTCAAATAAAGTGAGGGATAAGAAATGGAGATTTAGAAAATGTTTTTTTTTTTTTTTGGGGGGGGGGGGGGCTTTGAGACTAGTGTCAATTTCACCAGATCCTATGTGGTTTTTTTTATTCGTGTATTTTATTTATCGTCGCTTTTATATCAAAATGTCCTATGTAAAAATCAACACTTTTCAGTAGCTAAGAAAAACTTCTGTTTTTATTTATATTAAGGTAGTTGTTCCGCCAAATGGGTTTTCTTAGGATTTTTTTGAAATTTAAACAGATTTTTATTTAAATACTTCTGCATCGATTGGTGGCAAAACGAAATTTATGAACAATACAGTCAGTATTAGATTTCAAAAATAGAGTTTTTCAGAGTCTTGTACATTGGGGATATCGGAAAATTTACATACATATTTAATTATAATTAAGAAACCCTTCTTACCATTTTTATAAAAAACTAAATCAACATTAAACGATAACCAATACATATTTTAAGACAATTTTGATTCATAGTTACAACACAGTTTCTGAGATAATAATGAATAAATAATGAAAAATGTATAAAAAAAATTTACACTAAAAACAATTTGGAAACAGCGCATTTATTTAACCAGCGAAAGATGTATAAAGCGCATACGCTAGATTTTTTTCAAAATTATAATTTTCATAAGGTGTAACGTAGGGGTTGATTACATTTGTTAAAAAATAACAAAACGATTTTTATAGAAATTTTTTAGCTTTTAAAATGTATTTTATCTGTCATTTTAATATAAAAATATTCAATCTCTTGCAATGGTGCCAGATTTGTCAAACGAGCACGGGATTGGCTAGAATCGGTACATAAACAGCAAAAAGTTTTGGGCTTATGAATTATGAATCCTTATTGTCTGTTCTATATACTCTAGCATTAACTTTTTGCTAGCATTGTCGCGAAACAACTACCTTAACTCTAAATACTTTGTTTTGTTTTTAATCTCTAACTTGAGTTCTATCACCCGATAACATACAACAATTTGAAAACAGATGTAGCAAACAAATACAAGTGTTTTTCTTCAATAAATTTTTTTTGGTAATTTTGAGATACGACATTTTAATATAACAGCGAGGTTGTGTGTGTGTTTCAGTGTTAATTAATGTAGAAGCATATGATAGTTAATCTTTGTAGTGAACTCAGGCTTAATTAATTTACAGCTAATTAAAAAGTCTCCAGTTATTTAAAGCATATTTGTTTTGTTTTTAATCTCTAACTTGAGTTCTATCACCTGATAACACACAACAATTTGAGAGCAGATGTAGCTAGCAATACAAGTGTTTTTCTTCAATAAATTTTTTTTGGCAATTTTGACATACGACATTTTGATATAACAGCGAGGTTATGTGTGAGTTTCAGTGTTAATTAATATAGAAGCATATGATAGTTAATCTTTGTAGTGAACTCAGGCTTAATTAATTTACAGCTAATTAGGGAGGTTCTTTAGCGATAATCCACACAAAAAGTTTTAGCCAGGTAACCACTTTATAAATGTGAACGGAACTAAAATTTTAGGTTATGTTTTTTTAACGTGACTGTCCACTCACACTACAAAATCTCTATATGGATACACACATATTAGCCGGATCGTTTCCAAGCCATTGTGCTTATATCCCCTTCACAAAAAATAATCGCCCAAATTTTTTTTTTATCAAAACTACGTGGTAAATAAATAATTTCAATTTTTTTTTCAAGTTACTCCGAATATATTATTCTAACAAATATTAGTTTTTCATCAAGATGGTGAAAGTCCTTCAATGAAAAAAAAATAATAATGATCATATCCCCACCTTTACCCTATGTAAAAAATTTCATTTTTAATTGCAATTATTTAATGATTGGTGTGGTAAATCGTCTTCAAATTTTAACAGTATGTGTATTATGCTTTTAATGACTTATATTCCAAGTTTCAAAGACTTAATTGAAAAGTTTTTGTTGATACAAATAAACATATACACATATAAATCGAGATGATATATCTGTATATATATTATTTATATAATTTATATAATTATTTATATTGTGTTATATTATATATATATTATTATATTATTTATATAATAAATAATATATATATACAGATATATCATCTCTATATATATGTGTGTATGTTTATTTGCATCATGCAGAGGACAACCTCTTTGTTTCTCTTTGTGTTTCAAAGACTTCTTGAATTTTTGCATTTGTGAAAGAACTACCTTAAAAAGTCTCCAGTTTAAAGCAGAATTTATTTTTTAATAAAATAAAATATATATATATATATATGTATGTATATAAAATAGCTTACCTGGTGTTTCAGCAACGCTGGGAAATAAGGCGCAGTTTTCCCCTGAGGACGTCCATATAGAACTCGCGCCAATGTTAAATCTGAATGTAAGCCGCATAAAAAACAATATATTGAGCTACTTTGGGTGTTTCTTTCAGGAATTGAAGGGGTGGATGCTCTTCCAAGACTTCCACCACCACTACCACCACACATTCCATGATCAAGGCTTCCAGGTGGACCTCCATTCCAAGAAGAGGTAGAAACAGGACTGGGTATATCATAACTAAAACAAAAGAAAAAACATTTTATAGAGGTATATAAAAAATAAATTAATTCAAATGACTTAACCATGGCCCCTTCCCACCACGTAAATTAAAATTAAATAAATTTATATTAATTTATTTTATTTGAGATGTATTCCCCTGGATTAAATCAAGGTAAGGAAGGCAATGGGAAACCTATTAACAATTTCTCAAGGAAAATAACTATGGAAAGAATACTCTCCATACATACTCAAATATTCATCTTTTTGAATTAAAACTAAATAAAAGCAATATAGATAGATAAAATCATGAAGAAAAAACAAGTGTTTTTGGGTAGTTTTTTTTCTTTTAAAGACCTAGAAAAAAGTTTTAAATAAGTTATATAAATATATCATACGAGCGATCAAATATAAACGAATCTTTATTGCCTGAGCTTTGAGATGGGTATTTGTATGTGTTTGGGGGTGTTGAAGTCGTTAGGTGGGGATTTCTATAGTGAGGGAACCACAACAGCCGGTTTGCCTCTATTTAGCAACGCCGTGAAAAAGTAAAACCTGCCTAAATTTACCGCAGTCTGCATGCCCAGTTCGGGGAAGCCACTCTTTCATGGCCAAGAGTAAAGGTTTGGTAAAACGAATTCAATCAAGGCCGGGAACGTGTTGCGAATCAAGCTCATCCCCGTCGTCCTTGCACCTGTGCATGCAGGGGAAAGTGTTGGCCACGGTTTTTTGAGACTGGAGGGGGTCCTACTGGTGGATTTCTTACACGGACGTCGGACCATCAAAGCAACCTACTACTGGATTAAGTTAGGCTTCACTTTCGATGCAAAAGACGAGATTGTCCCATCCGCGATGTGTTGATCCTCCACGACAACGCCAGGCCCCACAAAGCAGGTTTAACGCAGCAGAAACTGGTAGAAATGCACTGGAAAACACTTGATCATCCACCTTACAGCCCAGACTTATGGCCTGCGATTTTCACATGTTTGGACCCCTTAAAGAACTTCGAGGCAAGCGATTTGAGGCCAATGATCAAGTGGAAACATTCATGCGTAACTGGTTAGATACACGTCCAACTTCTTTCTACAAGAACGGAATGGAAAACTTATCAAAACGTTGGGAAAAATGTGTCATAAAAGGAGGAGATATAGAAAAATAATTTGTAGAAATGTAGATGTTTCCTATAAAATAAATTTTGGTTAAACAAAGGCTCGTTTATATTCGATTTAACCTCGTAGAAATGATATTTATTTTTCTTGGTCTTGCTCAACAGAAATGAAAAACAATAAGAGATTAATTATTTAGAAAAAAAATATCGAGAATAAACGTTATTTATGAGTTTCTCGATTTAAAAAAAAATCAAAGCAGCTCTTAATAAAATATAAAACAACTAAATATGAAAATTCCCTAGTTGGTCTTCCCGGCTACATATAACCTTCAGTCTTTCAACAGTTTCATCCACAGATACCTTTAACTCCGACCCAATCCCTAAGTTTCTTCTTCTTTCCACGATACAAGAGTCTTCCACGGACTACAGAGTTTGTACCTATTTGGTGCAACTTCTTCTTGAATCAATTCCATTACAAAAAAAAAAAAAAATAATGTAGTAGTACTAGTTTTATCCGTTTGTGAGATATTAAAAAAAGGAACAATTTTTTCCTGTACAATTACAAGCATATTGGTGAAATAAAATAAAAAATGAAATTTTTAAAATATGAATAATTTCAAACTGTCATAAAGAAATCAAAAAAGTTTTGTCTGTGAATAATTTTACCTTCGTCTTTCAAGAGGAACACGCTCCAGTTCCATAGTCTCCCATTGTTGTGCCATATGATTAACACAGCGCGAGCATGCTAATACACGACCATGAGAGTCCATACAGGAGTTTTCACTTGTTCGTGCCACTTGACGCAAGCAAGGAAAATGCATAGCATGACTGTTCATTCCTTCAGGACTTGTAGATAACCATTCCATGTGATCTCGGGAAAATAGGCCTAACATAAAAAAAAGTAATTAATATGTCAGTAAATAGTTTTAAAAATCTTAATTGAATCGGTCATTTCAAATACCACATAAGTCACACAATCAGAACTTTTCAGGAATCAAACTTAAGGTAGTTGTTTCGCGACAATACTAGCAAAAAGTTAATGCTAGAGTATATACGAGAATCGTAGAACAGATAATAAGGATTCATAATTCATAAGCTCAAAACTTTTTGCTGTTAATGTATCACTACTAGCCAATCCCGTGCTCGTTTGACAAATCTGGCAATACTGTTCGAGCTTGTATATATTTTATCAAAGAAATTTTAGATAAAATACATAATAAAGGGAGATTTATAAAACAAAAAGTTCTTAATAAGCGATTGAAAGCTGTTTCGACAATGGCTAAAGCGAAAAAACGTCAAAAACATTACTAAAGTTAACCCACTTTTTAGGTTAAATATGGGTTGTTGATGACAGCTTGTTTTTAGTGTAAATTTTTTATTATTTATTCATTATTATCTCAGAAACTGTGTTGTAACTATGAATTAAAATTTCCTTAAAAAATGTATTAGTTATTGTTTAATGTTGGCTTAGTTTTTTTTGACAATGGTAAGAAGAGTTTCTTAATTATAATTAAATATGTATGTAAAGTTTCCGATATAGTGCAATGTATAAGAGTCTAAAAAACTCTATCTTTGGAATTTAATATCTCCGGAACTATATTGTTCATAAATTTCGTTTTTACACCAATCGATGCAGAAGTATTTAAATAATAATCTTTCTAAATTTCAAAAAAATCCTAAGAAAACCCATATAGTCCAAGAGCTCGTGACACATTTTTGAGTACGGATTTGACCCAACTAGAAATAATGCGTAATAGTACCGTCTATGATAGTTGTACAAGGAATGGCCAGTCTGGCTGGTCTAAGCAGGTGGACCAGGTACTGCGCATGGTGTGAGTGCGGTAAAAAATACAAATGTGTTAAAAAATATTTTTGACCCACAATGAAATTAGATGCTATTTTTTTGCATGTTATAAAAATACACTTTGGGGTGGTCTGGTTCCACGTCTCACCACTCAAATGGTCTGGAGTGAATATATTATGTTTATAATTGACTATAAATTATAATTTTTATAATTTCATTGTGGGTCAAAAATATTTTTTAACACATATGTATTTTTTACCGCACTCACACCATGCGCAGTACCTGGTCCACCTGCTTAGGCCAGCCAGACTGGCCATTCCTTGTACAACTATCATAGACGGTACTATTACGCATTATTTCTAGTTGGGTCAAATCCGTACTCAAAAATGTGTCACCAGCTCTTGGACTAATATGGTGAAACAACTACCTTAAGTCACTGACTTGTGTCGTTTAAGCAATGAATCACGACTTCAGGGGTACTGTTTGAAGAGGAAGGAATGTACTGACGTGCATGGTTTTTACTCAGATTATGGGTTTACCTTTAAGAAAGTGTTCGTGACAAAAGAAACATCTTTGGAAAAATCTTGACTTAGCTGGTTTTTGAAATGACAGATTCAACTTAGTAAATTAAATTATTTTTTTATTTTTTTAAGAAATGATATTGTAGTTTAAATTTTCACCAAAGAGGCGGAAACGTTTAATAACAAATTTCAATTCAAGGGCTTATTGCAATAACATGATAAGCCACAAAACTGATAGACCTAAAATAAGAGGGTTTAAGTTTTAACAAAATCTATAAGTACAATTAAATTCTACAGATTTTTGGTAGCAACTATTTTAATGTGTGCTTTTCTTGGATTTATAGCATGGTTGGATAAAATGCAAAGAATGAAGTATATTTTTACAAAAAAAAAAAAAACGTTTTATTAAAAATCATGTGGCATGTTATTACAACCCCTCAATTCATTACTAATTCTTCATATTTTGAAAGAAACATCACCAGGGCCGTATTTAGACTATTTAGATAAGGTCCTAAGCTATTTGAGATATGGGGCCCTTTATAAGTCCAGATATTATATGTCATTGCCAAATATGATAGAGGGTTAAACTGAAATACAATTAAGAAGTATACCTATAGATAGTGAAATAATAAATCTTTAACTTAAAATCATTTTTAATAACAAACTTAAAAATGCAAACTCTGGTAAAAAGAAACAAAAGTTCTTTTAAAAGGCACTATTTACAAAGGCTTATTATTTAATCTCTTGAAATATGTTAAAAGAATTAAGGAATAATATAATTCATTATAAACTAAAATGGGACAAATAATGATGCAGTATATTTAAGTATATATGACAATTGCTCACTTGGGAAAAATTTTTGGGGGGGCTAAGCTATAGCTTGTATAGCTTATAAGTAAATCCTGCACTGGTCATCGCAAATCTGTCTTAAAAAATATAAATATTTCAGAAAAAAAAATACAGTAGACCGCCATAATTCTAACTAACATCGAATTACAAGGAAATAAAGAAAAGGGTAATCAATAATTAATGCCTACAATAAAAGTTTAAGGTATACAATGTCTACTTATCTTAGATATGAGCTAACATTGCCAAATTGAAAAGAAACAGAAATTTTAATTTTAAAGAAATAGTTCAGGTTTTTTTAAAAAAAGAGTTTTTTATCAGCAAGATCGCTCAGACCAACTTGAATTGCATAGAGGTTGGAATTAACAGGGCTATACTGTAATTTGAATTGGAAAATTTTCCAGTATTTCTTAAATCTTAAAATAAGAAATGAATATTAAATCTTTTTTTTTGTTTAAGCTATTATTCTTAAAGTAAATACAAAATTGGTTTAAATTTTCTATCCTGGAAGTAAAAATCATTCTATCAACAATAAAAGTGTGGAATAAACTGAAAAAATATTGAATTATCAAATTATCGAGAATCAGACCAGAAATGTGCTCCCTAAGAAATAGACAGACAGCTTGTGCACTTAAAATAAAATTCCAATTACTTTCCATTTATAAAAAAAAAACAACAACATTCATTATTGAACTAGATAGATTATAAAAAAAAATAGATGTATCATCATCATCATCATTGAGTATACAGTCCTAAGACTGGTTTGATGCAACAATCCGTCGCCACTCGACTCTGTCCCCCGCCAGCTGTTTGACCTCTCTAAATGTCTGGCATCCCATATCCCCAATTATTTGGTTGAAATATTCTAATCTGGGTCTTCCCCTTTTCTTTCCCACCTCCCCCTCCAAGATATCCCTAAGCAGTCCTCCATGCCTTAGTGTGTGCCCCATCATCTGACCTCTTCTCTTCTTCAGACTCTTCCACAAGGTTCTTCTTTCTCCGATTCTTCCAAGAACTTCTTCATTTGTAATTTTATCCATCCATTTGATATTCATCATTCTTCTGTAGCACCACATTTCGAAAGCCTCTAATCTCTTTCTCTCCGCTTTTCTAATTGTCCAGGTTTCACACCCGTACATGGCTATGCTCCATACATATGTCTTCAATAGCAACTTCCTGTTTTCTAAGCTGATTGAGGAGGAGCATAGTAGTTTTTGTTTTGAATTAAACCCCATTTTTGATTGTGCAATTC
Organism: Forficula auricularia; assembly: GCA_024734495.1. Classification (NCBI taxonomy): domain Eukaryota; kingdom Metazoa; phylum Arthropoda; class Insecta; order Dermaptera; family Forficulidae; genus Forficula; species Forficula auricularia. Next base: position 15,536,219 of record JALMQS010000187.1, on the reverse strand, counting down.
TTGATTTAATTTCGTTTTCGCTCCTCCCATCCCATGTTATTTTACTTCCTAGGTAGCGGAATTCCTTAACTCCTTCTAGGTTTTCTTGGTTAATTTTGATGCATTCCTGTCTCGTTTGCTCTTATTTTGTACATACTAGGACCTTGGTTTTATTCTTGTTTATTTTCATTTTGATTTCTTCTATTAGGATATGGTTAATTCCATTCAGGGCGTCCTCTAATTCTTTTTTATTGCTTCCTAGAAGAGCAATGTCATCGGCAAATCTTAACATAGCGATCTTTTGACCTTGGATTTCGATACCTGTATCAATTTTGTCTTTGAATTCTTTAATCGCTTGATTTTCAACTTATACATAGAAAAAGCGATTAAAGAATAGATGTATACCTATTTTAAAGTAATAATTTTAACGGAAGTAATATTTATTGAATGAGTCATAGTTTTCTTCTTTTTTTTCTTTTTGAAATATTTATTGTTTTATTATTTTCAGGGGCAGATAAGCAAATGTATTTATATTAATCTACTATAATTATAATAGAACAGCTTTTGAAGTCAGTAAATATTGATTTAGAAGATTGTCAGTTTAAACTAGATTTAGAAAATCTACTCACTAAAATTTGATGACTATTATTTAAATAAAAGAATAGGAAGCATCATATAAAATAAAGGTTTTTATTACTATAACTAGCTGAGAAGCCCCCCACCCCACTACGCACCCCCACCCCTGGCCCCCTGCACCCCACCCCCGAATCCCAATCCCATTCCACACCCACCCTGGACCTCACTACGCACCCTTCCCACCCATTTCACCCCCCCCCCCGGGCCCTTTGAAGCATAGCACCAAATTTGAATGCTAAAACTTAAAAACTCGAGGAGATAGAGCACTTTAAATATCTCAAAAATTTACCCCAAAATGACTTTATCTCCCTTTCGGGAACAAATAGAGCTGAATACTCAAATATGTTTTTTTGTATTTCAATGCTTCACCTTTCTAAACTAAATCCATATCAATATCTTTTCTGGTTTAAGAGATCTTGAAAAACTCTAAAAACACATTTTGGGGCCCTTTCCCCTTTAGGGTTCGAATTTCAAAAACTCCTTTCTTAGCACACCCATAAATCATTGAAAGAATATTTACTCCAAATTTCAGCTTTCTAGGTCAAGCGGTTTAGGCTGTGTATAGATAGATGAATGAATGAATGATGAAATATCACCTTCTCTTTTTATTTATATTAAGATGTCTATAATTAGTGTACCTTAGAATAGCAGAAATGTAAAATGTTTAATGTACCTGCGCATATATAGCAACGAAAGTTTTGTTGAGATAATTGACAATATTGTTGTCCTGGAGGTGCAGCTACTCCAGGTGAAGGTCCACCTCTAGAGAGCAGAGAATTTCCATTTTCCAGAGGAGATCGTGAAGGTTGTCTATGCGAACTTCCTCCACTTCCGGCTCCGCCACTTCCGCCTCCACTGCCAGCTCCCCCACTTCCTGCGCCAGATCGAGATCCTTTCAAGTCGTAAGGTTTAAATCGAATATCTGTAGTAGGGGTAGCAGCAAAGCTATTTGAAGTTGAAGTAGCACTTCTATCACCGCTACTTGACGGACGGGGTGGATGCAGATGATTTCCATTATTTTCACCACCAAATGACTAAAATATAAATTAAGAACAATATATTAAAAACATATATATTATTTGATAACAAGCTATTTATGAAGGGGTTAAAATAAGAGACGTGCAGTTATTAGTTTTTTATTTATGAACTCCCACCAAGGTTTCGGCTATTGGTTGCAGCCATCATCAGAGCAGGAATTTGTCAATATTTATATATAAAAAAATTTGGATACACCAGTCACCAGATAAAACTATATACAAGAAATATACATATGATATATACAAAACTATATACAGGGTGTTCGCCAAAAGGCCAAAAGATGTAATGTCTTCAGAAAAAACCGAGGGGTGAACCGCGACCTAATATCGTGTACACCTACTTCCACTTCCATTTTCAAGTAGAAGAGAATAGATGACAATAATGAATTCCAAAGTAATTCCAAAGACGGTGTACACGTAATTCCAATCGCGGTTCACCTCTCGGATAAAACTATATACAAGAAATATACATATGATATATACAAAACTATATACAGGGTGTTCGCCAAAAGGCCAAAAGATGTAATGTCTTCAGAAAAAACCGAGGGGTGAACCGCGACCTAATATCGTGTACACCTACTTCCACTTCCATTTTCAAGTAGAAGAGAATAGATGACAATAATGAATTCCAAAGTAATTCCAAAGACGGTGTACACGTAATTCCAATCGCGGTTCACCTCTCGGATAAAACTATATACAAGAAATATACATATGATATATACAAAACTATATACAGGGTGTTTGCCAAAAGGCCAAAAGACATTACATCTTTTATATGTACAATACATATATAGTTTTATCTGATGACTGGAGTATCCAAAAAAAATTTTTTTATATAAATATTGACAAATTCCCGCTCTTAAGATGGCTACAACCAATAGCCGAAACGTTAGCAGGAGTTCATAAATAAAAAAGAAAGAAATAAAATCTGCTTGTCTCTTATTTTAGCCCTCATAAATTAATACAACTACAGCTATAAAGAATTCCTAAAATAGACAAGCTATTTGATACATGAGAAAATGGTAGCAAATTCAATATACAGAGTGATTCAGACCACCGGGACCACCCCTTTTTTCTTTCAGGATATGATTCGAAGATGTCGAATTAAAGTGAATTACCAAAGTTGAGTTGAACTAACTTTTATTGAAATTTTCGATTTCCGGAAAAAATCAGAAGCCAATTTTTTAGTGAAAAATGGCAAGTATAATTTTTTTCTGCCATAAAATTTGTTTCTATTTAAAAGATCTTTTAAACCAGTGATTCTCAACCTGGGTTCCGCGGAACCCCAAGATTTCACAAAAGGAGGTTTGGGGTTCCCCGCGCCTAGAGGTCAATAAAAGAAAAAATTGAAAAACAAAATTGTAGTTGGTAGTGTCACCCCTCAAAAAATCTGTCATGTAAAGAAAAATTACTAAATTTCGAGTCTAAGTATTACCTTATAGTCAAATAAAACCATTGATACTTAAGAATACGATGAACAACAGTATTATTGTCTCAGTGTATAACTTTTGTTGCTCTAAATTTCCTTAACTTTCTTATAATACTAATACAACGATTACGTTTCATTAGTAATAAAATGAAAACATCATTTAAATTGTTTTATTATTATTTGGTTATTAATGATTTTTGAAATAATATTGCTTTTCAAATAGATGAGAATTTTATTTATGACTATACATTGAATATTGAATATTGAAGATTGGGTGTAAACCTGCTAATTCACAACATAGAAATTTTACAGGGCAGAGAAAAAACAAACAAAATGTAATAATGTTGTTATGGAAAAAATTATTTTTCACATTTTTTTCTACAACTTATGATCGTAATTTTAAGAAGCAGTTTTACTTGGACGATGCTGCATCTCTTTTTCTTTCGAACGGTATTAATATGTCATATATGATAAAAAATGGATTTAGCAGGTTTACACTCTAAGCCAACGATATGGGTATCCCAATGACATTACCAAAAAAATTTAATAATAATATTATTCATGAAAATAAAAATGCTAGGTATTGTAATTAAAAATGCACGTTTTTTTGTACCCAATTTCCCCAAAATTTAGCAAATTTTTAAAATGTGGCAACACCGTCATCACCGGCGGTATGTTATATTTGGAAGCTATAAAGGTAGCATGATGTTGATATTTTGATGAAAAATTAAATATCTCATATTTTAGTCCTATGGGATTCCCCAGAAATAAATATAAGTGCTCTAGGGCAGTGGTTCTTAACCTTTTTAAGCTGCGACCCAAATTTGAGAAATATGTCCATATCGCGACCCCCCCCCCCCCCATAAAAAATTACCTTTTTTTAGACGATATTTGAGAAATTTTCTTTAATTTTCAATGATGACTTTGTTTAACTCACATATAATATTATTTTGTAACAATTAAGATAACCAAAGGTATTTTTCGATCTAAGAAAAATTTAATTTAATGATGAAAAATAGCGTGTTTTTCATATTTTCATTTTTTATAGTTTTGAATAACCAAAATATATTTTTCAACTTGTAATAATAAGTAAAATATTTAATTAACGACACTGCGCGACCCAAAAAATATGCTTTGCGACCCAATTTTGGGTCGCGACCCATAGGTTAAGAACCACTGCTCTAGGGTTCCGCGCTCTACAAAAGGTTGAGAACCACTGTTTTAAACGTTACTCCATGACGCATAACCCTAGTTGAAGTTTTAAAGTTGAGTCCATATTTTGCCTTTGTTTCAGAAATCGAAAATGTCCATAAAAGATAGTTCAACTAAGCTTTGGTAATTAAATTTTTTCGCCCTCTTCCAATCACGTCCTTATAAGAAAATAAAATGGCAAGAGTGGTGTGAATCACTCTGTAGATAAAACTTGACCTTTTTTCATATTACTAATAATTAGATAGGTGGATAATTCACAGTATTTTTCAAGCATAATACATGATAGAAGAATCAACTGGAACGTACTTGATGTTTTTGAGGAATTGTCTTATAACAGCTGCTACAAACTTGAACCATTCCTTGAGGAGAAATCGGGCTAGCTCCAGGAGGTGGTCTTAAAGAGGAAATATATGGAAAATAAGCTTCTCTTTCAGGATTCGGACAACAGTAAAGTAACCTAAAACAAAAAAAACAAATTTGAATTAGCAAATAAATATTTTTTTTTACTCGTAGGTATTAAAGGTATTTTATTTATTGGAATAGCTTGCAAGGAGATATGAGAGTTAACTTTTTTAGTATATATATATTTTTTTAATTATTCTTAATTTTTTTTCTTTTAAATATTGATAAGGAAAAAAACAGTCTAGAAAAAAAAACTTCTGACTACTGGCCTGTTAGTTTGGTAACTTAGGGGCAGTTGTATGTAGGTTGGTAAAGTAAGTTGACAAAAGGTAAAACATTAGAATTCACCTTGTGCCGGATGGCCAATTAGATGACACGAGCTTTCATCTGATTGGCCAACCCACCGAGCACAAAGTGGATTCTAAGGTTTTACCCTTTCTCGACTTTTACAAAGACTTTACCAACCGACATACAACTGGCCCTTAGTGTTTTCCAAGTGAAAAGACACAAGACATCAAACAAATAAAAAATTTGATCAGATTACCTTTAAAACAATCAAAATATATAAAAAAAAACTATCAGAAAGTTTAAGTGTTATTAATTATTTTTTTTTAATTCTACCTAATGTTTTAGTATATATATATTCATTTTAATAAAACTATGTATAAGTTAAGTTTAGGGAAAGCGGTGTTGGTTTATAGTGAAACATATTAAACACAGGAATTATTTAACGGATTATAGCGGTGTTTCACAAAGTGGAAATAAAATTAAAAAAATTAAAAAATCTTTTAAATTATTTTGGGGATTTTTTAATTTATCTCTATACATATTTCGGGCTATGAACCCTTCATCAGGAGGTTTAACAAAAAACAGTTATATGTATAGAGATAAATAAAAAATCTCCAAAGTAATTTAAAAGTTTTTTGCAACGAAATTTTCTCTGGAGAGAGACTGACTGGTAGAAACTTTAATTGAATGTAATGGAAGGCAGCCCAGAGGTAGTGAGTGTGTTTCATTCATTGACCCTTTGAAACCCTGAAGAAGGAGGGAAAAATCCTCCGAAACATCGGTTTGAAAGGAAAGGAGGAAGGATTCCAATAAATTACACCTTATTTGATATGTGTTAATTTTTTTCTTTCCTCACTACCTCTGGGCTGCATTCCATTACATTCAATTATAATTTAAAAGATTTTTTAATTTTTTTAATTTTATTTCCACTTTGTGAAACACCACTATAAATCAGTTAAATAATTCCTGTCTATGTATAAGTTGTGAGTGACTCAGCTTAGATAGTCATGATCAATTTCCTATCCATCCGTTATTAAAGAAAAGAAAAAAACTGATTGGAGAATGATTTTCAATAATACAGTTCTTTGTATATTGTGTTTAGAGCTTAACTTTCTGACTTGCTATTATACCTGAAAGGGAAAACGCGAGTTGTTTTAATTTAAGGATAAATAACTATTTATTGAATTGTTAGGAATAACAGATTAAGTTATTAAAGAAATTATAAATTGAAAAGTTTTTATTTTGCCGAGAGTAGCAGAGTTGTTGATTCATAATTCATTCATATTTCATATATCAATTCAATAATTCATGCATCAAGGAGAGGACAACCTCTTTGTTTCTCTTTATAAATTGTTTAATAAGTGGTAGTAACCTTAAAGATGAAGAGGGATAATCTAAAGTGCATGTATAACAGACAAATGAGGCAGAATCATGAGGTACTTGACGTTTACGAAGTGTGTAATTTCTATCCTCATGTGGGATGCCTAGACGAGTGAAGCTTTCCCATTGGGCAATTAAATGTTTAAGACAATCGGTGCAACTTTGAACATGTCCTAAAGAATCCATTGGTCTCGATCTATTAAAAATAAAAATACCAATTAAATAATATATCATTAATCTAAAAACAAAAGTGATAAAATGTTCTTACTTAATACGAGGATAAGTAAAAAATTACCTACACTTTTCGTTCTACAACTTTATTAAACTAAGATAGGAGGCAGCCGTATGCACATGCGTTGAGTTGGCGTCTGTGGTCACGTGTGCGGAATTTAATCACGATCGCGTCAGTTGTCGTCTAGCTACAACAGCATAAGCATGTCAGCTCCGCTGTCAGATTGCACCAAAGAGGACCAACGAGGAGTGGTCAGAGGGTGAGAAAGGTGCTGAAATTCACCGGAGACTTTTGTCACAATACGGGGAAAGTGCTTTATCTCGTAAAAGCGTTTTTTTTATGGATCGAAATGTTTAAAAGTGGCCGAACGAGCGTAAAACAAAAAGAGGGAGCTGGGCGACCGTCATCTTTGAGACGCTTTGAGACCCTGGAACACCCTCCCTACAGCCCAGATCTCGCTCCCTCAGACTTTCATCTCTTTGGACCGCTCAAGGAAGCTTTGAGAGGTCGTCGATTTGCCTCAGACATGGACGTTCGGGATGCGGTGCAAAAATGGCTTCATGACCGACCGAAACCATCTACCAGGAAGGCATCCGGAAGCTTGTGGCTCGCTGGACCAAGTGCATTGCTAAAGGTGGAGACTATATCGAAAAATAATGTATCTGTTGTACACCTATCTTAGTTTAATAAAGTTGTAGAACGAAAAGTGTAAGTAATTTTTGACTTATCCTCGTACAAGAGTATTGTTTTGAATTAACTAATTATTATTAGCAATTTAAACAATAGGGAAATAAATTACCTGCTAGGTCTTGGATGATTCATTAGACTAGGAAAAAAAGGCTCGTTGGTACTTCCTTGGTGCTGGGCTGATTGAGCCGTCGTAACGGGTTTAGAAGAAACATGTTTAAGAGTTCCACGATTACGTTCTTCGCCACATATATAACAAACCTAAAAAAATATAATAAAATTAATTATTAGTTAATTTTTTTTTATTTGGTTGGCTTCAGATACATAGTCCATTTTAGCCAGTGGATATGCAGTGTGGTTATTTTATCATGGGTTAGTAGTGTTAGTGAGGGAGCCAGGTTTTCGCCGCTCAAATTTTTATTCTGCCGCTAGCAAGGCCTAAACGTGGGCCTCCCGCTCCAACATCGTGATCAAGACGATGCAGAGGCAGTAGGTCTAAAGCACGCGGCCATCCGACTCCCTAATTATTAATTAATTTTAATTTATTTTTATTTTTCTTAAATATAATATAATTAGTTGAATGTATTATATTATAATTTTGTCAATATCAGCGTTTCCAAAACTTTTTCGACCTCAGAGCAGTATTATTTTGTAAAATTTTTACGAGGCCCTCTTTTTATGTAAAAAACATATGTAAAGTGCTAATTTAATTTTTGATAAATGGATTAATAAAAATATGTATAAATTCTCACGAATGATAGTCTTTTTCATATAAAATTTCCTAAATTAAAAGGCCTTTAAGAGATTTGAGTTTGTTATATTTTTAGGACCTCGCCCCTGATCCACAAGACAACTTTATCCTTATCAGTTTACATTAAAACATTTGGAGGATTATAATGTGTCAGAATGTAATGAATTAATGATATTTCTTAAGAAATTAATATTAAAAGAGTAAGAAATTATTAATAGTTTTTTTAATAGTCTATTTTATAAATTTAACCCTTTAATTGCGGGTATTTTTTGTAGAACCAACAGCTCGGTTGGTTCTACAAAAAAAATAGAAAAAAAGTTAATGTATTTATTGATATACAGTGAGGTGTATATATACCACACCCGCGTCTGGAGATAATTATAGCATGTGGTTTATAAGCCACACCAGCAGTTAAATAGGGTTAAAAGTCTAGTTTGCCTGATGTTTTTAGAGCCTAAAAGTCTGCAGTTTAATTATAATATATAGTGTTCCATGCCTCGATGTCGATAGCTTAAGAGTGTATTAGTGAGGTCATTTTAAGTCGTATGATTTGAAAGAAACTCACTCGTTATTCAGTTATTTTCTTCTTTAAGAGCCATGCTCGATTTCGAGAGTTAGCTATTACTATGAAGAATATCCTCTTCATAGTAATTTTACTGAGGAAATTGGTCACAGAAAGGATTTCCCATCCTATTTCATTTTTAGTTTTATATTATACTAGTTGCAAGGCCCGCCTTCGGTGGGCTTCTTGCTAGCCTAGGGGGTTTGACCCCCGTCACTTGGACACTCCCTCTCCTTCATCTCCTAGCACTCCCCATCCCACGGACCCTCTCCCCAACCCCGGAACTTCTGCCCCACCTCTGATCACCCTCCAACCTAGTAAACCTACCCCTGGACTCCCTAGCCCTGGATCCCAACCCCTGGGGGGGGGGGGCATAGAAACATAGGTACATTCAGAGACAGGCACAAATGCCCTTTAGTACTGTGATATAGGTACAAACACAGAGATCTGATGTTAAAAATTATGATCGCAAGTTCAAATATTATTAGTTTTAACTTGTAAATTCCTGATGATTGACTAATAATCCGAAATATATTGAGTTTTATTTCATTCACTGTGAAACTACACACCCTTTACTTTATTAATTAATATCACGTTTCACCTAAAACCTACACCACTTTCTCTAAAAAAAAAAAGTGGAAAACTTTTTCAAGACATAATAATATGCTTTGTGCTTTTCATGGCATACTTATTTTTTATCAGCGAACAATATGAGCATGAAAACTGGAGCTTGGCACAAATTAAAATGTTATACCAATATGGTATGTGTAACCAGGGAGTTTCGGAAAAATTTTCAACTTTAACCTCAGCAAATGGTAAACTCTTTTAAGCTAAGTAGTCGTGGGACACTATGATATCAATAAATTAAGATAATACATATATAATATACCTCAAATATTGAATTCTTATCTGGCATACTCAAATCAAGAATGTCAGCTGCTGGAGGATGAGGTAGATGGTTAGTAGGAAAGCTTGAAGCGGAAACAGGTGTGGTAGATTGGTTGGGTTGAATTGGGGAGGCTCTTGACGAAACACCATGACGAAGATCAAGAACTTCATCAGGAGCTGCAGTCGATGCTGTGGGAGCTGCACGGGAATGCGTTAATGGATTCGTTGGTGGTCCAGAATTCGGCCGAGTATAATGATGTTCATCTATATTATCCCTAAAAACAAAAAAAATAAAAAAATATATAGTAAATGTGTGTAGTAAGAATAATTTAAAAAAATGACTATTTATCGAATACAAACAATATATGGAAAAAAATTAAGGTTAAAAAGCCAAACAGATTTATTATAAACTATGTGTGATTGCAAAATAAATACAAGAGATAATAATTTCCAATTTGTTTCCGTTAAAAAAATTCACATTAGATATTAAAAATTAAATAATCAATAAATTTTGGGTATGAAAAGTTAATAAAGAAGTATGTGGAATGAATTATTAGGATGATTAATTAGATAATTGTGCAAGGTCAAATGGTCATCAAAAAAATTAATCTGGAAATGCCAAAGCGGCTCTGTGTCAGAGGTCAGGTCAGAGGATTTCTTTCTTATTGTCGACCTCTTAGGGAATATACTAATGTCAATGAGAAAATAGTGTATATACATTTATATATATTAAAAAAAATGGAAAAATATTATTATTATTTTTTTAATTATATAAAAAAAATCAACTGGTGTGTTCATCACAAGACTTTCACATTTTCGTTTATTTGAAATAATCGCGACACTACTAATTTACACCCCTTGCTTTATTTCATTTGTTTTTTTTGATTTTCTTAAAAACGGCTCTAACGATTTTTCATTCATGGCACTTGATAAATACACTAATTTTTAAAAAAAATCGTTAGAGCCGTTTTTGAGAAAATCCAAAAAAAAAACGAAAAATCTTTCATGTAAATGTCCACTTCCGGTTTTCCAATTTCAATTGACTGTGTTTATTGCGCCACGCAGAGGGGGGCAGCCCTTTACAAGAAAAAGAAAAGGTTTACATTTTATATATAAAAAACGCCAGCCGTCAAAAATTATGCCAGATGTTGTGGCTTACATCCACTAAAGTTAAGTTAAAAGTTTGCTGTACTACTTCTAGCCTATATCGATCTTAAGTTTCGAGTTTCGTAGCTCTGAGACTTATGGTTGCGAAACTCAGGGGGGGGGGTACATACGTAAGCACTGACCAATGAATTTTTGGCCCCTTTTTGGCCCCTGGGGACCACAATATCCGATTTTATGTCCCAAATCCGGTTTCCAACTATTAAGGGCATCGATTCCTTCCACCTAGAAGTTACAAAATGAAATTAACTTTTTTCATCTCTGAGATACAAGCTCTCAGAGTCAGGACCCAGACAGGGCATCGTAATACTTCAATATTATATTCTATGAATATAAATGTGAAAGTAAAAAATGCAACTAAAATTGTATCCTTCTTTGATCAAAAATTTCTAAAAAGGGGCTTGTCAGAAAGTCATATATAAACAATCAAATTTTGAAAAGAATTAGAAAAAGCGGGCAAGTGTTAGTCGGACTCGAATACCGAGGGTTCCGTACTTTTATTATTTGAATCTTCCAAAATTCCTGAGATATCAAATTCGTTCTTATTTAATGTTTATAATGAGAGCAAGGACGAGTTTGTATAATTTTTTTTATAAATTTATGTTCAGAAGTTTGGAAATTCCGTTAGTTTAAATCGTGAAAAATGGGTAGGTACTTTGACGATCTCGAACACCATAATTTTAAAGTAAATAAAAAAAAGAAATCTCTATTCAACTTAATGATTTAAGGCAGCGGTTTCCAACCTTACTACGCCTCACGGAAAAAAAAATTCCACGCCTCCCAAGCTTTTATTTCTTTAATACATATAAATAGTATAGAAATTAAATGTATGAAGTGGCGGATCATAGGATAAACGGAATGAGCGGCTGCGGGGGACCCCGTGCTTGTAAGGGGCCCCCAAAAAGGCCGAATGTGTTTTCTTAAACTTTGTTTTATAACACTTATATTCAATTTTAGAATCGTAACAACAGCTCGATTTTTTAAATTAACTTCTAAATAAGGATTGTTTGTTTCAACAATCCAAATGAACTAATTTATAATATATTTTATGAAAAATTATTTGAAAAAAATAAATGTTTTGTTAATAAGTACCAAAATTTGGATATAATTGTTCATGGTACAGATTGTTTTTTTATTCTTTGTTTAATTGATTTTGAGGGCCCCGTTATTTTACCGCTTAGGGCCCCCACTTGACTTGATCCGCAACTGAATGTATGTATAAAAATCTGAAAAAAAAATACCTATTAAGAGAAACAAAGAGGTTGTCCTCTGCTTGATGCAAATAAACATACACATATATAATAAATAATATATATATACAGATATATCATCTCGATATATATGTGTGTATGTTTATTTGCATCAAGCAGAGGACTAACCTCTTTGTTTCTCTTGTGAATCAACAACTCTGCTACTCTCGGCAAAACAAAAACTTTTCAATTAAAATACTCATTCACTGAATTTTTACTGTTAAGTTACGATATAAAGTTTTATTTATTTGTACATATTATGGTATGAAAATTAATTTTCCATTAAAAAATTCTCGCGCCTCCCCTGGCACTAAGTCCGTGCCTCCCTGGTTGGAAACCACTGATTTAAGGGATTTCCTCACAATCGATAATAATATATATATTTTGAAGCCACAAAATAATCATAGAATTAAAATTTTTAAAACGATTTTTGATTTCAGAAAAAATGAACTGATACAACTTATAAATTTTAAGTTTTTATCTTATTAAGTTCATGAGGTACATACATCTCACAGGGACGGGCTGTAAGACTAAAATTGTAAAGAGGCTAATAGGGTCCCGTTTTACTTTCGATCGGAAGCCTGGAAACCAGGCTTAATGTTAGGATTGTAGGAACTAGTACTATATAATTAATATAAAGAAAAATTGAAGGAGAAAATTAAAATTTTGTCAAGACTAGGTACACTCTCTGGAAATTTTATTAATTATGGAGTTTTTTGAGAGGAATTTTTATAAGAAAGCTGAAACATGGCAGAATGGCGCAGCTTAATAATTCAAACATTGGGGGTAAATTACATCTGGAAAGCTACAGTCAATCAAGTAGTATTTCTAAACATGATTAAGCAAAAAAAAAAATGAAAATTTTTAGATGAATACAATTCAACACTATGGCCGACCCGCGAGCATATTTGCTACTGTACAAGAGCTAGCCAGATAATACGATTTATTAATGTTTCCGTACTTTTTTTAAACGTTTCGAGTTCTGAAGATAGTGTCCAAAATCTAATAAGATTTGAAAAAAAAAATACTAAAATTTTGTCATCAGAACTAACATTCTACGACCTTAGGTTGTCGAGCTATCGTAGAAATAGGAACCCAAACATAAAGTATGCTTAAAATGATTTTCAGGATTGTTTCAAACACTTGTAAACATGAAAATAAAAAAAAAATAAAAAATAGTCGAGTGAAATCGATACTGCTGCCGCCCGGCGGGCTTCGTCCGTCGAGACTACCGAGTAAATAATAATAATTTTGTGAAATATATGTATAAATAAAATAAATTTAAATTAACAATTCGGTTAAACATAAAATTTTTAATTACGTTTAGGATTGAATTTGTATTAAAAAAATTAGTATATATAAGATATTAATTTAAATTTTATCTAGGTGATGCATTACCTAAGTTATGATGTCTAAAATATTTCAAAATCATTAGAGCTTTATAAGGTGGAATATAGTTAGCGAACTGTAAATTTAATTAATTTATAATGAATAAACCAAATAGCTTTGCTACTCACGATAAAAAAATAAAAACTTTAATTAATATGTTTCGCTCAAGTATACCTGTGGATATTAAATTGTATATTGATAACAAGGAAATAAAAAGAGTTGACTATTGAAAATATTTGGGTATCTATATAGACCAGTGGTTCCCAACCTTTTGTGGCCATCTCCTCTTTCTGGAGGTTGTCTAACACCTATCGTCGTCCCCTTTTCATTTTCACTGCCTAATTTTAATTTGAAGTAAAGTGTAAATAATAAAGCAGTTTTATTATTTTACACAATTTATTACCGTATATAAAAACAACCAAAGCGGTTTTATCCGGTCCCTCTTAAATAAAATAGAAAAACAATTAAAATGTATATTTTTTACAGATTTTTTTTAAGAACAAAGAAGTGAAATAATTAACTAAGATCATTGATGTACATTTAAAAAACCGGACTACCTACATGTTTTCATTTTTAAATTGAAATCTGGAAAAATTGAGAAAGTTGACAGTTAAAATTTGAAAAAATAAATGAAGTTTGAAAACTGCTTTGTTATCAATCACGGCAACTTCTACTGTACAGTACTATTTTAATTGTTGCCCCTTTGAATACTTATCGCCCCCACTTATTTATTGCCTCCCTGATAACCCAAATCCCCCACTTGGGGGGCGATGGCCCCAGGTTGGGAACTACTGGTATAGGCCAGGGGTCGGCAACCTTTTGAGACGGAAAACTCAAAAGTTACAATTTACAAAATTTCCCAGTTTTTAAAGAGCCACTAACATATTTAATTCAATATTATGGTATTTGATTAGGATTAGATACATATAAATTTGATTTTTGATTTAAAATAAAGCCGCATCTTCACATTGAATTAGCCGCAAGTGGCTCGCGAGCCACGGGTTGCCGACCCCTGGTATAGACTATCATATGAGATGGAACTTCACATCAAGCAAATAATCAAGAAAACCAGATATATACATTTTGTATTATATAAGTTGTGTGCAATATTGGATCCAAGGCCTATGAAGGTAATTTATTAGGCTCTGTTTGAGAGTATAATTAACTATGGTATAATTGCGTGTGGGGGGGGGGGTGAATATGATAATGCAACGAAACTACTTATCACTATACTGACTAGACTTATTAAAAAAATTAAGGTGCAATCGGTCTTGAGTATTGATGAATCTTTTATTGTTAACTCTGTTGTTTGTTATTATGATGTGTGTAAGATGATGTATAATGAACATAATGGCATAGTAGACATAGATCAATTGTCCTACTAAAGATTAATAAGTCAATTACCCAAAAAAATGCCTATTTTGTGGCAATTAAATATTTTAATAAACTCCTAAATGATCTAAAAAATCTGTCGTGTGACAAGAAAGTTTTGAAGAAAAAATTGGTTAAATGGATTTGATCGTTGTGTTATGTATGTAAATGTGTAATGTGAACTAATGGTTAGGAATGTACACCATATTTCATCTATTGTAATTGTTTGTAAAATTAAATAATTATTAATTTTAATCCGGTCCTTTGTACAGTTGACTTGTCAACTCTAGGACACGACATATTGTATGTTGTTTATTTTCTGGATAAATAAATAAAGTTTAGGGGACAATATCTCGTAACTTCATCAAAAATTTAGAAGGGAGAATTTTGACATCGAAACGTTGCTAAAGCAGGGCTCAGACGAATCGTGTACTTGGCAAATATTTGTTATTGGCATATATTGCCATGTTGTGTAAGTGGTTTATTTGTCAGTCGTCGCGTTCCCATTTTCTGTCGGTAAAAATGGTCAAAATCAAAGGGATCACAATTATTTGTACGCTTGCTAAGTACAGACATGTCTATACTTGTCAAACGAAATGCACAAATAATTTTGCTTTTATTGCTTTACTGTTCATTCGGGCTCCCACTATTCTATTCAATTGTCAAGATTTTTAACCAAATGTTCGTGCTGGGGTACTTGTAAACTGTAGACGTCGTGTGAGCCCCCTGCTTGCCATGGCATTTTTTAAGAAATTTCCACTGGGAGGAAACTAGTAATTTTTTGCGTGCCACGTTCAAAAAAGATTAGGACTACACAAAAGTGAGGCTCACCGGCTTCCCAGTTTTGCTCGGTAGCTCGCCTGTCGTAATCCGGCTCTGAGTCTACAGTATGATCAAATATGTGCTAAATATTGGTCGTATACACTAGTATGTAACGCAAAAAATATTAAAATAGTGAAAAATACAAAAATTCAAATTTAGAAAGGAAGCGAATTTGTGAAGATATTAAAAGGTACATTTTATAAAAAATACAAGTTCTTTCATTGCATTGTCAATCCTTCCGCAAATCTGGGAAAATTAAAAAATTCAACTTTTTGACTTTGTGGGCCAACGGCTTCCACTGTGAGGGACAAAACTCGCGACTGAGGTCAGGTGCCCACCCATTTATACCTTAAAAAGTACCTTCCTTGTGCCATGGCTATTTACAAAGCTGGTATACAAGTAGGCAAATATTGGTGTTCTTGCCAAGTATACGAGTCGTCTGAGCCCGGCTTAATAAAATAAAATTAATTGAAAAGTTTTTGTTTTTGAAAATAAAATTAATTCATTTTTTATTCCGGTGGCTGTATGTTTTTTTTATTATTGTAAATATGAAACTAGCCTTTTCATATTTTTCCCTAAATATAAGTTATACAATCACAATATTTATAGGAAAAAAAATTAAAAATAGTATATTCTGTTTAAATTTTGAAAGACTCAAGTTAAACGAAGAGATGTTTTCATTTTTAGTCTTTTATAGAGGGGTGTCCGCACAAAAATCTTCAATGGGGAGGGGCGGCTAAGCTTAGAGACAACTAATTAATTACATTATTATAAGTATTTTTATTTAAATATTTAATTTTTTTCACAAGTAGAATAGTAAGGGAGTGCTTAAGGTAGTTCTTTCGCAACAATCCACACAAAAAGTTTTAGCCTCGTAACCACTCTATAAATATGAACAGTGCTAAAATTTTAGGTTATGTTTTTTAACGTGACTGTACTTTTTACACTACTATATTCTCTTTATGAATGGATCGTTTCCAAGCCATTGTACTTATATCCCCTCCACTAAAAATAATCGCCCAAATATGTTTTTATTTTTTTTGTTTTTTATCTAAACTAAGAGGTAAATAATTTCAATTTTTTTTTAAGTTACTCCGAATATATTATTCTAAGAAATATAAGTTTTTCATCAAGATGGTGAAAGTCCATCAATGAAAAAAAAAATAATGATCATATCCCCACCCATCCCCTATCTACCCTATGTAAAAAATGCCATTTTTAATTACAATTATTTCATGTTTGGTGTGGTAAATCGTCTTCAAATTTTAGCAGTATCCGTATTATGCTTTTAATGACTTATATACCAAGTTTCAAAGACTTCTTGAATTTTTGCATTTGTGAAAGAACTAGGTTAATTGGAAAAACATATACAGTATACGGTACATTAAACGGCCTGGAAGTCAAGACTGTTACAGAATTTTTTATTCGATCCCAGGGGGGTGACATGTGCACCCTCTTGCCCCTCCCTTGCGGACGCCCATGGTCTTATATATATATTTCACAAAAATAATAATAGAATTTTATTCACAAGATATTTACTTATGTCAATAACTAGTTCCTTTCTTCAGGATAGAAGTAAATTCAATTGAGTCTGAAATTGCATCCATGTGAAATTATTTTTAGTCTGAAGATGTGGCCTTCGAAACTTTAGTCTCAAATAAATTGAAAATATTTAAAATAGAAAAATTTAATCAGTATCGGCGCAAAAATTTGGTAACGCACAAACTAACCAACTAACAGACATTTTGTCCAAACAAAAATATATAAATAATTTTTTCGATGTTCACTCAAGAAAGAATTAAGAAATAAAAAAAAATAAGGTGGGGCTGAAAAATTCATGGAAGTATTAATTAAATCTTAAAGTGTTAATAAGAAGAAATATATGAGAATTAAAATAAAGTTTAGAATTAGTGTTAGAATTAGAAAACGTTTTATAAAACCACCCATGATGATAGAAATATAAATAATAATAATATATTATATAAATTAAAATCAATGGACAAAGATTAAAATGCTTAGGATTCTCTATGAAACATTAAAAAAGAATTAGAGGAAGAACCAAACTTTAGCAGAGAGGGTTAAAATCTTATATTATTAAATGAGCAATTCTTGTATATAATATTTTAACTAGTAAGAATGCGTTCTTACTAAAAACGGGTTTTTACTGCAACACCTATAAATCAGTGGATATATTATATAGATGTATAAAATTTATTTGTTAGAGACTATAGTTTTGAATGTTTGAACTTCATCATCAATCTTTTTAAATAGAAATATTCTAGCTGTTATTAGATTCAAATATTCGATTGGATGTAGGTAAATGAGAGAAATAACTGAATATTTCTAATTAAAAAGACTGATATGAAGGTCAAACCTTTGAAGCTATTGTCTTTAATAAATAAATTATAAAAATATATCTCATTGATTTATCCTAATGACAGTGTGAATGAGTTATAAAGAAAATTGATCACGGAAACCTTGTTGTAAGGGGAGAACGAAGGTGAATTCAAAAGTAAATTTTTAAGAAAAGGGGAAATTGAGTGAAGCTCTGAAATATGGAAACATCGCCCATCGCTATCATATCAATGTTGAGTTAAGTCAAAACTAAATAGAAGTAAAGGAAGTTGTTTCTAGAACGTTTAATTGGGGCTATAAAAGCTTGTGAAATCAAACAATTAAAAATTATTAACTTATTTTTTAGAAAAGGAAAGCGCTGTTAAGTTGAACATTAGTATTTTGAATGAGTTTTTTAGTAATGATATCGGGTTAGTACCGTATTAGAATAGTGAAAAAATGAGCATGAGGGGATGGGGGAGTCAAACCAGTCCCCATAAAGAGAAATCAATGAGGCTGTCCTCTGTTTGATGTAAATAAATATATACATTATATAAATATGTATATTAGGGTGTCCCTTATTTTGGGTATTTTCAAATTTTTACGCGTGCAAGGGCTCATATGGCTTGAAATAAATAAAAAAAAATATCCCCCAAGTTTCAAGCCCCTATCTCAATTCTAACCTGTGCCTCAGAGCGATGTAAGATTCCCATCTAAATAACATGGCATTAAACGATCAATTTTTTATTCGGGCCAAAGTAATGGTTTAAAAAATTTGAAACTCTGTAGATTTTATCCTTATAATAGTAGCTACCCTTCAGAATTTTTACAGATTTGTAGCTATTATAATTTTGGAGTCTATAACTTACTAACACTAAGATATGGCAGTATTTTATCTAGTTGTAACTCCAAAATTATAATAACTAAAAATCTGAAAAAACTCTGAAGGATAGCTACCATTATAAGGGTAAAGTTTACAGAGATTCAAATTTTTTGAAATATTACTCTGGCCGGAATAAAAAATTGATCATTCAATGTCAAAAACCCCATGTTATTTAGATGGGAAACCTGCATAGCTCTGAGGCACAGGTTAAAATTGAGATAGAGACTTGAAACTTGGGGGATATTTTTTTTATTTATTTCAAACCATATGAGCCCTTGCACGCGTAAAATTCGAAAATACCCAAAATAAGGACCACCCTAATGTAAATGTATAAATATATAATTTATTTGTAATGAAGCTGTTGAAACTTTTATTTTTGTGATTAATTTGATTAAAATTTGAATTTTTATTTAAATCACACATAATTAATTATATTTATTTATTGAACACGAACAAATAATACAATATAGGGGACTAAGACGTTTTGGTAGACTTATTCTGCTATCTTTCTTAAGCATGAGCACTCGGAGTGCTTGGAGTGCTCATACTTGAGAAGGGTTGAAGGATAGCAGAATAAGTCGATCAAAACGTCGAAGTTATATTGATTGTATTATTTGTGTTCAATAAATAAATATAATTAATTATGTGTGATTTAAATAAAAATTCAAAATTTAATATAATTTATTTGTTTGAGACTCTAGTTTTGAAGGTTTGATTGACATTCATCACCAATCTTTTAATTAAAAATACTTTATCTGTTATTTTTCATAGGTTCAAATACCCGATTGTATATAGAAAAATTCGAATCGTTTGTTATATAGCAAAACGAATTTTTCTATATCCAATCGGCTAAAATGAACCCATAAGAAATAACAGATAAAGTATTTCTAATTAAAAGACTGATGATGAATGTCAATCAAACCTTCAAAACTAGAGTCTCAAACAAATAAATTATATATAAACTTATTTATATTTGGTATATATATGTATATGTTTATTTGCATCAAGCAGAGGATAACCTTATTGATTTCTTTTAACTCTAAGGAATGGGGTGTAGGTTTTAAGTGAAACATTATTAATAAATGAATAGTAAATTTATAAAAAAATGTGGGGTTTCACAGAAATAAAATAAAATAGATTTTTTATAAAAACTGTTTTATTTTAATCCTGTGAAACCTCACATTTTTTTATATATTTACTATTCATTTATTAATAATGTTTCACTTAAAACCTACACCGCTTTCCTTAGGTATAAAGAAATCAATAAAGGACTATTCTCTGTTTGATGCAAATAAACGTATATATATATATACCAAATATAAATATGTTTATATAATTTATTTCTTTGAGACTCTAGTTTTGAAGGTTTGATTGACATTCATCATCAGTCTTTTAATTAAAAATACTAATATTTCTCATGGATTCAATTAACCGATTGGATATAGAAAAATTCGAATCGTTTGTTATATAGAAAACGAATTTTTCTATATCCAATCGGCTTAATGAACCCATGAGAAATAACAGATAAAGTATTTTTTAATTAAAAGACTGATGATGAATGTCAATCAAACCTTCAAAACTAGAGTCTCAAAGAAATAAATTATATATAAACATATTTATATTTTGGTATATATGTTGCAGTAAAAACCCGTTTTTTTATTAAGAACCGGTTCTTACTAGTTAAAACGCGTTTCCCTGAATACCTTTATGGCAACTAGTGTTTACTGATGTTGGTTGAGTTTGATTCAAAGGTCTAGAATCTTCATCTTTGACCTTCCGCCTCATTTCGTGTGCTTATTTTGAAAAATTTTTAAACGAAAATGTCAAAAATTACATCCTTTACAACTTATCTTCTAATTTTTGACATTTTCGTTTAAAATTTTTGAAAATAAATACATTAAATGAGGTAGAAGGTCAAAAAAATGAAGATTCTAGACCTTTGAACCAACCTCAACCAACATCAGTAAGTTCTAGTTGCCATAAAGGTATTCAGTGAAATGCGTTTTAACTAGTAAGAACCCATTCTTACTAAAAACGAGTTTTTACTGCAACATATATATGTATATGTTTATTTGTATAAAGAAGAGGATAACCTTATTGATTTCTTTTACCTCTAAGGAAAGTGGTATAGGTTTTAAGTGAAACATTTATAATAAATGAATAGTAAATATATAAAAATTATAGTTAAGAAATGTGGGGTTTCACAGGAATAAAATAAAACAGTTTTTTATAAAAACTCAATATATTTTGGGCTCTAACTCCTGAAGATGGGCGAATAGCCAGAAATATATTGAGTTTTTATAAAAAAACTGTTTTATTTTATTCTTGTGAAACCTCACATTTTTTTATATATTTACTATTCAGTATTAGATGGAGGAGAGTATCACCCAAAGTTGGATTGCTGTTCAGTTAACTGAATAAAACGTTTCGGCCTGAATTTATTTGGCCATCTTCAGTTAATTGGGAGTTATACACAAAATGTGGTACAAATATGTGATCGAACTAAGCCTTGTCAAAAATAAAAAAAATAAAATGAAGCTACAATTTTTATTTTTGACAAGGCTTGGTCCAATCACATTTTGTCTATAAATCCCAATTAACTGAAGATGGCCTAATAAATTCAGACCGAAACGTTTTATTCAGGGTATTTTATTGAACCCAGCGCATCCAACTTTGACTGATACCTCCACCTTCATCTAATAATACTGAATAGTAAATGTGGCCAGGGCATGAACTTCTGATGGTGCTCGGCACGACAGACCAGATGAACTTTTAATTTGTACTTTTCTTGTTGATTTTTCTGTTGTTCTCGGCCGGAGGGGTAACCAATGTTCTTTTATTTAATTAGATTTAATATTACAATTAATAAAAAAAATTCAGTCGAATTGAGAACCTCCTCCTTTTTTGAAGTCGGTTAAAAAGAACTAAATTATCAGAAGGGATAAATTTTTTATTTGCGAAGAAAAATCATCAAGGAAAGAATACAAAAATTAGAAAAGAATACAAATTAAAAGTTCATCTGGTCTATCGTACCGAGCACCAACAGATCTTTTAATTTGTATTCCTTCCTAACTTTGCATTCTTTTCTTGTTGATTTTTCTGTTGTTGTTCTCGGCCGGAATCACGTCGGGGTAACCAATGTTCTTTTATTTAATTAGATTTAATATTACAATTAGTAAAAAAAATTCAGTCGAATTGAGAACCTCCTCCTTTTTTGAAGTCGGTTAAAAAGGACTAAATTATCAGAAGGGATAAATGTTTTATTTGCGAAGAAAAATCAACAAGGAAAGAATACAAAAATTAGAAAAGAATACAAATTAAAAGTTCATCTGCCCTGGCCATATAAATATATAAAAGAATGTGGTGTTTCACAGGAATAAAATAAAACAGTTTTTTATAAAAACTCAATATATATCGGGTTACGTTTAACTCCTGAAGATGGGCGAATAGCCCGAAATATATTGAGTTTTTATAAAAAACGGTTTTATTTTATTCATGTGAAACCCCACATTTTTTAGATATTGACTATTAGAGACTCTGCTTCTCTCGGCTCAATTAAGTCTTGTGAGTGATGAAGGTGATGATGAAGATGGTGATTATAAAATAATAGCCAAGTCACCTTGGGGTGGGGTCGGGTGTGAGCCCAAGCATTTGTGCCGCATATTCGCCTTGGAGAGTCATTTCTGCCCCCGTATAAGGTCCATTGTCACATCTTTTGAGCCAATAGAGACGTCGTGTGTGAGGCGTAGCATCTCGTTCATGATTCTCCCATTGCTGCATAAGTAAAGTATAACACAAATTACAAGCACTAACGTGTTCATGACGGGCATGTCTATAATTTGCAGGGGGCTCGTGTGATTCCAAAAAAGGGAAATATGGCTCGGAGCCTGAAGTCGCTGAAGGTTTCACCCGAAGCCAGTATTGGCCTGGGTGGCCCACATTGCCACATACAAAACAAACACGAATATTATTATCAGTGACACCAATTAAGGATGCTGGCGGAGGCTGAAACGTCGCCTCCATACCCGTTTCTTTTTTAATATACATAATGCTCGAAACAAAACAATGTATCTATATTCACCATATTGAAGATATAATTCATAATTTTTGAATCGTTACATATATATTGCCTGGGTAGAGATGAACTGGATACATTTCCTTGAAAATTTACGTCACTTTCATCATATTCCAAATATATATCTATTGTGTACGTAGTACGATGCAAAAATCATGGATCTTTTCAAATTGATAGATCCATTCAAAACAGATTAAAATATTGGTTGGAAAAATCACAGAGCGATGCCATAAATCACAATTTTTCTTGTTTTCAATGATTTGCTATTTAAAGATATTTATAAACAAAATAAGCATATTTCTATTTAAGTCATGTTTCAATTGAACTAGAATCCGGCCATGATGGAATTGAGATTTTTGTTCCCAAAATCCAAAGCGGAAAAAACATATGACTGCCGGACTTCCAACAGAGCTAGAGCTTTAGCATTCAACCGCTAGAGGGCAAAACTTACCTACTGTGAATTATTTGAATTTAGTTTAAATTTTCTACTCTAACTAAAATTAAAGAAAAATTAATTTTTGATCTATAGCGTACATAAAATTTGGTACGCATTGCCAGATATCCTGAGAAAATAAATAATATCTTGTAAAATATAATTTTTTCATGTTCATAAGGTTTTCTTGTAGATCAAAAGGCGATGGTTACCTTCAATTTTTTTTTAATCAAAATAAATTAATTAACATAGTGAATAATTTTAAATTTTCTGATTTAATTAAATTATTATATTCTTAGTTTATAGTATTTTAAGAACAAAGATACCATATATATAGATTACTATACACACGAGCGTTTCTAGAGTTTGCCTTTAGGGGGGGGGAGGGGATTTTTTTTTTAATCAAATAATCCAAAAAATCTTTTGTTCCTGTAGAAAAATAAATTGACACGTTCTGATGTGGTCATCCATTTGACTTTACCATACAACTTTGGCCCTAATATTTAATAAAATTATTTATATTCATGTAGGGGGGTTAGTTATTGCATTTTTAGACTTCTGGTGAAGCACGGATTATGCATACAAAATTTAGTTGAGTTAAGTCCAAGGGCCTAGATTTTCATTTTTTGACCCCCCCCCTCCACACACCCATTTTGGGGGGTTAGTTTTTGAATTTTTAGACTTCTGGGGGGCCCACGGATTATGTATACGAAATTTGGTTGAGTTTGCTCAAATGGCCTAGATTTTTAATTTTTAACCCCCTTCCACACCCCTTAATTTTGAGTCGATATGTACCAAAATCTAATCAGCTCTTAATCTCAATGCAATACAAAACTTGACCATACAATGTAAAAACTTAGTGTATTTGAATTTAAAATTTGTCCACTCAAGGCATCAAAGATTTTCAGAAATTACGCGCCCTACTAGAGTTTCTCTAGGGTGGGTGGGTGTTACCCAGCGAGGGGTTAGGGAAGTATGGATATACTCCTAGGGGTAGAGGCATCGCCTCCTAATACATTTTACATTACATTTTTTATCACTGTATTTTTTTATATTCTGTAAAACTTCGATTTTTACCTCATCATTTCGGGGTATTTCTTCTAGGAGAAAGTAGATCTCAAGATATCTAAATTATAGAAATTTTAGTATATTTGGGATCAGACTGTCCTAGAGAATTGAAAAAACATATTTTATTTGAAATAACTCAAAAAAACACTCAAAAATTTTCATTTTCCTTTGGAAAACATGTGAAGAAAAAACACGAAAGTACCTATCTACAATTCAAATTCAGGCAAATATTATTATAATGGCTTCTCAGGGGCAAATCCAAGTTGTCAATACATTATAAAATGCTACTTTATAAGAAAATTTTAAAACCTATAAGGATTCAAATACTTAGATAAATTATTCAGATCCACAAAAATACAGCACCAAAAAAGGCTTGTATTTTCAAGACGTAGAACTGATAAATTTTTGGGATTTACACCTTTAGAATTTTAGTTTAAAAATGATATACTTAAAGTTTTTTTCTTTATTTTTTTTTAATATTATAATTGAAATTATTTTTGAATTTAGTTTTGGGGAGTATACTGTAGATCATTTTGAAAAAAATTTTTGAACTTAATGAATGATTATACAAATTTAAAATTGTACCCTGGAAATAAAAATAGTATCTCTTTGGAGGGGGTGGATATTTTTGTTTATTTAATGGTAAAAAAAGAATAATACCTACAAGTCGATACTTTCATCTCTTTAAAAGAGGTCAAAATCGGTCAACTTTTCGGGTGTCACAAGCTGCTGTTGATGAATCTCCCTTCCGGAAAGCGAACAGGGGCCGATTTTTGAACAATCTTTGCAGGCCGATAATCGTTCAGTGTATACAGTGAAGGCTAGTTTAAATTCTTGGCTAGGTACCCTATCACAACAAATATTGTATTTTTTTTAAATTTTTCATTTATCAAAGATTTTATAAATATTTTTAATCTTAGCGATAACTTTTTTACGAACATGAATTTAGGTCCTAAATTCAGGTTCGTGAAATTAATTGATTTCATATCACAAGTTGATTTTGAAAAAAAATTCAATCTTTCTTTCTCAAATAGATACTCATTTCTTTACGTTAACTTTTTTATTGGATCTCTTTAAAAATATATATTTTATATGTATATGCTTCAATTAGAGCAAAGTGTTTACTGTAGAAAAAATTTGCTTTCTGCTGTGAAGTCTGGATTGAGTTATGGAAAATTAAAAAAAAAGTCGTTTGACTTAAAGGTGAATTAATCACAAAAACATTACTACCCTTAGTCCCTAAAATGAAGAGGTGAAATTTGTAGATAAATTAACCGCACCCCCTCTGAAAACAAAATAAAAGCGATATATTAGCTTACAAAAAGAGAAATCCCATCCAAAACACTTCTGTGAAAAAACAGGCTAACTTCGAAAAAGTAGTGAAATATTTATTTATTTTATTTATTTATTTTACAAATTATACAAGCATAGGACCTTAGGTCCCGCCGAGGGGTGAACCGCGATTGGAATTAGGTGTACACCGCCTTTGGAATTACTTTGGAATTCATTAAATAATCTATTGTCATCTATTGTCTTCTACTTGGAAATGAAAGTGGAAGTAGGTGTACACGATTTTAGGCCGCGGTTCACCCATCGGGTCCCACCTAGTGTTTAAACACAATTTAGCAACAATATAGGGTCCAGCCAAGTTAAATTCGCTAAGAATAATTAGTAACAAAAAATTGGGTAAAATTGCGAGGTGGGTTTCACATTTTTTGCAATTTTACCCAATTTTTTATTATTATATAAAAATGTTTCACCCGAGGGAGTGAACCGCGAATGCAATTAGGTGTACACCGTTTTTGGAATTATTTTGGAATTCATTAGATAATGCCCCTTCATCTATTGTCTTCTACTTGGAAATGAAAGTGGAAGTAGGTGTACAAGATATTAGGTCGCGGTTCACCCCTCGGTTTCACCTAAAACCAACACTTATCTCCTTAAAAATTAAGAATAATTAGGTTGAGATAATAGTAATTCAATCAAAATGCATTCTTTACATTTTGAATGACAATCTAGATTTATGGATTCCAAATTTTTAATTTAATATATTTTCATGAAACTTGGCTGAATAGGAATTTAGTTCATTTACCCTAATAGCATAATGTGTAACAGCCAAGTTTGTCATTCAAAATGGAAAGAATGCAGTTTAATTGAAAGTACTATTTTCTCATCTTAATTATTCTTGGAGAATTTAACTTGGCAGCACTCTAGATTTTACTACTTTTTCGAACAGCCTATTTTTTCACATAAGTGTTTTGGGTGGGAGTTGTAATACAGGAAGCTTATATATATAGTGCCTGGAGCACCGAGCGATGTTCGGTAACTTTTTGCCTCTAAATAGCTTAAGTTTCAAATTTCAAAGCCCTGCGACTTACCTAATACGAGATATGAACGATTAAAATATTTATTTTGAGACATGACTAATTTATACCCCCTTAACCTATTTTTAGCGAAATCGTTAGAGCCGTTTTCGAGAAACCGATTCTCTCTTTCTCTATATATATATGTACAAGAATTGCTCGTATAATATAATAAGATGAACGGGGTGGGTTACCAATTCGAAACACATATAGAATCGTTTTTGATCACCAGAGGTAAGCTATCAATTAAGGATAAGGAATTAGATAAAGATGCTTATATAATATAATGTAGATTATAAATAAGTAGGTTATAATGAAAGGCATCCATAAAAAATTTAAATTTTATTCAAATTCCGACGTTTAGGAGACTTTTTCTCTCCTTCCTCAGGGTATTGAATAGTTATTGATGGGTGAGTATAACTCGACAAATGGGAACCCTGAAGAAGGAGAGAAAAGTCTCCGAAACGTCGGAATTTGAATAAAATTTAAATAATTTATGGACTGTCTTTCATTATAACCTACTTATTTCGCTTACCAGTCCGTCTTTCTAAGAAAATAAATAAAAATAGATTATAAATATTTCAAAATGATTACTTGTTTTTAACGCCTGTACTAATCAATTAAGAAAGAATAAAAAAATCCTAGAAATTAAAGTCTAATAGGTAAACGAAATGCGATGTTGGTTCGCTGAAAAACATTTGTCATTTAAAGAGAAACAAAGTTTTTTGTGATGTTTCATAGTTATATGTGTAAAAACCTTTAACCCACTTTAATTGACTAATAGGTACATGGTAGTTGATATATTAAAAGAATTATCCATTTAAAAAAATCATGATTCATGATAATTTTAAATGACTATGATTGAAAAAAACCATTTGAAATAAAATAAAGTGAGTGATTTTAACATTAAATGATAAAGTTTTAAATTAATCATAAGTTTAGTATATTTGATTCAATCGCGAATCGAATGCAGGTGATTTTTGTCAGATATTAAGTAATAATAATATCCGAATTTATATATTTCTGTATAAGAAATAATGAATTTAAATAGTTTTCTAATTAATATTTAAATTAATTATTTATTACACAGAAATATATAAATTCGGATATTATTATTACTTACTACCTGACAAAATCACCTGCATTCGATTCGCGATTTAAATAAATATAGGAAACTTATGATTAATTGATTGCAACACCTTACACACGTGTTAAGAGAACGAGCGCGGTGGGCTGGGGGATTAAATATATAACATCTCAGATTACAAATCTATTTGGTGATCCATATCAGTGTTTGCTATAAAAGTATCATGTGGGCTAATCGCGAAATGATGCTGGATCATAGCTAGATGGATTACATATTTTTCATTCTCTCTTGGTCCAGACTTAAGGAGGTTCTTTTGCAACAATCCACACAAAAAGTTTTAGCCTCGTAACCACTCTATAAATATGAACGGAACTAAAATTTTAGGTTATGTTATTTTAACGTGACTGTCCACTCATACTTCGAAATCTCTATATGGATACACACATACTAGCCGGATCGTTTCCAAGCCATTGTGCTTATATCCCCTCCACTAAAAATAATCGCCCAAATATGTTTGGTTTTTTGTTTTTTATCAAAACTACGTGGTAAATAATTTTAAAGTTTTTTCAAGTTACTCCGAATATATTATTCTAACAAATATTAGTTTTTCATCAAGATGGTAAGTCCTTCAATGAAAAATAAATAAAATAATGATCATATCCCCACCCTTTCCCTATCTACCCTATGTAAAAAATGTCATTTTTAATTGCAATTATTTCATGTTTGATCTGGTAAATCGTCTTCAAATTTTAACAGTAACTGTATTATGCTTTTAATAACTTATATTCCAAGTTTCAAAAACTTCTTGAATTTTTTCATTTGTGAAAGAACTACCTTAAGATTCAGCAGACTCCAATAGCCTCAATCAGCAGTAGTCTAGCGATATATATATCTTGTTTAAAAACGTGATCAAAAACAATTCTCTTTAATATATTATTTATACCTTGATACCTTAATTAGAAAACTATTTAAAGTTTTTAATTCTATCTGGAAATATTAAGGAAATGACTATAAAAAAAACAAACAAAAATAGTTTTGAACAAAAACGCTCAGACAATTTAATCATTAGCAAATTTAGAGCACATCAAATTTTACACAACGACAAGACATTGATTATATAATGTCACGTTATTAGTAGTGCTGCAAATGATAATACTTTTGATAAATCAAATACTTATAAAATACTTAAATTGGTGCCTTAGCACTTATATAGGGTGTATATTTATACACATTTAAAATATAAAATTATATTAAATAATTAGTAAATCTCCCTTAAAACTATGTTGCATTGTTAATGACTAAATTCAAGTCCCAGTCAATTCATTCTTTCAAAAAATATGTTTGGGTATCATTTCAAGGCTCGCCATTTAATGGTGTGGGATCAAGCCAACATCTTTAATATAATGTGATTCACTTTTTCTTACAAATATACAATTTTTATATATAGATATATACCTTCTCTTATTTAATAATTATACATAAACGAGATCTATAAAGAAAGTATTGATGATAGTGAATTCCAATTAAATTTCATATATTCTGAAACCTATTGGAATGAGATAGAAATTCTTACAGCACTTTATTTAGGTTCTTTGTTATAATAATAATTAATATTATAATAATCATTTACAATAATAAATCATTTTATTTATATTCTTAAATATGGTCCTTGTTTAAATTTTAGATGGACTATTTAGTAAAAAAATATTGTCCAATTCAGTCAAATTTGTATTGTCAATTCCAAGCAAAAAGACTACCATTCATATCAATATCATTAAATCAAAAATATAGAGTATTATTTATTTTTTTAAGTCATAGTTTATAAAAGCAATTTCTTTCTTATTATTTTTTTAACCATTTAAATAGAACCATATTAAGAATTAATATACGAGGATAAGTCAAAAATTATCTACACTTTTCGTTCTACAACTTTATTAAACTAAGATAGGAGGCGGCCGCATGCGCATGCGTTGAGTTGGCGCGGAATTTAATCACGATCGCGTCAGTTGTCGTTTAGCTACAACAGAATAAGCATGTCAGCTCCGCTATCAGATTGCACCAAAGAGGAGCAACGAGGAGTGGTCAGAGGGTGTGAAAGGTGCTGAAATTCACCGGGGAAATACGGGGAAGTGCTTTATCTCTTAAAAGCGTTTTTTTATGGATCGAAATGTTTAAAAGTGGGCGAACGGGGGTGAAACAAAAAGAGGGAGCTGGGCGACTGTCAACTTTGAGACGCTTTGAGACCCAGGAACACCCTCCCTACAGACCAGATCTCGCTCCCTCAAACTTTCATCTCTTTGGACCGCTCAAGGAAGCTTTTAGAGGTCGTCGATTTGCCTCAGACATGGACGTTCGGGTGCAAAAGTGGCTTCATGACCAACCGAAAACCTTCTACCAGGAAGGCATCCGGAAGCTTGTGGCTCGCTGGACCAAGTTGCTTAAGGTGGAGACTATATCGAAAAATAATGTGTCTTTTGTACACCTATCTTAGTTTAATAAAGTTGTAGAACGAAAAGTGTAAGTAATTTTTGACTTATCCTCGTATTTGTGTATATATAATATATTTTTTTATTTTTGAAGAAAGAAACATAGAATGAAGAAGACATAAAAAAAAGAAGTGATAGATTGAGAAGTTTTCGCTTAACTAGTTGAGGGTTGAGGAGATGGTGGGATAATAGATAAAAA
Organism: Forficula auricularia; assembly: GCA_024734495.1. Lineage (NCBI taxonomy): Eukaryota > Metazoa > Arthropoda > Insecta > Dermaptera > Forficulidae > Forficula > Forficula auricularia. The sequence goes on along the minus strand of JALMQS010000187.1, from coordinate 15,505,812 downwards.
AGAAAATCCACTAGATGTCGAATTCATAGTTCCTTCAGAATCTACTTGAAGAGTGGCTGTTAATTCAACAGGTAAATATATTCTCTCCGCTTGACTTATCGGCCCCCGGCATAAAGGACAACGTTCACATCGAGCAGCACACAACGAACAGGTCATTACATGACCACAAGGAAAAAATGCAGTGTCGATTCCTCGATCCATACAAACACGGCATGACATCGCTTCAAGTAAATTAGTTAGCCGCCGTTTAGATTCCTAAAAAACAAAACAAAAATTAATTCGAATGATTCGTTTTAAGAATAATTAAAAAACGGATATAAATTGTATTAAATTTTTTTTATATATGTCTTTGATATATCATCGCCTTAGAGTGTAAACCTGCTAACTCAGAAGGAAATTTTAAAGGGCAGAGGAAAAACAAACCAAATTTAATATTGTTGTTATGGAAAGAAACTATAAGTAGGTTATAATGAAAGGCAGTCCATAAATTATTTAATTTTATTCAATTTCCGACGTTACGGAGACTTTTATCTCTCCTTCTTCAGGGTATTGATGGGTGAGTAAACTCGGTTCCCATTTGTCTCTCCTTTCAGTGATAGCAACAATATTACAATATTTTCCAACATTATACAATAAGTGTACTTGGTTATCTCATATATATTATTATATAATATTGTTGCTATCACTGAAAGGAGAGACAAATGGGAGCAGAGTTATACTCACCCATCAATAACTATTCAATACCCTGAAGAAGGAGAGAAAAAGTCTCCGAAACGTCGGAAATTGAATAAAATTAAATAATTTATGGACTGCTTTTCATTATAACCTACTTATTTCGCTTACCAGTCCGTCTTTCTAAGGAAATAAATAAAATTAAAGGGAAGAAACTATTTTTCACATTTTTTTTTACAACTTACGATCGTAATTTTAAGTAGCAGTTTTACTTAGACGAAGCTGCATCTCTTTTTCTTTCGAATATATGATAAAAAAATGGATTTAGCAGGTTTACACTCTAAGGAGACGATATCTAAAATGATTTTCATTATATCTAATATTTATTCATAGCACTTGAATTTTGGATCTATAATTATCTTTATCTTGCATAATATATGTATAGTATTTTAAGAATGAATTTCATTAAAAATTATTTGATCTATGAATAATCATTGATTTTGCAATAAAATTTAATTATAACATAAACAGGAAGATAGGAGGAAAAAGTGAAAACTTTTTTTAAAACTTGGTTTGATGTATGCCCGAAAATCTTAGTGATTTGACAATTTTTTGTCAGCAAAAGACATGAAATAGAAAGTTGAAACTTGGCAAGTGGTGTAGTTTATCAATATAAACATGAATTTCAAATTTCAGTTCATTAGTTATAGCTATTCGATAGCTTCTTATATGACAATACAATTTTTTTCTGATTTTAAAATAATAATCGCTTCTTGGTTTTGGAAATACAAACATTTTTGCACCAGAATGTACTTTGCGTTGTTGAGTTATTATGGGTATTAAAACCCAGATACACAAGCAGAAAAAAATAATGGTTGAAAATGATTTATCTCTATATTTCAGACATTTCTAATCGTCATAAAGAGAAACAAAGAAGTTGTCCTCTGTTTGATGCAAACATACACACATATACATATATCAAATATATATATGTATATTAGAGTGCTCCTTATTTTGGATATTTTCGAATATTTATGCGGACAAGGGCTCATATGGTTCTAAATAAATAAAAAAAATATCCCCCAAGTTTCAAGTCTACATCTCAATTTTAACCTAGTCCTACACAGCGATTAAGTTTCCCATCTAAATAACATGGGGTTTTTGGCATTGAACGATCAATTTTTTATTCTGGCCAAAATAATGGTTCAAAAAATTTGAAACTCTGTAGACTCTATCCTTATAATAGTAGCTATTCTTCAGAATTTTTACAGATTTTTAGCTATTACAATTTTGAGTTACATCTAGATAAAATACTGCTATATTTTAGTATTATTAAGTTATATACTCCAAAATTATAATATCTAAAAATCTGTAAAAATTCTGAGGGATAGCTACTATTATAAGGATAAAGTCTACAGAGTTTCAAATTTTTTGAACCATTACTTTGGACGGAATAAAAAATTGATCTTTCAAAAAACCCCATGTTATTTAGATGGAAAACTTAATCGCTGTGTAGCACTAGTTAAAATTGAGATAGAGACTTGAAACTTGGGGGATATTTTTGTATTTATTTATTTAGAACCATATGAGCCCCTGTCTGCGTAAATATTCGAAAATATCCAAAATAAGGACCACCCTAATATATATTATTTATTTGTTTGAGATTATAATTTCGAAGGCTTGGCCTTCATCATCAGTCTGTTTTAATTATAAATATTATTTTTCATGGGGTCAGTATCGCGTGGATATTGAAATTTTTTTTGCTCTTACTCAGCCGATAAGCCAGTCAGAATTAAAAAACAGCTCTGCTACTCTCGGCAAAATAAAAACTTTAAAAAAATTTATAATCTTCTGCGTCTTGTCCCCCGAGAGTACCGAGTAAAATGGTTTTATTTGAATTTATAGTGAAAGAATGATTAAACCAAATGAAATACTGATATAGTGAAAGCCGAGGGATGATCCGCGATTGGAAGTAGGTGTACACCTCTTTGGAAGTATTTTGGAAGTACTTGGAAATATTTGGAAGTAGTTGGAAATATGTGAAAGTACTTGGAAATGTTTGGAAGTACTTGGAAATATGTGAAAGTGCTTGAAAATATATGGAAGTACTTGGGAATATTTGGAAGCACTTGGAAATATTTGTAAGTACTTGGAAATATTTTGAATTACTTGGAAATATTTGGAAGTACTTGGAAATATTTGTAAGTACAAGTGGAAGTAGGTGTACAGCATATTTGGTCGCGGTTCACCTCTCGGTGAAAACTATATTTAGGCGATAGATATGATATCTTAAAATTTATTAACTCACTTGACATTTATGTCCAGAACATTTGGATATTACACTTTTAGAAGTTTGTATAGAATCTTCGTCATCTTTTCCCTCCGAATTAAGAGTCAAGGCTGATACTGGGTCAATATCTTCAGGAGGAGGGAACAAACACGATCCCGTCTGATAGAGAGCACGTCGTGCATTATCATACACTTCACGGCAAGTTCGGCGAATGTCAAATACATATTTCTTTCCTAGTGAAGTATCTTCATTAAAAATTGATACGATGGTTCCCTGAAAAACAAATAATAAATTTCTAATTAGGTAATATTATAAATAACACATGTAAAAAACCCTCCGAGGTATATTTATCTGGAATCATTTAAAATGTGGAAATAAGTAATCAATAAGTATTAAATAAAAAATAAATAAAGGCAGTAAAGTAAGATTTCAAGTTAAATATGGTTTGGTGACTCACTAGCTACTTATTATTATAAAATTGTTGTTTAATGTCTTGTTTAAGTGTTAAATTGAACAAATACATATTATCATATCCTTTTGGAATCAAAATTTTTGTAAAATAACCACATAATGATAATATTTAATTTTTATTACGCTTAAAAATTATCATAATACACAACATTTCGATTACAATATTCGTGATCAAAAGCTCGCAAGTTTATGCAGGAAAAAACAAAAAGCTGACAAATGAGTGTCTAGTGTTCCACAAAGAGGAATACACATTGAAGTGTGACTTAGGGCCAGTTGTATGTCTGTTGGTAAACTCTTTTTAAACGTTGGCAAAGGGTAAAACCTTAAAATTCACCTTGCGCCAGGTGGAATGGCCAATCAGATGACAGGCACTTTCATCTGATTGGCCATCCCACTAGGGACAAGGTGAATTTTAAGGGTTTACCCTTGACAGGCACTTTCATCTGATTGGCCATCCCACCGGGCACAAGGTGAATTTTAAGGTTTTACCCTTTGCCAACGTTTAAAAAGAATTTACCAACCGACATACAACTGGTCCTTAGTGGGATTAGAGTGCTAGACTGGTAAAATAGAAATAACAAAATTACATGTTAAAAATTTGAAATTTGTTATGTAACTAGTTACCTATAAAATTTCGCTTTTCTAGCTTTAATAGTTTAGAAGCTACACTTTTGGCAGTGGGTCACACAGACAAGAAGTTCTTGATATAAGAGGGTTCCGTTTAAAGAAGATCCCTTGGCAGTTTTATTCGAATGTGCTATTCATTTTAGTAAAATGTACTGTAATGGATTAAAAAATCGAGCTACTTTATTATTATTATGTCTAAGAATTGTGTGTGGTTTCAATTCCAAAAATATTTTGAAACTCTTTTAAAATATTTTTTCTTTTAGAACTATGGCAAAGTGAGAATAAATGTCTCTCACAAAAACTTCAACACCATTTGCTAGTTTTTGACACGTTTATGAAGAACACAGACTGAATGAATGGGATGTGCAACCTACAACAATTATACGTGGATGTTCTTTCAACAAAATACTTTAAATTCCATTTAATTGTCCTATCATAGTCGCACAATAATTATCTGCAGCGAATCCACCCAGACAGAAGGGAATATTGCAGCAATATTACATTGCAATATTAAACCTTGCAGCAACATTGCAGCAAAATTCCTATGTCAGCCTTTTTTACATTGCAGCAATATTCCAGTCTGTCTGGGCAGCTAGATTTTCTAAATTAACTCGGACAGAAACTAATTAACCTCTTAAAACTTCATAAATACCCTTTATACATTATATTGATATTTTGAAGCTTATATTTTTTTAGGACTGTAATATATCATAAATGTACCTACTATCTTTGAGATATTTTATGGAATATACTAGAATCTAAATTATATGAATGTTAATGTACTATTGTACTTTTCAAGCAAAAATGTACTGTATATAATACATTTGCACTGTAACGGCAGCACTGTCCCTTGGATTTTTAGAAGTTAGTAATAAACTCTTTTAACCAGCTTCTATGTATTTTGTGTAAATATGGGCGAGGGGTGCGTAAATTATGAAATTATTTTACAAAAAAGTTGATGTTCAAAATTTTTAAAATCACAAAGTTTTTATGCAAAAAAAAAAAATAATATAAAATTCTTACTTTAAGGTCGCGGATGAATTGTGCGGTTACAGCCGAACGTACAGTTTCACAGCTATAAAAAGCGTGTTTTTCTGTTACAGCTCTATATAGTCCAGAGGCACTTTGCGATGAGTCCAATTTAATATCTATAGTTTTTTCAAGGGCATCGTGACCAAGATAAGTCAGTCGGAAGATGCGTCTATGAGAAGAGGCATGCTGAATTGCTGTCCAAGGGATGCTGTAACAAAAAAAAAAAAAAAAAAAAAAATATTATATAAATCATAAAATAAACTAATTTCATAATTTAAAAATAAAATACATATTACACAATTTATTTTAAAGAAAATAAAGCCTATGGAGAATATTCTTAATTTAATAAACATAAAATAAATCAAAGTTTGGTTTATAAAATCTCATGATATAAACATTAATACATCATAAATATACCTACTATCATATTTAATCAAGGTTAATTACAATCGTTTTGATTTCTAATGAATTTCTAAGCAGGTTCAAAGATTAATAAAAAATGAAAAATCAATATAACTTCCCTGTAATTTGTTCTTTCAAGTGGTTAATAAAATTATAATAAATTTAATTCGCATATCAGTAGGTATAATTATTGTTTGATGGAAGAATAATAAATTATTAAGATTATTAGGTTGGATGCATCCTATTAGGAAAAGACTTAATGATAGCTAGAGGACAAATTATAGGAGGAGTCAAAAAATTTAATTAATGGTAGAAATCGAAGAAACTCCTATTTGAATATATGAACAATTTAAAGAGACATCCATTTAATAATCAATGGAAATTTCTAATTTAGACAAATCTTAAAACTTTCACCTTAAAAAGCAAACATTTAAAAATATTTTTGCAATAATTTTGCATTGAACACTAAAGGAAAGAGATATCTGTAGTAAAGAGCTTGTCGGTTATCTACATAAGAATTAATATATTAATATAATTTAAAAAAATTATTTAATATAAAAATTTCTATCAATTTTTGTGACCCTAGAGTGTAGAGTAAGAATAAATTAATAGATACATCATCATAATTTTTTAACTGTTTCAGGGGAATAAAAGGGCAAAACTTATTCATGTTTCAAAAAACACAATAAAATTTGTTTGAAAAAGTCGTATGAAGTATAGAAAAGTAACTAAATTAGTATGTCTTCACTGGATGTTGGAGATGAGCCAGCAGACTGGAGTGCCGCTTTTGTATGAATATATAATAGAATGAATGAATGTTTAAGGAGGGGAAAATTTTATTTCTTTTGCTAAAGGTACTTTTAAGAAGGTTCTTTCGCGACAATCCACAAAAAAGTTTTAGCCTCGTAACCACTCTATAAATATGAACGGAACTAAAATTTTAGGTTATGTTTTTTAACGTGACTGTACCACTCACACTACAAAATCTCTAGATGGATACACACATACTTGCCGGATCGTTTCCAAGCCATTGGGCTTATATCCCCTCTACTAAAAATAATCGCACAAATATGTTGTTGTTTTTTTATTTTTTTATCAAAACTACGAGGTAAATAATTTCAATTTTTTTTTAAGTTACTCCGAATATATTATTCTAACAAATATTAGTTTTTCATCAAGATGGTGAAGTCCTTCAATGAAAAAAAATAAAATAATGATCATTTCACCACCCTTTCCCTCTCTACTATATGAAAAAATGTCATTTTTAATTGTAATTATTTCATGTTTGATGTGGTAAATCGTCTTCAAAGTTTAACATTAGGTATGTGTATTATCCTTTTAATGAGTTATATTCCAAGTTTCACAGAATTCTTGAATTTTCGCATTTTTTTTTTTTTTTTTTTTTATGATAATGATGAGAGAAGGAGTTACACCAAAAAAGGTGCAACCCCTAAAGGCCTGGGTTGGCCCCTCCATCGTGAAAAGAAGAAGAAAGAATTTTATGGGTTGGGCGGGGGTCGAAGGTATCTGTGGATACGGGTCTTAAATAGCTGAAGGTTATAGGTCGCGGGAAAGATGGTGGCAGGGAGCGAGTTCCAGTCTCTGGAGGTCAAAGGGATAAAAGAGTTGGCGAAAGCGCTTGTTCGAAATTTATCCAATTTGACAGCGAAGGGGTGCTGAGCGTTAGAAAACCGCGTGCTTCGCGCAAAGAGGGCATTAGGGGGGATAATTGATTTCAGCTCGACTGAACAGACACCGTGATAGTATCTGTAGTACAGGGAAAGGGCAGAAACGGTTCTTCGGTGAGCCAGGGAGTCGAGTGAGTTGGTTAGAGCCGGTTCTCCTATTAGTTTAATTGCTCGCTTCTGAATTGCATCCAGTGTGGCAAGAGAATGCTTGGAGGCACCCCTCCACAGATGAGAGCCATATTCGAGACAGGGACGAATTTGAGCCTTATACAGCATAAGGAGTTGACTGGGAGTATAACAGCGTCTAGACCTAAATAGGAGACCAAGCTTGCGCGCTGCAGCTTTAGCAGTGGTTGAGATATGGTCATTCCATGAAAGGTCAGACCCTAGAGTTACGCCTAGCATTGAAATTTTATCCCTGAATTCTAGTGAGTTTGAGTCGAATGATATATTTGGGAGGTTTCTGTCGACGCGCCTAGAAATAAGGCAACACTGAGTTTTCCCTGCATTTGTGAAAGAACTACCTTAAGAGGTTTCTAAATTATAACAAAATTTTCATAAATATTGTCGCCAAAAAAGTGTTAGAAATAACCTAATTCTGAGAAATTAAAAATCTTACAAAATTCATGATAAATAAATAAACGTCTGCCATTCCTTGTCACTACTGGTTCTAAAAAAGAGGCCAGCCAAACGCATGTCTGGTTAACCCTTTAAATGCGGGTGTGGTTTATAAACCACATGCTAAAATTATAGTCAGACGCGGTGGTATATAAACACGCCACTGTTTAACAATAAATACATACACTATTTTTTCTTTTTTTGCGTTTGGAGCGCTTGGTTTTACAAAAAATACCCGCAATTAAAGGGTTAATTTGATATTTCCTCCTCAAAAGATAGCAATCTTTTCAAAGTTTCCCCAAACCAATGAACAATTGATTTTTTGAGATAATTTAAAAAATATAAATTGCTGTAACATTAAATATCTAACATCTGTAGATAAAAACTATTTTTCGAATCTTATTTAAGAAGTAATTAAAAAAATAAACAATCTAGCAATCTCATTAAGTTGATCCGCAATGACCTTATTATGTATGACTCACTTCCCCTTTTAATGATATCTCACAAATACTATATGCACTTTAGAAAAATACCACTTCTATTATATAAAAAATAGAAAGATTATCAACAATTTAGAGAATAGTTAAATTGTTAAGTTGGATTGTTTCTACTAATACTTAGAATTTGTTAATTAATTAAGACTTTGGGTAATTTGATTGAATTAAAGATTTGCGAATTATATTTATCATTAATATAATTTTTTTTAAACAACTCTCTCCATTCTTCAATAGGTATAATACAGGATGCGCCATCTCAATGGTCAATGGAACAGGTAATAGCTTGTCTCACTAATAAGGGAGGCCACTTAATCGATATTGTTTTCCAAAACAAGTCGAGATAAATTGTTAAAGCGTAAGGTTAATAAAAAAACACAACTTTTTAAAATCTATTGAGAATTGTCAAAGTTATTCAAGAGTTCCATTGACAATTGAGATGCCGCACCTTATATTAGTACATTTTTTTTTTTAATTATCGTTTATAAATTGGCTATAAAATCCACTTCAAAATAATATCAGAAACTAGTTTAAAAAATTTCAAACAATATTGAAAAAAAATCTAAAAACAAGATCATATTTCTTTTTATTTAAATGTATATACATAGGTATTTGAATTTCATGTAATAGTAAACAAATAAATTATAAATCTTTTTGTTCATTTATTTTATTTGTAAACAGGTGTGTTCGTTCTATGGTTCGTAAATTTCAAGGGTATCGTGGATTACTTCCATAATGCCCACCTATATATGAGTCAACCTTGAATTTAAATTACGATTAATTCTTGCAGTTTTGATGTTTTTAAATAAGTTTTGCAAAAATAAAATAATCTTCAAGCTCTTGTTTTAGGGATTTATACCCCAATCAATAATAAGAATCCTAATATCTTTAAAGTTGATGATTTATTTACATATGTCTTTTATCATGTTTGGTTCCCAAGGTTTGTTCATTTTTTCATACCTTTCGATTTTTTATAATCGAGGATTTTACACGAAGTTAAAAAAATAAGTCGTTTTACTTTTTTCTTTGTTTGAATTCATTACTTAGAATATTTAAACTAACACGTATTTACCATATGTTGTTATATGTAAGTTCAAATAAATAATTAATCAATATAATTTTAAATTAAATAAAAAATCCAGTAGTTCGTGATCAGAAAATTGTCATTACTGACAAAAATTGAGTGGTATCATGAAAGGTAGACAATGGGAAACCACACTAATAATTTTTCCAGAACAGGACTGAACCTCTGCGATAAAATTATATTTTTATTTTTTTTTATTTTTTTATTTTATTGGAATTTCTTCAGCATGGGTAAAAAGATATAATATTATAAGTCAGAAGAATTTAATGTGAATGTTGGATTAATTTTTGTAATCCTGAATTAATAGCTTCTCCCTACATTATGAATTTATTGTTTCACTCAGGGGCCCTTTTGATTACTAAATCTAAATTTAATTGATAATTTCCCGTGGTTCGGTTGTATGACTCAAAGGATTTGGGGCCCTAGAACGAGAGAGAAATCTACCGCTTGATCTAGGCAAGCATAATTCTTCAACTTTAAACATCGATTTCACCAAAGTCCTAATTCAAGAATATTATAAGAATATAATTCTAATTATGATGTAAATGGAAATAATACTAATTAGTATAAAAAATTACTTTTGCCAACTGTCTTAATAATCAAATCTTTTAATTAAAAACAAGGCTCTAGGGTCTACAAAAATAGTCTTATATAAAACAAATACACGTGAAAAATATTTTTTTCTAAGATATTAATTATTTAATTTGATGTGAAGATGTAGACCACGTTAATTTTTTTTTATTTTTTTAGGTATAGATAGAGAAAAAGACAATTATTTAAGTTTTTACTTTTACTTTGCCGAAAGTAGCAATGTTTTTAATTTTATACGAATAAATCAGAGAAACACACACACATGTATACATTCATTTATATATACCTATATAATTTATTTAATTGAAACTATAGTTTTCTATGGTCTTGCCTTCAACTTCAGTTTTCTTTTAAATATAATATTTGTTGTTTTATTAAACATTAATAAATTCGAATAGAGGCTATTCACTTTATGTAATGTGATGTAAAGATGAAGGCAAGGACTTCGAAATTTAAATTTCAAATAAATAAAATTAAATATGGAAAAAAAACTTTTATATGTGTTGAATAATATTTAATATAATGAAACAATCAAGAATTTCTAAAGAAATCATGAGAGGTCATCTACTAAATCCGACCTGGAATTAGTTTCATGTCAGAAGGGTTGTGTTTACCACCTCGTACCCTAGTGACAAAAATAGCAATCCAGGCCAATTGGCATCTCTGTTAGATAGAGTATGTTTTGCGCTTAATAGCCCTTCTAACATGTAATTAAAATTATCACTTCAGCTCACATTTAGTAGATGACAACCGTCGTGATTTCTTTAAAAATTTAGTCTACTACTATGGGCAATTTGAGCTCTTAAAATCAAGAATTTATTTCAAATTGTATTACATATACATATGTATATTACTTTACCATTTGTTAGTTAGTCAGGTTGTCTGTTAGTTAGTCTGTGAGTTACCAAATTTTTGTGGACGAGCTAGCTCAAAAACTAGTTTGAATATCAAAACCAAATTTCACACGTAGTTTTGGTGCATTGAGATTAAGAGCTGATTAGATTTTAATACATATCGACCCAAAATTAAGGGGGGTGGAGAGGGGGTTAAAAATTAAAAATCTAGGCCATTTGAGCAAACTCAACCAAATTTTGTAATATCAGTGGGCCCCAGAAAACTAAAAATGCAAAATGTAACCGCCCCTACATGATTATAAATAATTTTATTAAATATTAAATATAAAAGAGGGACCAGATTGTATGTTAAAGTCAAGTAGATGGCCACATCAGAACGTGCCAATTTATTTTTTATTTGTGTCAAGCAGGGGACAGTATCTTTAATTTGTTCTTATAAGAAATCTTTTAAAACTATATCTTATGCTATTAATGAACAATCATCTATTAATAATTATGTGATTTAATTTCAATGTGATAAGGAATTATACATATATTATTTATAATTTTTTTTAAGAGAAAACAAATCGTTCACAAATGCATGGTGTTATAGAAATTCGTCCTTTGTATGGGACCACTATTTTTATTTAATGCATGTGTGTTTTCGTTCTTTACATCTATCATTATTAGGAATTATTTGATTATTTATGTCAACAACTATGGCAGAAGCATCTGGTTCCTGTTTACTAGTATAAATATAGGACTAAGCTCCCTTAATCCCAATATCTATCCATGCATTGCTAGTCTTCCCATTGATTCTTTCTCTGTCTCTATGGCAAAATGCACTATTCACTATAATGATGCAATTTTCGTTAATAGATTTAGAATACAATTATTTCTAAATACCTATTTAATTTAATAGACGAAGTTAAATGTATAAAAATAGTTGTCTTATATTTGACAACAAATCTATTGTTCTCATCACACATGAAATCAGGTCATGTGAGATAAAAGTTCATTGTTTTATTTTAATAAAAATGGAGAAAAAAATAAAAACTTTTTTTAACACTCACTACGCTTTCCGCAAATTTGGCAATATTTTTGTCAGCGAACATTATGAACTAGAAAACTGAACCTTACCAAAAAGGCGCAGCTTATATACCAATACACTAAGGGCCAGTTGTATGTCCGTTGGTAAAGACAAAGAGTAAAATCTTAAAATTCACCTTGTGCCGGGTGGGATGGCCAATCAGATGACAGGCACTTTCATCTGATTGGTGAACTCTTTTTAAACGTTGACAAAGGGTAAAACCTTAAAATGCACCTTGTGCCGGGTGGGCACAAGGTGAATTTTAAGGTTTTACCCTTTGTCAACGTTTAAAAGAGTTCACCAATCAGATGAAAGTGCCTGTCATCTGATTGGCCATCCCGACACAAGGTGAATTTTAAGATTTTACTCTTTGTCAACGTTTAAAAAGAGTTTACCAACCGACATACAAGTCTTTGTAAAAGTTGATAAAGGGTAAAACCTTAGAATTCACCTTGTGCCCGGCGGAATGGCCAATCAGATGAAAGTGCATGTCATCTGATTGGTCATTCGGCCGGGCACAAGGTGAATTCTAAGGTTTACCCTTTGTCAACTTTTACAAAGACTTTACCAACCGACATACAACTGACCCTAAGTCAGTGTTTCTCAACCTTTTGTAGAGCGAGGAACCCTAGAGCACTTATATTTATTTCTGACGAACCCCTTAGCACTAAAATATGAAATATTTAATTTTTCGTCAAAATATCAACATCATGCTACTTTTATAGCTTCCAAATATAACAAAAATATAACAATTGCCACATTTTAAAAATTTACTAGATTTTGGGGAAATTGGGTACAAAAAACATGCATTTTAAATTACAATGACCAAAATTATTATTTTCATGAACAATATGATTATTAAATTTTTTGGTAATGTCAGTGAGATACCCATATGCCCCTTTCGGATCGGACAGGTTTTGTTTTACATATTCACTGTATACTCATAAATAATATTCTCATTTATTTGAAAAGCAATATTATTTCAAACGTCATTAATAACAAAATAATAAAACAATTTAAATGATGTTTTCATTTTGTTACTAATGTAACGTAATCGTTCTATTATAAGAACGTTAAGGAACTTTAGAGCAACAAAAATGGTATCACTGAGACACTAATATTGATGTTCACCGAATTCTTAAGTATCAATGGTTTTATTTGACTATAAGGTATAATTAGACCCTAAATTTTTTTTTCTTTACATGACAAATTTTTTGAGGGGTGATACTACTACCTATTATTTTTGTTTTTCTATTTTTTCTTTTCTTGACCTCTAGACCCGGGGAACCCCAAACCTCCCATTGTGGAACCCTGAGGTTCCGCGGAATCCAGGTTGAGGATCACTGCACTAAGTCATGTGCTAAATTCAGGATCATTAGCTACAGTCGTTCAAGAGCCCCCAATTTAAACATATATTTTTTTTTTCATCTCCAAGTTTTGAAGTTGAAAAGAGTTCAAAATTTTATTTTTGCTTTAAAATAGAAATTCAAACATTTTGGCACTAGAATGAACATTATACTACTATTTTTCGTTCTCTAGTATCGTTGGTTTCGGAATACAAACACTCAGACCGAAAAAATCATGTAGGTGTATGTAATCATTTTTGTTCTCATTTCAGACAATCTTCCTTTGTATATAACTTTTAAGGAGATAGGTGTTGGTTCAAGGTGAAACATTTTTTAATAATAAAAAAAACAAATAAAATTTCGAGGTAGGTTTTATTTAATTCCTTTGTATATGGTATATTATATAATATAATAGTACTTCACTGTTCTCAAATAAAACAACATGAAATAAAGATATTGAAAATATATGAAAATTACTAAAAACAGCTCATTTTATATTTTTTTTTTCATGAATGGTTAGTTCATTCAAAAAGAATCTTCCTGATAATCTTATATCAAAATGGACTCTTGTACTAAAACACTTGATTTTTTAAAGATAAAGATTGAGTATTCTTACTATTACATTAAAAATCGCAAGGTTCAAATCATTTAATGGACTATTTTGGTATATTCAAGGATGTATATTAAACGAAATTATTTCTGACAGAATTTACTGAAGAATAGAACTAACATTATGGGATGTCATAATTTAATTTTTTTAATTAAATTAAGTTGTTTTTTTGTATAGAATGTCATATACTTTGCAAGGAACGAATATAATTGTTCTAGAAGCAGGTTTCCCTTTAAAGTATCACCAATCATTTCTAGGGGGTCACAAGTACTCCCGTAGATCCAAGCAACACCACAAGAATTGACTCATCAGGGTGTATCAAATTATATCTCATTCTTAATTCTTTTAATATAAATTGAGGCCTCTTCACAGGTGGGCCGCAAAGCTTCATAATTAATTGAAGCAAGACATTTAGCCTAAATAGAGAGAAGATAATAATTTATTTATTGTTTATTTTTAATTATTACTTACGATTAGACATACTTTTACTTGAGGAGCGCTCTCTTGAACTTCTACAGTTTTAACAAAAGAACGTATAGAGCGGGTCATAACCAATCTTAATTGTATATAAAACAAAAAAAAATAATAATAATAATGAAGTGACCTAGGATTTATCCGAAGTCACTCAATGACCCGCTCTATGAAATCATAGCTTGTACATATCTTTTATTTTTTCATTTTATTTTATTTATTTATTTATTTTTTATTCCTGAACATATTTTTATTTTTTATTTTTGACTTTTTGTTCTTATTTGACTATTGTTTTTGTACATAATTTTTGGTTTATATTCATTGTTTTTTTGTTTTTTTTGTTCATTCTTTTTATTTTTGTAAATATTTTTAGTTTCTTATTCTTTTTATTAATTTTGACAATATGTATAAAATTCTATGATAACATGCGTCGACTGTAAATAAAGAGGAAAAGAGAGAGAGATGTAAACCACCACCAATTTAAAACCCAATTTTGTAAATAATTATAATCTGTTGTAAGAGGAGACCCCCTCCTGCGTGGCCAAATAAATATTAATAAATAGGGCGCCATTGAGAAATTTTAATTGAAAAAAGGCGCCGCGATTCGGAAAAGCTTGGGAACCCCTGAATTGAGGAAAACATGACAACTTTTTGAAGACTCGACTCGTTTTTCCTTAGGGCCGGTTGTATGACGCAAAGTAATTGCTTTTTACCACTAACAAACGGTAGATGGTAAATGGAGGCACTGGGATGGCCAATCAGATGACAGGCACTGAAAGTTCCTGTCATCTGATTGGCCATCCCAGTGTCTCCATTTACCATCTACCGTTTGTTTGTGGTAAAAATCATTTACTTTGCGTCATACAACCGGCCCTTAGAGTGAGTATTCGGTATTGGAATCCAACCAAACAGACAGAAAAAAAATCATGTTTGAAAATTATTTTTCTCCACGTTTCAGTTCACTCATCGCACACCCAACAAGTGTACCGAATGATTACGAATTACCAATATAAGAAATGTAAATAAATAATACCGTATTTAAAATTGAAATATTAATTGTAAAAAATTAAATATTTTAGATATATTAGGTGTTTGAAATATTCAATGGGGGGGAAAAGTGAAAACTTTTAAAAGATTCTGTATTTGTTCGCTTCGTACTAAGTCTGACCGGCATGGCGTGTACCAAGTAATTTAAGAGAGTGCCAATATAATATAAATAAAGCTAATTTATTGTATATTTATTATAAATTGATTGAGAGAAAGAGAAAAATATGTTTATGATAGAAATCACATTAATTTCATTACTATGGCCAATGAACTTTGAATGTCCATTTTAGTACATTTTTACTTGGATTGTTTATACAAATCGCGAATTATCGAGCGTAATATTGGATAGATTATATTTTACATTCCAATAATAAGTTTCAATGAAATGATATAAAAAAAAAAATGATGTCATATGATCAATTCTCAATGAAACAAAAAACAATTAAATTTATTTATTACAAGTACAAAGAAAGAAATATTATTATTATGTTTGTCAAGGATATATGAGTTATAATTTTTAAGGAGAACATGTCTTGTGTTTAATATAAATATATTCAATTAAAGGGGACAATAAAAGAGTGTGTCTTCTGCTGGAAAAATATTTTTTTTCAATTTTGTGAATCAATTGTAATGGGCTGATGAAGTGGGCAAAGGCCTCGAAACTAGGTAAACGATCCAGTAGTGGGCCCCCACCTGTAGTGGGCCAGATGCAAGAAAAATTCAAAAATTAGCTTATCCAACTTTGAAAAATAGCGCTATATTATAGCATTTGACATGAACTATATATAGCGTAATTTTTGATTGGATAATCTAATTTTTGCACTTTTCTTGCATCTGGCCCACTACAGGTACAGGCCCACTACTGGAGCGTTTACCTATAGTCTCGTTATAAATAAATTAAAAAATGTATTTTTCCACCAGAAGTCACACTCTTTTATTATCTCCTTTAATTTATAAAAATTCTGCTACTCTCGGCAAAAAGAAACTTTCAATTTAATACATATTTTTATTTACATACATAAGTATTTGAGATTAGGTTCAAAAGAGTTGCCTTGGTCTCAAGTCTTGCTCGTAATTCCTTTTAATAAAAGAGTATTATTCATACATGAATTTAAAACATTGGGGAAAAATGGAATTGGCTCAATGAACTATTAGTAGATTATGTGCCGGCGATTACGAAAGTGTTCAACTCATTTATTGATCGTTTCGAGATATTTTAAGTTTTTTCAAAATAAACAATGAATTCAGTATAAGGGGTCGTCGATAATTTACTTCACACGAATATCAAGATTTTTAGACCCCCTCCCCTGTGGCACATTTTCATTGAGCCCCTCTGTATGTTTAAACACGGCGGAAGGATCTTAGACCAGGGGGGTCAAAACTTGGAAAGTAATGTAGGCCTACCGGGGGTGTCTGGGGGTATTTCATACCCACAGAAAATTTTGTAGCAAATTGGTACAATTTAACCCATTTTCAAGCAGTTTGTAGCTGTGGTTTTATTGAAAACTGAAAGAAAAAAAGAGTTCAAATTTTTGTTTGTAGTAATAATGCTTGAGTTTAAGTTCAAAAGGTAATAAAATGAAATTAATTAGCAATATATACTTAGACGTTTACGACAGCCTGTTCTTGACCTAGACCTACCTATTGAAGTAAAATGAGTAATTATTAGGCTAACCTTACGGAGCAAGGTTTTTAGGTTTTGTTAAAGCAAATAGATAATAGTATAACATTAATTTTACAACCAACAATTTGGAAACAAAGTTGTTTTTGGGTAAAGTAACTATAAAATTTCTTTCTTTAGGAGGTCCGCTGACCCCCTAGACCCCGTAGACAAATTCCCAAGGGGGTCAGCTGACCCCTTGTACCCACGGTTCCGCCATCCCTGCCTGTATTGGGACGTACAAAGATTTTAAACCATTATCTTAAACAAATTAGTCTTTGTTGAAAAAATCACAATAAAATATTTGAAAGCAAACAAATATCTTCAGAGAATGAATCCTTATTCATTAATTATAAGAAAAAGGGTTTATTTATTTTAAAAAAAAGTGTTTTTGCCTAAAATTGCTTGCTTAGATTATACATATAAAAAAATGAAAAGAATTACATCAAGCAGTAGTGATGAAGAAAGCAAGACCAATTTTGCTCATCACTAATTAATATAGGCAGAGGGTGTGTTTGCAAAGTCTTTTATAGGGTGTTTAGAAAGTCCTGATCACTTTTAAGAAAAATATTATTATTATTATTTTGATTTTGAGTATTAATTTTAGTGATGAGCAAAGCATGACCAAGACCAATTCTGCTCATCACCAATTAATATAGGCAGAGGATGTGTTTGTAAAGTCTTCTATAGGGTGTTTAGAAAGTCCTGATCACTTTTAAGAAAAATATTATTATTATTTTGTTTTTGAGTATTAATATTAGTGATGAGCAAAGCAAGACCAAGACCAAGACTGCATGACCAAGACCAATTCTGCTCATCACTAATTAATATAGGCAGAGGATGTGTTTGTAAAGTCTTCTATAGGGTGTTTAGAAAGTCCTGATCACTTTTAAGAAAAATATTATTATTTTGTTTTTGAGTATTAATATTAGTGATGAGCAAAGCAAGACCAAGACTGCATGGCCAAGAGCAATTCTGCTCATCACTAATTAATATAGGCAAAGGGTGTGTTTGTAAAGTCTTCTATAGGGAGTTTAGAAAGTCCTGATCACTTTTAAGAAAAATTTTATTATTATTTTGTTCTCGAGTATTAATATTAGAGATGAGCAAAGCAAGACCAAGAATGCAAGACCAAGACCAATTCTGCTCATCACTATCAAGCAGAAGTCACTATCTTAAATTAATTCCCTAATAAATATTTCATTAAAAACAATTCAAAATATAGTCAAGCCATGAATTTTTTCTGGTTGATTAACTCAAAGGAAACAAGTATTATAATATAAAGAGGATATGGTATGCCACGTGTATTATTAAAATACAATGAAACTAGATATTTAGAAAAACATCACTGTTCTAATTTTGCAATTTTTCACTAATATAATTAAAGTCTCTTGAGAATGTGATAGCAATAATAAAAGAGATAATTACTTCTCAAATTAATTTACATAAGTATGCAAAATATTGCTGATAATGGAATTCCAAAATGCAACTAGTCAAAAGTCCTAAAATGCATATTCAATTATAAGCATAAATGAATAAAAAATAGTGTTTCAATCGCAGATTTTTCACTAATGCGAATTAAATCTACGATCACAGCCTTCGGAGTATATAACAAATGTGGTAGGAATAGTAAAGTAATTTTTTTCTGTTATTTATTTACGAATGTTCTAGAAGTCTTCAGAATTAAAATAACTCAGAACTTCTAAAGTGCGTATTCAATTTTATGTTCGACGATATTTTATAAGAAAAAATGTAATTTAGTTTTTGTAATAGTTATTGGTATAATAGTTACTTAATTATTTATTAAAAAAATTATAGTTCAAGTGTAATAAAAAATAAATACCTTTGTTTTTCAGCGGTGTGATAAAGTGTCACGCCGTGAGGCCCAACACCGACACAGGGAGTAGGTGCACTGCTGAATAAACTTGGTGTAATACATCCAGTACTTCCATGCTTTGCAGAAAATACTTCTTGGCCGAATGAGTCGAGTAACGAAATCTCTTTCAAAAGCCAGTATTCGGCTGCATGCGGTTTCATCACCTGAAATAGAGAAATTAAATGTAATTAGGATATACAGTGGTTATTAAGTTATTATTTATCCCTACAAACATACTTGAACTACTCTTTTTATGCATAAGTAATAAAAATTTTAAAATAATAAAAAAGAAAAAAATGTAATGGATTTTATTTTAAAATTAAAAAAAATAATTATTTTGAAAAATTTCTAATAGCCCGGGCAAATTAGACCGAAAAATTCATTTATAGCCCATGCTAATTAGACTTAAATGTGCACAAGGTAGAAATAATTTTGATCAACTTTAGGCATCCCAAATAAGAGTTATATGAGTTTGCGATGGTTTCGAAATGGTGCTAAATTTTTGAGGGCCTAAAAACCACGAAAATTTTGGACTTTTTTCAGATTTTCGCTTATAACTCGAAAACCATGCGTTCTACAGAAAATTTCACTTTTACCAAAATGAAAGAGCATCAAATTTCGCGTCGAATAACGTAAAAGCTAATATCGGTTCAGCCGTTTAGCCACTATCGATCGTCAAAGGTAAGTAATTTTTACGAACTTGGCGGAAAAGAGAATTATGCTTATTAGGTGGTCACAAGAAACCAGTCTTCAAATTTTGGTGTTGATCCCCATAATAGTTGCCAATTAGCTAAAAAATAAGATTGTCCGAGTTCCATCTTAATTGAACAACGGTAACCAGTGCCGCAATGAGGTTTAGGTTTTTGAAAAACTGCAAAAAATTGCAGTTTTACATTCATAAAATGAAAACCACTCATCCTATATAAACTTGATTTTTGACCCATTTTCTAGGAAATTTTGTTGGCTTGAAGCTTTACTTAAGACACTTTTTTGTTAAAACTTTTAGATTTGAAGATATCCAGCATTTTCCAAGACAGGACATGATCATACCTCATTGCGATACGGGTTACGGTTGTCCAATTAAGATGAAACTTTGTCAATCTCAATTTTTTAGCCAATTGCCAATTATTATAGGGATCTGCAAGAGTGATTTCTTGTGACCACCTAATAAGCATAATTCACTTTTCCGTCAAGTTGGTATAAATTGCCTATCTTTGACGATCGATTGTGGCTAAACGGGTTAACCTAATTTGACTTTTAAGTACGTTATTCGACGCAAAATTCATTATAGTAAGAGTGAAATGATCTGTAGGATGCATGGTTTTCGAGTTATAAAAGAAAATCTGTCCAATATTCACGTGGTTTTTAGGCCCTCAAAAATTTAGCACCAGCTCGAAATCATCACAAACTCATATCGTATAACTCATATTTGGGATTTCCAGCTTGTGTATATTTATTGGCCACCAGAAGTCTAATTTGTCTGGGCTATACATGAATAGTCACAGAAATTATTTTCTTTTAGTAAATAAACTCACTACTTTTATTTATTCTTTTATTAAAAATCAAAAGCATAAATACGATGAACGCGCACTTACTAGTGGTAGATGATAGTAAACAATAAGAAATATTTGTTTGCTATATTTTACCTCTGAGTCACTTACATTTGATTTCAGTAAATAAACAATATCTTTTAATAGATTGGTTTCAATAGTTAACTATCAAAATAAGTTCAATTTTAGTCTAAGAGGCATCAAAAAATCATTTTTTGTATAAAAGAAATAATTTTTAAAATTCAGCTTACTAATTAATTAAAAATTATTTTAATATAAATATACAGTGAAATTATAAAATATGAACAAATAATGGTAAACAGAGAGCGTTGAAATTTTTTTTAATTTTTAATCCAATGCTGGTAAAATTGGGAAAATAATGGAGATTCTTTCTGCCTTGACAAGTTATTTTGATTCTTTGGTCTATCATAAAAATGTTTGTCTTATTGGGATAAAATCATTAATCATCTTTAAAGTTTTATATAAGCGAAATACTTGCGAAAATACAACAATATTTCGTGGTCAAATTAGTAACGATTTGAATAAGCGAATTTTTTTTTTTTATTGATATTGATGTGAGGAGGAGATACACCAGAAGGTGGATCCCCTAAAGGCCAGTATGGGCTGGCCCCTCCATCGTGAAAAGAACAGAGCAGAAGGAAAAGAAGCCGGGATCACGAGCCAATCTCAGAAACTTAGATACAATTCAATATCCAATTTACTAAGGTTTTAGGGGCTTCGAGCAGTGGTAGATTCTCCGCGCGATAAATTCGGTTAAATTTATCTCCCACTTTTTGTTTATTCATTCATCTCTATGAGGTAGTAGTCTAGTCATTTGGAAGTTTTACCCGGAAAATATTCCGGGAGTTTTGAAAATGGGTAATTTTATAGATTTCGATGTGCTCTTTCCGAATTTCAACTTTGCCACCTCGTATCTTTGCCGTTCGCGCCGCCATATTGAAAAAATCGTGCCTAAAAGCAGTTTTTTGAAAATATCTCCTTTCCGACTCATTTCACGATAAAAACATTTATATACAAAATGAAACTAGAGAAAATATTTCTTACAATTTATGTAATAACCTTTTTTTATGTAAAATTAATAGTTTTGGCGTGCGAACGCCGCAAACCATTATACATCTACGCCAACCCGTGACATTTAATTTTAAGTGATTACATTTGTGAATTATAAAAAATCGCAGTTTTTCCTTCATAAAATGAAAACCACTCATCCTACAAACTTGATTTCTGTCTCATTCTCTAGGAAATTTTGTTGACTGTCTTGGATGAGTGGTTTTCATTTTATAAAGGAAAAACTGCGATGTTTTATAATTCACAAATGTAATCAGTTAAAATTAAATGTCACGGGTTGGCGTAGATGTATAATGGTTTGCGGCGCTCCTACGCCAAAACTATTAATTTTACAAAAAAAAAGCATTTTACATAAATTGTAGGAAATTTTATATAGTTTAATTTTGTATATAAATGTTTTTATCGTGAAATGAGTCGGAAAGGAGATATTGTCAAAAAACTGTTTTTAAGCGCCATTTTTCCAATATGACGGCGCGAACGACAAAGATATGAGGTGGCAAAGTTGAAATTCGGAAAAAGCACATCGAAATCTATAAAATTACCCATTTTCAAAACTCCCAAGGTAACCTCTTTTTTTAGAACCAAATGACTGGACTATAGTAGACTATAGCTTTTCAAAATGGGATTAATCACAGATAGTTCTTTTGAAATTTAATTTAATTAATTTCATTTTGAAATTGAATAGTTCCACTATGCAATTGATTATTTGGACTTTGAAATTTGTATTGGTCCCAATTTACTTCCGTCTTTCTACATTAGAATCGAGTAAACTTTCAAAACACGACTCCAAAAATACTTTCGACTGCAATCCAAACCATGAATATTCCTAAAGTAATTTCATCGCAAATTTTTCTTCTAGAATGCAAGGGTCAATCTTCATTTTTAGACATTGAACCCTATTAATAAAAAACAAAAGATATATTGTATCCTAATTTAATGAAGACAATTAATATTAATTAATCATCGATCGAAATTTATATTCAAATTATTTTTAATTTCTCAGAAATGTTCTAATTAACCCTCGAAAGGAAATGGTCAAAAGGAAGCAAGCCTTTTTTTTAAAAGGTTTGTTTAACTTAATAAGTGAAAGTATGCAATAGTCTCAGCCAGGCTGCTTACGTTGATTTTACAAACTAACCTTCACGGTTTTACATTTCACAAGCGTGTTGGTCAAAGTCCAACCATGATAAAATATCAAAACAATATATTACCTATATATATATACATTATCAATTGATAAAACTTCCTGAGAAATTTGCTATGAAATGTTTTTTATGTCTAGATTTTATTGTCTATTTTGGAAAAGGTGATTCAAAAATTAATTTAAATATTTTTTTTTTTTTAATATTTGAACAAGTTCGAGATTTATTATTATTTGTAATAAAAAATTAAATAAATATACAAATATTACTCAGTACGCCCGGTAGGCACGCTAGAGCCCCCCTGCCGGGGAGCCCTATTATAAATTCACGCAATTTTTTTATTATTATTATTATTTGGCTATTTTGTTTAAAAATGTCTGAAACATGTAGACAAGTTACTTTTAAAAAGGATTTTTTCGTCTGTGTGTTTGTCTGAATTCCGGTATCCATGGCTAATGCGTCGCTTGCTCCTGGTATCGGGTTTTTTATGGGGAATTTGTAAATTACTTTTTGTCTTTTGATGGAAATATATGGTCGTGTTATTTGTTAATGAGCATACATTTCTATTTTTTTGTACTTGTTTATTATTTGTTAAATTGTTGTAGTTAATTTGTTGATGTTTGTTAATGTATTGTAGATAGATTGTATTGATGTTTGGAGGACCTAGCCACCGAGGACTTGTGCCTCTAAGCAGGTCGAGGAATAAAGATTTATTTATTATTTATTATTTATAATAACTCGAAAACTGAAGAATAGTAAGTTACTTCTAGTACCAAAATGTTTGTATTTCCAATATGGAGTTCGCTAGTTTTAGAACTTTCGAGTTCAAAAACGCAAAAAATATCATTTTTTCATAACTGAATAGTAGAAAGTTCGTTCTAGTGCCAATATGTTTGTATTTCCAATATGAAGAGCTCATTAAATTTTGGGTTCTCTAGCTTTAGAACTTCCGGTTCAAAAACGCAGAAAATATTTTTTCTTAATATAATTAAAAAAATTCCAATAGTTTATTATATTAAAGTTATTACTAGGGCGGCTCTAACTGGTGAGCGTGCCGAATCTTGAAATTTGTTAACCTTTTCCTCTATTTAATATTTGTTACTTAAAAAGTTTTAAATTAAAAGCAATAATAATAATTATTTATGATATTTGAAGAGTTTTTAATTTAATCTTATCATTTTTTTTAACAAAGTTGAAAATTTTAATTAAAAACAAAATAAGAATCAATTTTTTTTTTGTTTTTTGTTTTGAATGAAGGTGAAAAGATAAATAGAATTTTCTATCATTGGTGATTTGATTTGGTGTTTGCACTTTGAAAGGTCAATGCGTGGGCCATAATGGCACGAGTGCTGTCTCATCGTGCCTAAATAGTATAGGCTGCTTGTCAACAACTTTCATTCATCTATTCCAAATTATAAAGAGGTCAGTGATTCTCCCCACCTAGGGACAAAATTTTAGGATTTCAGGATGGAGTTGAGATAGCAGAATAATATTTTAGTATTGAACAATATCGAAATATCAATTTTTTTACTATTTTATAGAAAAATAATCTACAAGAAACCACAAAATAATAAAAAAAGATTTCCGTCATTCTACATATAATACAATTAAATTTTTAAAGCTTACAATAAAAATAATTTAACTGCCCGGAGCAAGTTTGGCACTTGGGTTCGGCTAACCAGCGAAGAAGTGTCTCCGCGCTTTCCCTGTTTAAGGAGTTCGAGACTGCTTATCTATCTTGTTCATCTTCGAAAAAATCTTTTGTATTTCTCCAGAATGACAACGTCTGCATAACAAATTTTTTAATAAAAAAATTGTTAATAATGAGGTTAATTTCGAATAAAAATCTTTATTTTGATAATATTAATAAAAAGAATATTGAGATGAATTTTTTCTCATTATAAAAACATTTATTTAACACAAAAACGATTTCAACAAATAGAGTTCTAGTGCTTTTGCCATATTCTGTTGGCTGCAAACTAGTTTCTATTTTTACATTTATGAATAACTAATTAACTAGACTGACAAATCTATTGAAAAATATATCATTCGATTCATAAAAGTTGAATTATTGATCTGTATAAATTTATTGAAAATGGTATAATTTGTATAGAAGTTATAACGCTTTTAAAAACTCGGTCCATTTCCTTCCAGGTTAAAAGGACAATTTTCAATCATTTATTTCTCGGTAATGAGAGAGACGATCAAATTCAAATTTCGGTAATAAATATTTAATGCATCAATGATTCGATGGTAAAAATTTGAGAATTTTCTTATAAAAATGATAAACAGTCCCGAACCTCCTTAATAGATACTATCACCTTTGTATTCTGATGAATTAAAGTTAATAGTTCCATTCCATCAAGAATGCTTTGCGCGAAACTCGCGATCAAATACCTATTCGCAGACCCTGATTAACCACTAAGCAATTGGCCAGGGCCCGAAATGATTGTAGGGTCTAATGTTGTAATAGTAAAGGCTTGAAAGAGTTTGTGATTTCATTATTATTTAGGGGTATCTGGATCAAATATTTTGATATTTAAATTTTTGCCAACATACTTCGAGATAATGTTACAAAACGAATCAAGCAAGAACAGGTGTCTAAGGCGGTAAATAATTTATAATAATTATTAGCTTATGAAGAGAAAGCATATAATTTTAGAAAAAAAGATTTAAATGCAATTTTTTTTATTTTCTGAATTCGATATTGTTATTTTTAAATAGATATATTATTTGTTAATTGGGGCAAATTAAGGAAATCGAGCTAGAGACAAGTGATATCGTATATTTAGTAGTGACCGTTTTGACGATAGAGTACCGTAGGCGTAGGAGATCCTGACATAAGTATAAAGGAGGGGAAAACGGCCTTTGGACTGTGGACTTTAGACTCAACGGAAGTCAATATGATAACTCTGTGGATTTTAGGTTTTTATCAAAGGTAGAATAATTATACAAAATGTATGTGTCTATATGTGTATTAGCGTTAGTTTATCTCTTTTTAAATTTAAAATTAAATATTTTTCATAATTAATTATATAGGTATACTTGATATTATTTATTTTTCATTATTCAAATTTCAAGTGTTATTCATATTTGAGTAAAGTTCTTTATTACTAGAGCAATTAGGAGGGAAAAAAATTGAACATTGGCCTTTGTGAAGTACTATCGAAGAATGAATTCATTCTTTCTTATTCCTAAGATCGTGAATTGCGAAAAAAAGATATCATAAGCAAGGCCATGCTTAAGGTTTTTTTCGGGTGATTAACCCCACATCTGCTATTTGGCAAGAATTAAAAAAAATAATTTCAAAAGTGATAAAACATTTTTTTAATAAATTAAAATATTTTAAATATAAGGTCTGTGTATATTTTTTTAAATGTTATTCGATAGTTTAATTAAAAAAATTGGTAACGCACATACTAACAAACTAACAGATATTTTGACAAAACAATATTATTATCTCGAAAAATATAATTTTTTCGATGTTCACTTATTAGGGCTTTTTTGTAGGCCGAAATGCCATGGTTTCGCCCCAATTTTTTAACCAAAATAGTTTCAGCCGTTTTTTAGATATTTCAAAAAAAAAAAAGAAGCAAAAAACACTTTATTCATGCATAATTACAATACTTGACTCGAGGGGTGAACCGCGATTGGAATTAGGTGTACACGTCTTTGGAATTATTTTGGAATTCATTAGATAATGCCCCTTCATCTATTGTCTTCTACTTGGAAATGAAAGTAAAATGAAAGTAGAAGTGGAAGTATGTGTACACGATATTAGGTCGCGGTTCACCCCTCGACTTGACCATATCCTGTATGGTAAAGTAAAATAAAAAATACGAATTTTTTTTTGTTTTTAAAAATAAAAAGTCATAGCCTAAACCAGGATATTTATCGTGGCGTCAGAGGTGGGTTCAGACATTTTTCTCCCATTTGAAAATGTACAGAAGAAATTTTCAAATGAGAGAAAAAATATTAAATATGATTGTTATTAAATATACGTGGGAATACATGTTTAAATCTAAATAAGTTTCACCTTTGGGACACAGGCCAATTATTATTGAAAATCATCAAATGGAAGAAAAGTATCTTTACCGGCCTCTGACTCTGAAGCCAAACCATTGATTCTGAATTCAGCTAACTTTTTAATTAAAATGCCCACACCACAATGTATACTATAGATATAGAAATTTTTTGCGATAGAAGAAAAATAATCGAGTTCTTTCAGACAGATGTTCAGTTTAATAGAACAAAAAGCACCATTTACATAACACAAGGTCCAAGGCTAAAGAAAAAGACGACAAAATATCATCTTTGTGTAGTAAACTTATAATACAATCTAAATAAAGTGATTTTTTAAATTTTTTTTTAACTTTCCAATTTGTAGACCCAATTTTACGTCCTAGAAAAATAATATATTTAAAAAAAAATTAAATGCAACAAATAAAATAATAAGAACTCAAAAATAAAATAAAATGCACGAAAAGGTATAAAAAAAAGAGCATGGTTGGATGTTGGAGAAAATAAAAAAATATGAAATCTAAATAAAAAATTTCTCCATTAAAAAAAATCAATGTGGGGGATCTGAACATATATGAGTAAAGTTGAGTAAGTAAGTATAATAATAGTATATTATATATATGTTGCAGTAAAAATACGTTTTTTAGTAAGAACGCGTTCTTACTAGTTAAAACGCGTTTCACTGAATACCTTTGTAGCAACTAGAGTTTACCGATGTTGGTTGAGTTTGGTTCAAAGGTCTAGAATCTTCATTTTTGACATTCCGCCTCATTGTGGGTGTTTATTTTCAAAAATTTTTAAACGAAAATGTCAAAAATTACATCCTCTACAACTTTGCTTATTTTTTTTTGACATTTTCGTTTTAAAAAGAAACACTCAAAATGAGGAGGAAGGTCAAAAATGAAGATTCTAGACCTTTGTACCAAACTCAACCAACATCAGCAAACTCTAGTTGCCACAAAGGTATTCACCGAAAGGCGCTTTAACTAGTAAAAACGCGTTCTTACTAAAACGGGGTTTTACTGCAACATATAAACAAATTAAAAAGCTTTTTTTAAACTTGTTAATTAGATGAAAAAGAAAAGTGAAAACTTTTTCAAGTCGGTGTCCGAAAATTTTAGTGATTTGGCATTTTTTTAGTTTTTGTGGGCGAAGTGTACGAGTTAGAATATTGAAACTTGACATAGAGGGGTTTTTTAATGATATTTATACAAGAAGGTGCGACTCCTGTAGTCTGAGGTGGATCCATGCATCGTGAAAAGAAGAAGTGGAAGAAATTTCAAGGGATAGCCCCCCCCCCCCCCCCCGTTCATAATAATTCTATTTTTTTTTTGAAAATGTGAAGCTGGAAAGCCCAAAATCTAATCTTCTTTAAGTGCCATATCAGGTCTCCCTGACGTTTCGGCACCTCTCCACATTTACCTGTATTGTGCTGAGTGTGTTTAGCTGTTTTACACAGATATACGGGACCTAC
Organism: Forficula auricularia; assembly: GCA_024734495.1. NCBI lineage: Eukaryota > Metazoa > Arthropoda > Insecta > Dermaptera > Forficulidae > Forficula > Forficula auricularia. Next base: position 15,477,635 of record JALMQS010000187.1, on the reverse strand, counting down.
TTTTTAACGCCGGTTCCGAACGGCTAGGAGAGGTTGGCTAGACAATTATACTCTTGGTAGTTTGCCATTGCTTTCCAAGAGGAGGCGGCTGCAAATATCTGCCGAGACTCAGTCTCGAACCAGCATACTTAAGACACTCTGCCCACTGACCCACAAGTCGCCTCCACTATCTAATACATTTTTTAATTTAGAAATAAAAATATTTTGCCACCAGAATGAACGTTAAACAACATTCTGCCTTTCCAGAGAAATGGAAAAAATTATGCTTGAAAATTGTTTTTCTCAAAGTTCTATCTTTAAACACTATACTTAAGCAAAAATATATAAATAAATTTTTTCTAAAGAATTCAATATTTCAGTCCACCAGACTTCGCCTACCTCTCAAGCGTACCGAGCCGTATATTTATTTTAATAGAATAGGTAAGTAAAAAAAAAAGTAGATTAAATTTAAAATTACAAATTTTTTATCAAATAGTCCTTTCATTTTCCAAGTATAGCATGGACATTAAATCAGGCCTCATCTGTCAGGTGTGACGACCCCCTTTTCTTATCAAAAAATGATAACAAATAACAAGTACCCTGCTAGTTCGGATATCAATTTTAAAATGTACATTTTTGTTTACACAAAAATCATCCTTAAAAAGGTAAATATTGCTGAGTGATAAGGGAGTCTCTCTCATCTATTGACACCTAATCGATTATTGATTCCCGGCTATAATTTTAACGCATATATTAAAAATAGAATAAATACTAAAGCCCGATATTTTTTCGGGTTGGTCAACTGATGTTGGTTGAACTGATGATATTAGAAAATTTATTTATATTTTCTACTTTAGTCAAGGCACGGTTTCTAATTCTAAAGTTGTTTTAAAGTGTATATATCTTAATATAAAAAGAAAAGGTGATGTTTCATTCATTCATTCATCTATCAAAGCACAGCCTAAACCGATTACCTAGAAAGATGAAATTTGGAGTGTATATTCTTTCAACGATTTATGGGTGTGCTAAGAAGGGATTTTTTGAAATTTGAACCCTAACGGGGGGAAAGAGTCCCAAAATGTGTTTTCAGAGTTTTCAAGATCTCTTAAACCAGAAAAGATATCGATATGGGTTTGTTTAGCTTAGAATGGTGAAGCATTGAAATACAAAAAAACATATTTGAGTATTTTATTTATTATTATTTGTCCCCGAAACATAGATATAGTCATTTTGTGGTTAAGTTGATACAATTTTGATGGCTGTATATGTATATAATTAAGTAATGGAGAGGGATTCAGCCAATGGGTAGCCTCTGTTGAATAAAAACTCCCAATTATGGAAAACGTTTCGGCTTTAATTAAATAATGTCATCATCAGTTCCTAAGAGCTGAAAAAAGCGATAGAGCACACATGTAAAATTACAATAAAATTTTTCACAAAAAGATCCAAACTAGTTAATTACAAAATTATATCTTACAGTATTAGCGACACAATTAATTTTATAAATAAATTGTCCGCAGGCAGAGTTGTTGTGGATTTTAACATAATATACAAAATTATATGAATTACAAAATGGTACATGCGTATACTCAAGTGAGAGCACACTCAAGATTTGCATGTACCATTTTGTAATTCATATAATTATGATAATAATAATCATATAATTATATTATAATTATATTATGTTAAAATCCACAACAACTCTGCCTGCGGACAATTTATTTATAAAATTAATTGTGTCGCCAATACTGTAAGATATAATTTTGAAATTAACAAGTTTGGATTTTTTGTAAAAAATTTTATTGTAATTTTACATGTGTGCTCTATCGCTTTTTTCAGCTCTTATGAACTGATGATGGCATTATTTAATTAAAGCCGAAACGTTTTCCATAATTGGGAGTTTTTATTCAGCAGAGGCTACCCATTGGCTGAATCCCTCTCCATTACTTAATTATTTTGTGGTAAATTTTTGAAATTTTTAAAGTGCTCTATCTCCTTGAGATTTTAAGTTTTAGCATTCAAATTCGGTACATAGGTTTATTAATGCTAAATCTAGGGAAAGTTTTTTTTATTTTTTTGAAATTTGACCCCCGAACTGAAAAATGGGAGATTTTTGATTTTGTGGTCTAAAACACAAAAGGCTTCGTATCTTTCTTGCCCTTGGACCTTGGATTTTGTATAGATAATCTGTGGGCCACTAGAAGGCTAGAAATGCAAAAACTAACTACCCAAAATGGGGGGGGGGTCAAAAAATGAAAATTCTTGCCCTTGGACCAAACTCAACCAAATTTTGTATACATAATCTGTGGGTCACTAGGGAGCTAGAAATGCAAAAACTGGATGGGGTGCAGGGGGCCCGGGGTGTTTGCGGAGGTGGAATGGGGTTGGGGTGCGGAGGAGGAATGCAGGGGTGGGGTGCAGAGGGGTCCGGGGTGAGTGGATGGAATGGGGACCAGGGGCCGTTGCTCCCTGACTAACAAGAGGGCAGCCGAAGGCGGGCGTCGCAGCTAGTATATATATATATATACATAGTTCGAATCAAACAGCCAAGGATCTTTTAAAATCGATGTTGTCTTTAGAAGCGTCATGTCACTACTTATAGTATTATAAGCAAACATAATTTCAATTAGAATAAATTATTCAAAGAAGCATATATGTATAATGTATATGAAAGCCTACTTATTGCTATATTTTAATATTTTTTGTAATAAAGAATAAAATTTCGATTTTTTCTTGTTTATAAACTGTCCAAGTGGACATAGAAGTAAATTATGTGAGAAAGAATAAATTCCCTTTCAAAAGGAGGTTAAGGCAGAGATTTCAAAGAATTGGGAGTCATTTTCTGAAAGGGGACGTGCGAGGCCAGAATCGATTGCGAGGCTTCAGTCACGTAGCCTGTGCGTAACAAAAACTAAACCATTAATGTCCATATTAAATGTTAATAAAAATTATAGACATTTTAGAAGTAAAGGTAAATAACATTTTCTCATATAAAGCAGAAGCTGGCTAATATTAATAATAATTAATAATAATAACATTCTTATTAAGGTAGTTGTTTCACCATATGAGTTTTCTTAGGATTTTTTTGAAATTTAGAGAGATTATTATTTAAATAGTTTTGCATCGATTGGTGGCAAAACGAAATCTATGAACAATATAGTTCCAGAGATATTGAATTCCAAAGATTTTCCAAGAGTTTTTAAGCTCTTATACATTGCACTATAAGGAATACCGGAAAGTTTACATACATATATAATTATAATTAATAAACTAAACCAACATTAAACAAAAACTAATACATTTTTTAACAAAAGTTTAATTCATAGTTACAACACAGATAATAATGAATAAATAATTAAAAATGTATAATGAAAAATTTACACTAAAAACAAGCTGGCAATAACGCATTTATTTAACCTAAAAAGTGGGTTAAATTTAATAAATTTTTTGACGTTTTTTTCGCTTCAGCCATTGTCGCAACAGCTTTCAATCGCTTATTAAGAACTTTTTGTTTTATAAATCTCCCTTTATAATGTACTTTATCTGAAATTTCTATGATAAAATATATACAAGCTCGGGCAGTGTTGCCAAATTTGTCAAACGAGCACGGGATTGGTTAGTAGTGGTACATAAACAGTAAAAAGTTTTGGCCTTGAATTATGAATCCTTATTGTCTCTTCTAGCATTAACTTTTTGCTAGTATTGTCGCGAAACAACTACCTTAAAGAAAATTAAATTTTGAAGGTTCTAAACAACAAATATTTTAAAATAAAAATTTAAAAACATATCTTAAGAATGGACCAGTTTTAAATAGATCTGTTAAGTGAATTTTCTTCATAATGATTAGAGGATGTTTCCTTATTGAATTCTGGATATGTTAGCATATGTTTTATAAAGCGAATTATTATAAATAAATTAATTAATATTATATCTAAATATGATTAATAAGGGCACAGTATAGAAAAAAGTAAAACTTCAGGGAATAGTCTTAAAATTCGGCTAGAAGTAAAATTTGAGAGTTTTGCAGATAAACCAAAGCCAAAGTAGGTAAAAAATTAAGAATTTTCAGCAAACATTAAAGTGCTGATGAAAAATAAATTTCCCACAACCCATAGAGTGTGGAATACTGGTATTGTTGAATGGACTTTCAAGAATCCTATTAAGTACGTCATCTTTTAATATTTATTTTGACGCCCCAGTTGCACGGTATAAGCCTTCAAAATCGCCTCGAATCGTGTCCCCTTTCTAAATCTGCAATCCCTTTGTTTTAAAAATTTGTAAAAAATTCACGAAAGTAGTTTAGTTTGAGCACTTTCGAATTTTGGTTGCTATAAAATAAGTAGTTCAAATGATAGATAAAAAATACCTGCTGAAAAAAAATTTGCGCATCTCTTCGAGTCTGGTATTTTTGAATAGGTCTCTTAATATCCTAACAAAAATGTTTTCTTGTAATTTTCATTTTGAAACACACTATTCACACCTATGAATAAACATAAGTTCTCTCCCACTGGTCCTTTCTTTAGCCTTGCTCGGGTCATTTTAAAAAAATTTAATAAGGAAATTAATGCTTTAGTTTTTGTTATAAACAAGCTACGTGACTAAAGCCTCGCACGTTCCCTTATAAAAAATTACTCCCAATTATCTGGAATCCCTGCCTTTTTGAAATGGAACCTTTTCCTTTTACTTAAATTACTTCTGTTTCGATGTGCACTTATCGAAATTTTATCATTTATCACAATAAATATTAACATTTCAGTATATGATTTATTATGCTTCAAGTGTCGTAAAAGCCTAGAAAAATTCCTTAAGCCATAGCGTTTGTATAATATGATATGATAAAATCAATAATCCCCAATTAAATTAATAAAGTAAAGGGAGTATAGTTTCACAATGAATGAAATAAAACTCAAAGAGGTTTATACAGACTCAATATATTTCGGGTTATTAGTCCATCTTCCAGTTTTTAATCTGTAAACTCCTGGAGATGGACTAACAACCCGAAATATATTGAGTCTGTATAACTTCTTTGAGTTTTATTTCATTCATTGTGAAACTACACTCCTTTACTTTATTAATTAATATCATGTTTCAGCTAAAACCCACTTTCCCTATGTAAAATCCCCAATTAAACCTTATTTGTGCGATACACACGATTTTTAAACATTTAACACCCCTTAGGGATTAAATTAGATACTAACCGAACAAACGTATTTGCTGACTTGTTTATCCCTATGACTTTAGAGACTAAAATTTTCTTCCCTCATCCGTCTTTCCGGTGACATAAATCTTCAATCTTTCAAAACTCGCATCCCCAGCTACCTTCCTTTTTTCTATAGGGGATTGATTTGTTTTTTTTTTTTTGTTTTTTTGGCTTTTCGGCCTTTCTAGCCATTAGCCAATTTACGATAGTAATTATTTTTAACAAATTTGTCTCTATCCCCCCCCGGGGTCAGGTTTTAGCCGGATGCCTCGAGTCGGATTCGAACCCGGGCCTCTTGGTTATCAGGGTGACATGCTAACCCCTAGCCTACCCGACCCCCCAAGGGATTCGATTATTTTGGTATTTTTCGGGGCAACAATAACCGTAATAATCGAGGTATTAATGTGTCATAAATGTACTACTTTTGAGATATTTTATGGAATGTACTAGAAACTAAATTATTTTAATGTTAATGTATACTATTGTATTTTTCAAGCAAAAGTGTACTGTAAATAATACATTTGTACTGTAACGACAGAACTGACATGTATATAATTTGATATCAAATTTCCAAATATTGTGCTCCGAATTCGAATTATCGCTGCGGTATCCCACCCATTATATTATATGCACCCAGAATTAAATTTAGCTCGAGTAAAGTGTTGCCTAATAACTAGGTGCATCTATAGGAGAAGGTTCCATTTTATTATGTAGTGTTCATACAAATATTAGGTATAGTCTTCAAAATAGCTACTATTAATATTCTTATATTTGTAATTATAATATATGATTAAATAAAAATAAATAAATAAATAAACTAAGAAATTATAATTATATAAGTAAGCAGGGCCAAAAAATTATTATAATATATTTTAAATTTACGTATTATGAGAGATAATTCTAGAAAATGTTATAGGATCTAAGATTTAATAATAATTATTTAGAGCTAGCTTCAAAAATGAATGGATAATTTATACAACTGTGCTATTTTGGTTTCGTATATATGGATCAGAGGAGAGCGAATGAGCAAGTGAGTGAAAAAAACATCTGGTTAGAGATATTCATTTCAGAACAAGAAAATGATAACATCTTCAGGATGAACCACTTTTAAGATTTCAAATAACAATATTTAAATTAGTTTAATGAGAAATCTATATATATAAAATTAAGGTTTTGTCTGTACATTGCTCCAAATCTCTCTCTCTATATATAATTAAGGTTTTGTCTGTATATTGCTCCAAATCACGCCGAATTTTGGTTGCACACGTTTCAAGCAAAGTTATGAACGAAAACATCCTCAAAAAATTCATGTCTGTCTGTCTGTCTGTTTCAGTGGTTTCCGAAAAGTTGCTCACGATTCACGTAAAAACGGCTGAAGGGATTATTATGAAATTTCATATTTACATCAGATGTCTTCTAACTTACGTTTTTAGCTATATAACGTTTTGATATTTTGACCCCAGAAGGGGGTTTGGGGGGCGCACAAATGAAAATTATCAAATAACTCCTAAACTATTAACCCTACGGCAAATTTTATGATAAACAAAGTTGTAGGGGATGTGATTTCTGACAACTTTTGTTTAAAAAAATTTTCCCAAAAAACCACCCAAAAAGGGAGGAGAGTGAAAAAATGTAAATTCTTGCCCTTGGAGCAAACTCAACCAAATTTTGTATACATAATCTCTGGGCCTTTAGAGAGCTAGAAGTGCAAAAATTGATCACCCGAAATGGGGGGGGGTCAAAAAATGAAAATTCTTTCTCTTGGACCAAACTCAACCAAATTTTCTATACATAATCTGTGGGTCACTACAAGGCTAGAAATGCTAAAACTGTGTGCGGAGGGTGAATGCGGGGGTGGAATGGAGTGGGGATGGGTTAGGGTATGGGGTGCGCGGGGTGGAATAGGGGTGGGGTGAGGGAGTGAGGCGGAGTAGGGTGAGGTGCAGGGGGTGGAGTTCAAGGGGTGTAGCGGGGGTGGGGTCCAGGGGCTAGGCTGGGGTGTGGTGCGCAGGGTTGGAGGACACGGGGTGGAGTCCAGAGTGGATGGGGTGCGGGGTTCGAGGTGTGTGGTGGGGGTGAGGGTGGGGTTCGTGGGTTGGGGTCCAGGGGGCGTGCCCCCTGGCTAGCAAGAGGGCCGCCGAAGACGGGCCTTGCAGCTAGTAAACTATATTTTCTACTTTTTTTTTAGTTTAATTTTTCTATTTTTGGAATAAGCATATTAATTTATTTAAATTTTGTTTCTAAATTAAAACCTAATTAATAATTTATGAAGTAAAATTCAAAATAGTTCATTAGTCAGGAATTGTCAAACATTTGCGCTTAGAGGCATATTTTTGTATATCTATTGCGATCCTCATTTTTTAATTGATTAGCTAATTTGGAAGTAATGATTTATAAAATAATTTTTATCTAGTTATTTTTGATTTTCTTCGATTTTTAATATTATATATATCTAAATATATAGCTCACTGTAGAAAATCTTCTTCAATACAGGTTGATCGATTGATTTTGCTTGTTTTATAGGCCTCTTAATTGTTCCCAAAAATATACTCACGAGCAAAGAATTGGAATCCCTCTCTTTTCATTAATTTAATGATACTTTTTATTATTTATTTGTAATTTATTAGAAATTTAAATATTTTTTTCTAAAATGCTACGAGAGACAATACTAAATATTTTTTTTTTTGGCTTTTCGGCCTTTCTAGCCATAAGCCAATTTACGATACTTATTTTTATTTTTTCTAAATTTGTCTCTACCTAGGGATCAGATTTTAGCCGGATGCCTCGAGTCGAATTCGAACCCGGGTCCACTTGGTAAGCAGGCTGGTACGCTAACCCCTAACCTAACCCGACCCCTACTAAATTTTAACAAATGATTAAATAAAGTTTTTATTATTGTTTTATCACTTTCAGTGCCTGTCATCTGATTGGCCATCCCAGTCCCTCCATTTACCATCTACCCTTTGTCACTTGTAAAAAGCATTTACTTTGCGATATACAACCGGCCCTAAGATGCTCCTCAAACTCATCTTCTTCTCCTTTAAATGCCATATCAGGTCTCCCCTCTCCTCTATTTTCTTTTCACGATAAAATCTCACAGAAGTTTCAATATGCACCCTGGTGCACCCCTTCCTTCTTGCATTCAAAACAATATCAAAATAAATGAATGATTTAGATAAGTTTTTTATACTTTTTACATATTATAGAATAGAAAATATTCGTTTTATATGTAGGTATATATAGAAAATAAAGCTTACCTTCAGTTGACTTATATGTTGAAGGGCATCTTTCATCATATCTTGAGGAGTTTTGGTCGAATTTGGCCCTGATGGACACAGAGCTTCACACACTTGTTCTAAAGTATATGAATTTGTGGCATCAGCTTGGAACAATAAAGCTGTTACCCGGGCTGCTACTCCTACATCACTAACCCGAATGCGACCATCCAACAATTCTTGCCTTGCATCAAGAAAGAATTGATGTCTGAAAAGAAAAAAGAAAATAGATTGTAATATAGTTTTAATTATAAAAATAAAAAAAGGAAATCTCTTATCCTAAATTTAGAGAACCAAAAACTTTTCAATACTCGGTAGGTTCTCTGGAAATTTTGGTGAACGTATGTGTAATTCAAGAAAAAATAGAGGGGCTGCTTAACGTCGAATTTTGTGTTAATACCGACACACAGGATAAAAGCACCAAATTTTTTCCAGGTACTAGGCTTGCAATTTTTGATAGGAACCAACTCCTCCGTCGGCCATCTTGGATTTTAAAGCGCCCATGTTGAAATATAGGTATTAGGGTGGTCAGAAGAAATCGAATTTTTGGCTAAAAAATGAGATTGGCAAAGTTTCACCGGAAAAATGCGAAAATTCGATTTCTTGTGACAACCCTAATATCTATATTTCAACATGGCCGCTATAAAATCCAAGATGGCCGACGGAGGAGTTGGTTCCTATCACAAATTGCAAGCTAAGTACCTAACTAGTACCTGGTAAAAATTTGGAGCTTTTATTCGGTGTTTAAACGTTTTCATGTAAAGCGGGCCCACTAAAATTCTGAAACTCAAAAACCCAAAATCTAATCAATTTTTTGAATTGAAAAAAAAACCAACCAATTTTCTGAGTCTTTTTCTGAGTTATCGTGGAAAATATGACAGAATTAATACACATTGCTTAAAAAAAATATATATTATCCAAGTTTTTTAGACTTTTCTGAGCAGGAAGAATCAAGTAATATGATAATATTTGTTTGTCAATAAACAAGATATTAAGTATTTATTCTCAGTTTGTAATTAGCGATAGCTCATTTTCCTACCTTCTTACATATTTTCATAATCAATTTTTTTTTGCCTGTGGCAAGATTTAAATAGGATTCATTTTTAGTGGAAATTGTATCGATTCAAAATTGTTTTAATTATTTTTTTCGTTTAAAAAAAGGTGGTTTCCCACCTTTAATATTACCAAGTATTGATCATAGAGTATATAGAGAGAAGGCTCCATAAGGGCCCTATGTATTTTAGCGTATACGAGTTACAGAGCTCTCTGGCGGGTCGTATACTGAAGCAAAATGGCGGGAACCGCATCTCATCGAGGAAAATTTTGGTGACGTCACACAGCGGATGATTCAAAATAATTTATCATGAGCTTATATACAGGGTGATTCACGGTCGATGGGACGTTATCCGTTTTATGTAAAACGGAAAGTCGGATTTTTCTGAAAATTTAGCACCTTATATTTTCTTATCTGTTCTATCGATCTAAAATATTTCCAGCCTTGCGACGTTTCGGCTTCCATTGAAAAGTCACAGCAACTATATTTTTTTTAGATAGATAGAACAGGTAAGAAAATGTAAGGTGGTAAATTTTCAGAAAAATCCGACTTTCTGTTTTACATAAAACGGATAACGTCCCATCGACCGTGAATCACCCTGTATATTAAAGAAAAAATTATTAATTGTTTTGTAATTAAAATAAATACAAATCTTTAAAATATATATATAATAAAATCGTACTTTTATTAAAAAAAAAACTTTGGCAAATAATTAATGTAAAGATTTAAGTATCTTTTTTGAGTTTCTTTTTTGAAAATAATTTAATTAAGATTCAGGGACTTTGAGGGACTAGGAGGAAATTCATATATAAAATAAATACTTGAAAATAATTTAAAATTAACCATTTTTTTATTTAGACCAAAAAATGACATTACAAATATTTTAATAAATAAATACAATCTTTTCAATGGAATTTTTGTGATTCGCATTCGCCAACATTAGTTATTTGAGGAAAACCTTCAAAGAATCACCTAGACACTTAAAAAAATAAACAATATTTTTACTTTATTTTCTAATTGAAATGATCTTTTTTTTATTAAATTAAAATAAGATATATCTATTTACCTATAAAATATAGGCTATTCTTTATTTTAATAAAAATATGTATATATATGTTGTGGCTTCTGGCACAAAATCTAATCAAGAGCCGGTGTTTGGAGACATGTGGACGGACGGCTTTAATGTGGATACGAAATCACTTCATTCTGGAGAATCTCGCTGCAGACGTCGTGGATATTTTTTATAAATTGTTTTTGATTAAAAATTGTCAGAACATATAAAGAAATATTTATTATTTTCATGGATATCAGCAAATTGACACCAGCGTTTAGCTCTATAATTAAATTATTCAAGAATTAAAACATAAAAATCAAAGAAATAAATTATTAGTTAATTTTAAATAGGTTACTTACATTTCATTGTTTTTAGGGCGTCCAAAAAAAGTATGTTCTTTATCTGATTTTGTGTCGCGAAAACAACCTTTCACACAACATTGACGTCGAGAACTAGCCATATTTAATGATATTTTAATAGATAAATGTGTACGTTGGAAAATTTTCTAAATGAATGTTTGATATAAACAAAGCCTGTGGAATCTTATCTATGACAAAAACAAAATGTCAGACTGAATGTCATGTGACAATATGCTCTATGAATGGCTCTTAAGGACTAAGAGTTTGACGATGACTCGCTAGAGAGTGCTTTTTCCAAATACGCAAGCTTTCCTCTCTATATACTCTATGGTATTGATTAGATTAATAAAGAGGTCGTGAATTAGACTGGATACAAATATATGATTTGTATTAAACCTGATAAATGGTGGTATAAAATTAAAAACAGAAAAGTCATGTATTAAAAAATTAAATATATATATATATATATTTATATGTAAAATATGTAGCCCTTATACTCTTTTTAATTATTAAAATTGAATTTCAATTTCGTTTATTTTTTATTTATATGATATTAACAACTTTCACTTGGTCCGAAACATCTCAACATTTGTTAGATATATAGCATTTTAGTTCAATGAACAATTATTTTATTATTTGAAACTTTCTCTTCTCTATTATTATTTTATAGAATAGGATAAGGAGAAAGTTTAATAGTTATATTTTAATAATGATAAATGATGAAAATCATATGAAAAATAAATATTTAGAGGAGATATTGAGAAAATCAATATTGACATTCTACGAAGCTGACCTGAGATCTAGACGATTAGAAAATTGTTGATAAATTATAATTATCTTAATTAATCTTTGCTATTTTTATATTACACGGTTCCGGGTGGACTGAAGTCTTGAATTTCTTATTTTTATTATTATTACTAGCTGCAAGGCCCGCCTTCGGCGGCCCTCTTGCTAGCCAGGGGGCTCACCCCCTAGACCCCTACCCCTCGAACCCCACTCTCCCCGAAACCCACCCATCACCCCCACCCACACCACCAGCCCAATGTACAGACAAAACCTTAATTTTATATATAATTATATATCCATTACGACTGTTTTTGTTGAAGGACGTACATAGATTCATAGATACATACAGAGGCAGGCACTAATGCCCTTTAGTAGCCTCCTGGATATAGGTACAGATACAGAAAGAAATGCCCTTTAGTACCTCCCAACCCCACCCCTGGATCCCATCTCCCACTCCCTGGGGGGGACGGATTATAGACGTGTTCAGAAATAACCAAAACGTGGAGAAAATAATTTTGTACCATTTTTTTTCTAATCGTGAGTGGCAATTAATGAACCTTCGATAACTCAAAAACGTAAAGTCATATAAAGTTCGTTCTGGTGCAACAATCTTTGTATTTCCAAAAAGAAGAAATGATTAAATTTTGGGCTTTCTAGCTTCAGAAAGAAGGCTTCATAAATGCAGAAAAATTAATTAATACTAATGAGCTGAAATTTGGCACACATGTTTGTGTTAATAAACTACATCCATAAGCAAAGTTTCAATTTTCTAGCACAAATCGTTCATTGAAAAAATCACTAAAATTTGCAGTCAGCATTTGAGTCTTGAAAACGTGTTCACTTTTTGTTCACTTATAATTCTAAATTGAATATCAAAGTTCATATCATTTTATTATTTATTCAATCGAAAAAATAAGAAATGTTTTCATCTTGGAATTAATTATAATATTTTATAATTAGCAGCCATGCTGAAACTAAAAAAATGATTAAAATCTTCTAATTTTTTCACGATGTGAATAAAGTATTTGTTTTTTTAATTATTTTTTATTTTTTTTGAGAATGATACTTAGTTTCTTTACAATGCATATTTATTCAAATAAGAAATCAATTCCGCTCTACCTTTGTGAATAAAAGCTTTCTAACTTTCAAAGTGATTAACATGTCTCCTATTTATATGAAAATGAAGATGTAATCGCCCTTCAAGCCTTTTAAATCTAATTAAACCCTCTAAATAAATCAGAATAGCTAATGGGGTTTTAATATAAGCACTTGGTGTTTTGGAATAATAATCATATTTTAATTTTTTTGTAACTTGCCATATATTATAGGTATATTAATTAAGTAGATTCAAATAAGTCATTAATTATACAATTTACTCATTTAAAAGTTAAAAATTTCAAATTTTGGTGATTTTACTATTTTATTCTCCGAACGGTTTGAGTCATAACGATTCGATTTGAATTTTTTCTGGTTTTCCATCTGAATGTTCTAAAGCACCGATTCCTAAACTGTGGTCCGTGGAGCAATAAAAAATATATTTTTATTATTTTTATGTTCTGTATATTTTATATAATTTTTGTAATTTTTATGTATTTTTTTTTTATTTTTATATCAATAGGGGGTCCTAGGACTACATAAGTTTAAGAACCCCTAATCTAAAGCTAGAAAGCTCAAAATGTAATTAGTTCTTTGCAAAAGAAATATGTATAACCATTGTGTCAAACAAGAACGAACTTTATATGACCTTTCACTCTGGTGTTATCAAGAATATCAGAACTTAAACAAAAAATATAAAGGTTTTAAGGGCATAAGTTTTTTCAAAAAATGATGATATTCGAAAAGTTCACTTCACTGTGAATACATTTTTTTAAGATTCTAAGACTAAAAATCGGCCTTTTGAGATTTTGGAATTTCCAAAAAAAAAAAATTTGAAAATTTTAAAGTCTTAGAATCTTGATAAAAAAAATATGTTTGAAAATTATTTTTCTCCGTGTTTCAGACATTTAAAAACAAGCCAAAATTAAAATTTTTGATTAAATTTAAAACTCGGGTCGCTCGAAATGCGTGAATTTTTTTTAGAAAATTATAAATATACATATGACTGCTCAAATTTATTTAAAAGAGTTGAATGGGTAACATTACAAGTGAGAGGGATTTCGAGGTATTATTTAATCGTACAAATTATAGTTATTTTCCTCCTTTAAACCATTAGTTAGAATTTCAAATCTGCATGGTGATTAAGGTTAATATCGATAATGATTCACAAATTCTGCTAAAAAAAAACCTTTACAACCATTATAATGTCTTCAGCCATTGAGAGTAGTAATAATATATTCTGTGATAGAATAATCAAATTTTAGTTTCAAATAGTTTCAAACAGTGCCCTTCTAGGAAGCAATAAAAAAGAATTAGAGGACGCACTGAATGGAATTAACCAAATCCTAATAGAAGAAATCAAAATGAAAATAAACAAGAATAAAACCAAGGTCCTAGTATGTACAAAAAAAAGAACAAACGAGACAGGAATGCATCAAAATTAACCAAGAAAACCTAGGAGGCGTTAAGGAATTCCGCTACCTAGGAAGTAAAATAACATGGGATGGGAGGAGCGAAAACGAAATTAAATCAAGAATTGCCAAGCAAAAATGGGGTTTAATTCAAAACAAAAACTACTATGCTCCTCCTCAATCAGCTTAGAAAACAGGAAGTTGCTATTGAAGACATATGTATGGAGCATAGCCATGTACGGGTGTGAAACCTGGACAATTAGAAAAGCGGAGAGAAAGAGATTAGAGGCTTTCGAAATGTGGTGCTACAGAAGAATGATGAATATCAAATGGATGGATAAAATTACAAATGAAGAAATTCTTGGAAGAATCGGAGAAAGAAGAACCTTGTGGAAGAGTCTGAAGAAGAGAAGAGGTCAGATGATGGGGCACACACTAAGGCATGGAGGACTGCTTAGGGATATCTTGGAGTGGGAGGTCGGAAAGAAAAGGGGAAGGGGAAGACCCAGATTAGAATATTTCAACCAAATAATTGGGGATATGGGATGCCAGACATTTAGAGAGGTCAACCAGCTGGCGGGGGACAGAGTCGAGTGGAGACGGATTGTTGCATCAAACCAGTCTTAGGACTGTATACTCAATGATGATGATGATGATGACATTATTTGTTATTAATTATACTGGGTATACTTACTACCCAGAGTGTACAAGAGATAGACCAATTAACGTAAAATCTCTAAAAATTATTACTCGGTAAGTTCGGTAGACATCAAGACCGGGTAGGCCGGTGAATTGAATTCATTCGAAAATTTCCAATTTATTTTTCCTTTGCTTACTTACACGAGCTAAGTAAAAAAATCATTCAATCAAGCAAAAAAAATTCTGCATATCTGTCAATGTGTTTATGGATTCTGATACCCAAGAACAAAAGGTAGTAAAAAGTTATTTCTGGTGGCAAAACGTTAACTAATTGGATTTTGGGATTTCTAGCTGCATAGCTATCAGTTCAAAATGGAGAAAGTGACATATGGGGGAATAACCCAACGGTTAATGAGCATTTAGAACCCATGTTTAAGTTGATAAATCTCAATTTCCTGCCAAGTTTCAGCTTTCTGACAGAACATTGTCAAATCCCGATATTTTTGGAAAATATAAGTTTTTAATAAGCTTTTACGTTTTTTTCATAGGTCCCTCGTTTGTATTATATGTGAAATTATTTAATATTCCCTCACTCTCATTTATGGACTGAAAACTAGTTTACACTTAATGTGCATGTTATTTCAATATTATCTCAATATATGGAAGTTTCACAAAAACTACTGTGCCTATATTACATTATTACATACTTTGTTTGTGTATGGATTCTATTCTAAAACAATTGTATAAAGAAAATTAATGCAAATATCATTGATAAAATTGATATAGCATACAAATTATGTAATATAATATCAATTAAAAATTTCAGATTATAATTTTGATATGTTAGTAAATAAAAGTTTAGATTATATACTTAAATTAAAATCATTTAATCCAATAATTTTAAATTTCATAATTTCACAAAGATTATGTTTAAGCTAGATCGAACACTTACTTGGTAGTAACAAGTGAATACCTCTTATCTTATGGATTACGATACGAAAATAGTTGGTTTAATTGATTCTCTTTGTTTCTATTAACACTTGAGATACAGCTTCTGAATTTGTTTTTGTTTTTTTAATTTAATAAAATTTTAATTACTTAGCTCATTAATTTATAATTTTACCAATATGTATATATTGCCAAAAATCCATAATATTGGCAAAAATTATTTTAGCAAATCTATAAAAAAGAAAGAAGAAAATACGTGGGTTTATATATATCCAATGCGAAGCAAATTGTATAATTGATAAAGTAGTGGAATATCGGACTCGCGACAAGCGCGAAGTGTCCTCAGGTAAAGACTACGAAACCCATGGTCTCAATCAAAGTCATAAATTGTAGTATTAATTTAGGTTGAATGTTAGCATGTGACGGTTTTGACAAAAATTACATGGGGTCTCGTCCAGAGGTCAAAAAGTACGATTTAGTGCATGCGTGTGTACCATATGTTACCCTTTTTTTGATTTTTTTAAAACCGTTTAACCGATTGAAATAAAATTGTAAACATACTATTACTTTAACCAAATGAAGCGCTGATTAGTTTTTAGCATACAAACATTAGTACTTTTTTAGTTTTTTCTAAATATCTTGAAAAAGACTTAGTTAACCAATTTTGATGAAATTTAATACAATAATTAAATACCTTGAGGACCATCAAAAAGGTTATATTAAGTTCTTAGAAAAATTATATTTTAAAGTACTTCCTAGAGTAAGATAGTACTTTTTTAAATTTATTCATTTTTGTGAAAATGTTTAAGATAGTTGTTTCCCGACAATACTAGCAAAAAGTTAATGCTAGAGTATATAGAAGAGACAATAAAGGATTCATTTTTCATAAGCCCAAAACTTTTTGCTGTTTATGTACCACTACTAGCCAATTCCGTGCTCGTTCTATCCGAGCTTGTATATATTTTATCATAGAAATGTCAGATAAAGTACATTATAAAGGAAGATTTATAAAACAAAAAGTTCTTAATAAGCGATTGAAATTTGTTGCGACAATGGCTGAATCGAAAAAACGTCAAAAAAAGTACTAAAATTAGCACACTTTTTAGGTTAAATAAATGCTTTGTTGCCAACTTGTTTTTAGTGTAAATTTTTCATTATTTATTCAATATTATCTCAAAAATTGTGTTGTAACTATGAATTAAAATTTTTTTAAAAAATGTATTAGTTATGGTTTAGTTTTTTATAACAATGGTAAGAAGAGTTTCTTAATTATAATTAAATATGTATGTAAACTTTCCGATATCCCGTATAGTGCAATGCGAGGGGTGAACCGCGACCTAATATCGTTTACACCTATTTCCACTTCCATTTCCAAGTAGAAGACAATAGATGACAATAGATTATCTAATGAATTCCAAAATAATTCCAAATACGGTTAACCCCTCGGTGCAATGTATAAGAGTCTGAAAAACACTATCTTTAGAATTTAATATCTCCGGAACTATATTGTTCATAAATTTCGTTTTGCCACCAATCGATGCAGAAGTATTTAAATAATAATCTGTCTAAATTTCAAAAAGATCCTAAGTAAACCAATATGGTAAAACAACTACCTTAAGTTAAAGGGTGAAACAAAATATTAATTAATTATAATAATGTTGGTATATAAAAATGATTCTCTATCATTTTAACATAATGGCCTTCGTTAGGTAATTGACGACAAATGACTTAAAGGTAAAACTAGGAATATAATTAGTTTTCAAATAACTGGATTAGGAGAAGTAACGGAGAGATGAAGAGGAGACCAGAGAGAGAGGTTTCACGCGGTGTTCACGTGCTGTGCGCCTGCAGGTGCGTGACTCAGGACACGTACGTACGTAGGCGCACCTCCCTTGGCCCCTGTGCCCCTATGCCCCCATGCCTAAACTCCTAAGCTAAGATGGAACCCATCCATGCTTTCTTTGTTTTGCTCTGGACTGACCTCCCGACCCTACAGGCGGACCGCCGTCTGCGTTCATAACTTCTATCTACTTTGCAAATTGATAGAGTTATCTCCCCGATTATTATAATAATTCACCCTTGATGGGTCATTTTTTATAAATAAAAAACATAATTCGAACATATGAGTGTTTTATAATTGAAATTTTATGAAAAATAATCATTGAACTGATTTTATTTTGCCGATAGTAGCAGAGTTGTTGATTCATAAAGAGAAACAAAGAGGTTGTCCTCTGCTTGATGCAAATAAACATACACACATATATATCAAAAATATACGAGGGGTGATCCGCGATTGGAAGTAGGTGTACACCTTTTTGGAAGTATTTTGGAAATACTTGGAAATATTTGGAAGTACTTGGAAATATTTGTAAGTACTTGGAAATATTTGTAAGTACTTGGAAATATTTGGGAGTAGTTGGAAATATTTGGAATTACTTGGAAATATTTGGGAGTAGTTGGAAATATTTGGAAGTACTTGAAAATATTTATAAGTACTTGGAAATATTTGGAAGTGCTTGGAAATATTTGGAAGTACTTGGAAATATTTGGAAGTACTTGGAAATATTTGGAAGTACTTGGAAATATTTGGGAGTAGTTGGAAATATTTGGAATTACTTGTAAATATTTGGAAGTACTTGGAAATATTTGGATGTGCTTGGAAATATTTGGAAGTACTTGGAAATATTTGGAAGTACTAGTGGAAGTAGGTGTACAGCATATTAGGCCGCGGTTCTCCACTCGAAAATATATATCTGTATATATATTATTTATTTGTTTGAGACTATAGTTATAGGTCACGGATATAATAATCCCTGACTATCCATTATCTATTGCCATGTAAGAACGATCAAAGATCTAAAAGAGAAGTCCTGACAAGTTTTAGTCCAGGAGAGAAATTATCAATTAATTGTGATTGTTCTAGAAAACCCCAATTCATCCTGTACTAGAATGATAATTATAGACTTGGTTGGTGTTGTAGTGAAGAAGAACAGTGTTCTGTTTAACCTCCTGATGAAGGGTTCATAGCCCGAAATATGTATAGAGATAAATAAAAAATCTCCAAAATAATTTAAATAGATTTTTTAAATTTTTAATTTTATTTCCTCTTTAGTGAAACACCACTATAACCCGTTAAATAATAATTCCTTTAAATACTTATATATATAAAAAAAAAATGTAATCAGTACCTATAACTTATATACAAATTATGTATCTTTTAAAGGCTTAAATAAAATAAAATAAAGTAAATAGTAAATAAATTAGGAGGTGGTAGTATAGACGAATTTCAATAAAAAATGCCATATAACACGTGTCCAATTTTTATTGAGTACAGAGATACATCTGAGATCAATGCATTTTCGTTTCGTGTTTGGTACACTGGTTGCTATGGGCGTATTTATTGAATGTCAGCAGTAGAGTGTTGATGTTCAAGTTGTGAAGTTGTGCTTTAGTTTACATTGAAGTTTTCATTGTGATTTGTTGGCCAAGTCTACTGTACTGTAGCTTGTAAACATGCCGCACGTATTTACACATGGTATTATGGTACTAACAGCTGTATCTCTGTACCCAATAAAAATTGGACACGTGTTATATGGCATTTTTTATTGCAATTCGTCTATACTACCACCTCCTAATTTATTTGCTATTTACTATTCCTTCTGAAACACCCCGTATATATGTCAAAACCTCAGGAGTCGAACCCAAGCGTCAAGCCTACTTTCCGGGAAGTTGGCCTATTTAAAATATACTGTATGGCACAACGTAGTGAGGGGCACCCGAAAATCAAGGTTACGGCATTCGCATCGGCTTTTAATAAATTCACCTGAGTACTCGTGTGAATCACTCTCCTTATGGCACATACACTCGTATTCAGGTGAATATACTATTCCCTGGGTGCAGTACGTTGGAGGGGATAAGCGAAACGACCGCAGCGTTGTAGGCGGTTGAATTTGACAAATTTGCCTCTGCATTTTCCTCTAATAACATTTAATACAGACGAAAAATGGGTTTTTTTCCCATTTTGACCATGAAGGAGCACGTTTTTGACAAAGACCACTCTATACATTTTTAAACTAGATTAATTTTGCTATAATTTAAACAAAGCTTCATCTTAATTGGATAATAGTAACCCGTGCCGCAATGAGGTTGAAGTTTTGAAAAACTAAAATTTTTTGCAAAAAATCGGAGTTTTTCCTTCATAAAATGAAAACCACTCATCCTAGAAACTTGATTTCTATCTCATTCTCTAGGAGATTTTGTTGACTAGAACGTTTACTTGGACCACTTTATTGATAAATCTCTTAGATTTATAGATATCCGGCATTTTCCATGACACTTTTGAGGATTCGGATCATATCCTGTCCGGAAAATGCTGGATATCTATAAATCTAAAAGTTTTATCAAAAAACTGGTTCAAGTACACGTTCAAGTCAATAAAATTTCCTCCCTAATGCTCAACTCTCGCTTGACTAGTATTCCTTACTTTACGTACTTACTATTTTCATATTTTCGTGAAAAAATTCGAAGTTGAGATATTTAGAGAAAGTTTTTTAGAAAATGTTTGTGTGTGTGCGTAAGTGAAATGCTGGCTATACCAATAATTATGAAATTTTGAATTTAGAGGTTTTGCCTATTTTTTAACAAAACGACGTAGGCTGATTTAAATTTTTTAGAGATGTCTTTTGTAATATTTTAGAAATTTCTCAAAAATTGCTCTAAAAGATTTTAATGAAAAAAAAAATGTGAGAGAACAGAAAACCTCACTGGCTGCGACAAAAATTTCTATTGATAATTTCCGTAGTTGGGTGGCTGAGTGAGCAGGATGAGGTGTACATTTGCTGGAAAATGGAAGTGTTATCTGAGAAAGGGGAAAAGAGAAGAAAAATAAGTTAAGGAGGAAGAATAGAAAAGATAAATGTGAGCAAAACGGGGAATATGTTATTGATGTAAAGAACATTTCCATAAATGATATCTATTAAACCTAAATAGAGTACATTCATAAAAGGAATACTAAATAATAATTTCCTTCAAAATGATATTTTCCGAGATGTTGATATTTTATTTCGGAAAAAATTTGGTCCTCTAACAAGATAGAATTTTTATTACAGAAAGCATTTTGTGTATCTATATTTTCTTAAACAAATAAGATGATATTGCGAACATGAATTTAGGTCGTATCAAAGATTTTAATAGATATGTTTATATTGCATGTAGAAGGGTCTTGTCCCCTCGGGAGTCGAACCCAAGCACTAGTAAGATGGTCTCAAGGATCTGACTAGTTGCCCGGAAAGCTTACTAGTGCTTGGGTTCGACTCCCGAGGGACAAGATCCTCCTACATGCAATATAAACATATCTATTAAAATCTTTGATACGATCTAAATTCATGTTCGTAAAATTGATTATATATCACAAGATTTTGATTTTGAGAAAAAATTCAATCTTTCTTTCTCAAATAGATACTCATTTGTGGCTAAATGGGCATCTTGGTCCCGAGAACAATAAAAAAAAAATACTCATTTCTTTTCCAAATAAGATGATATTTCGTCCAAAATGCATTATGTAAAGGAAATACGTTCCTTGTTAGGGCCAAATTATGTGTTGGAGAATGTTAGCTGTGGCGCATAAGACCCTGTGTTAATTTACTCAAATTAAAATTTTTTATCTCAAAAATAGTAAGGTCAAGTTGGCTAGTTGAAATTTAAATAAATTGCTGACACAAATAGTTAAGTGAGATTTTTTTTTAACAATCAAATATTCTAAAAACATTTTTCGGATATGAAATCCTCGATATATAAACCCATGCCTTTTAATGTTTTTGTTTCGTGGACAAATATAGTTCCGGAGTTATTAAATTTCAAAGATAGAGTTTTTCAGACTCTTATACATTGCAGTATACGGGATATCGGAAAGTTTACATACATATTTAATTAATATATAATTCTTACCATTGTTATAAAAAACTAAACCAACATTAAACAATAAATAATACATTTTTTAAGAAAATTTTAATTCATAGTTACAACACAGATAATAATGAATAAATAATTAAAAATGTATAATGAAAAATTTACACTAAAAACAAGCTGGCAATAACGCATTTATTTAACCTAAAAAGTGGGTTAACTTTAGTTTTTGACGTTTTTTCGCTTCAGCCATTGTCGCAACAGCTTTCATTCGCTTATTAAGAACTTTTTGTTTTATAAATCTCCCTTTATAATGTACTTTATTTGACATTTCTATGATAAAATATATACAAGATCGGACAGTGTTGCCAGATTTGTCAAACGAGCACGGGATTGGCTAGTAGTGGTACATAAACAGCAAAAATTTTTGGGCTTATGAATTATGAATCCTTATTGTCTGTTCTATATACTCTAGCATTAACTTTTTGCTAGAAACAACTACTTTAAATAAATAATCTCTCGATATAACTTTGAATGACTGAAATTCACATTCGGCTTCAATCTTTCAGCATAAGGTTTCACAAATAACTAAAGTATATGGATTCTGACCTATGTTCGACCAGCGGGTGTCAGATTACTAGAGATTGGATTTTGAATAAAAAATAAATCACAAAACCTAGTTCATTGAACAAGAATCTCGTATTTTTTTTTTAAGCAAGTGCAATCCTACCGACTGAAATTGTGTCTTTCACAAGAAAATTTAATAAAACCAGAAGAATTAAAGGGTACTTTACTCTTTGATCAAAAAGAATTTAGGCAAATAGTTTTTGAAATAGAAATTGAATAATAGTTAAAGCTATATGCCAAGGCGAAATGTTTTTGCCTGAAATAACTAGGTATTTGTCTACAACATATATAAATGTATAGAGCCAGTTTCTGTTGGCTCATAAGATTTTTCGTTAAATGTTCTTTACTGATTATTAACTTAAGATTCAAACTAAAATTATTATATATATATTAAATTATATTTATATTATAAAAAGGAAAAATTATACAATAAATTGATTAGCAATTATTAAATTTAGAAATTGATGTAATTAAAAAAGATAAGATAATAAAATATTGCATAGAAATTAAATAATATGGATAGCCTTGTAGTTTTGCAAAAAAATAAATCCTTGAGAAATTAATTTTGATTGAACTTGACCTAGAGTTAAAGAGGCTAGTATTGCAAAATAATCTTAAAGAGTGAAATTTGATGAATATCTAATGAAAAATTCTTAACCTAGGTGGGTACATCCGAAACTCAGAGCTTAAAAACCAACCAACGAAGCAACAAGTGAAATATAAATTTATTTTTCTTCTCAACAGTTACAGATTTGTACCATGTGTAAGTAAATTAATAACATCTAATTTAATATTTAATAGATATTTTAATGTTCAATGTCAAGAGTAATTCTGTCTGTACTAGCAATATCTTGCTCTCAAAGGAGATGTAGAGACATTGGGTTTCTAAAGGAAAAAAAGAATCGCAACTTTGCTTTAACCATTTTCAACAAATACAATACAATCATCTCGGGATTGGGTCGGCAGAAATAAGTAATACGACCGAATTTCCGAGATCTCTTAAATAGGATGTTTTCAACGTTTCAAGGCTTTTGACTATAGTTCAATAAAGTTGCGCGGACACACATATCTGTGATGACTCGGAACAAATTGAGGGAACTTGGTTGGGAAGTTTTGATGCATTCACCGTATAGCCCGGACCTTGCACCGTCTGACTACCATTTGTTTCGGTCTCTGCAAAACTCTCTTGATGGTAAAAAATTGGCTGTCCGAAGCGCCGCTGAAAATCACTTGGCCAAGTTTTTCGACGATAAATCACAGAAGTTCTACACCGATGGAATTATGAAGCTACCCAAAAAATGGCAAAAGGTCATAGATAATAATGGTCAACATGTACTTGATTAAAATTGATTTTCAATAAAGAAATTTTTTGTTCTAAGATTTACCAAAAAACCACGGAAACTTTTTATATGACCTAATCAATATATTATAATTTTATTTCAAATTTATTTCTACTTTGTTAGGTACCTACTTATTTATTTGAAGGTCTATCTTAGCTAAATCAGAAAGTCAAACATATGTTTGACAATGACTTCTTCATGTTTAATACAAGAGACTGAAATTGCATATTGTAAATTGTAATAAATGTCTATAAGTACTTATTTATTTGAAAGTCTAATCTAGCCAAATCAGAAAATCAGACATAATTTATAGATACTTCTTCATGTTTAATTCAAAATCGTCTTAATATAGAAATTGAAGTAAATTCCAAGTAGTTTTCAATTCTTTCGATTGTGATTGGAAGATGGTTTTTAAGGGTGTTTATTACCTATATATTAATTAATCATTTGTTTAAACTTGGACACTTAGATTTATAATTCTGTAAAAGATCAGGAAAATAAATTAATTTTGATAATAAATAATTAAAGGAGAAAATAAAAAGAGTGTGTCAGATTTATAATTCTGTAAAAGATCAGGAAAATAAATTAATTTTGATAATAAATAATTAAAGGAGAAAATAAAAGAGTGTGTCTTCTGCAGGAAATTTTTTAATTTATTTTGGTATACCGAGACTATAGTTTCGAGGGCTTTTCCCTCTTCATCAGTCTATTAGAATTGATTCACAGGAAATTGATGTGTGAAAGCCCTCGAAACTAGTCTCGTTATAAATAAATTGAAAAACTTATTATTCTAGCAGAAGACACACTCTTTTATTGTCTCCTTTAATTTATAAAAATTCTGCTACCCTCGGCAAAAAGAAACTTTCAATTTGATAATAATATCATTTTATTCCCTAGCTAATGTTCCCCTCAAAAAAATTTACTTTTATTATTATAAAATTAGATACTTAGTTTTCATTAAACATATTTTAAAATTTAAAGAAAAATTAAATTAATCCATTATTGATTTTTTTGGATCTTTTAAAGTTGTAATAAAATTAATATAATCATGTGAATTGAATGAAGAAGATGTTTGTTCTAGTGCAAATATATTTACACGGTGGGAAAAAATATTATATTTTATAGATTTTTTTACTTTATCCAATGCGAAGCATGGGAGAAAGTATTGGAATCGCTCTCGCGGCAAGCGCGACTTCAAAGGGTCCTCAGGTAAAGACTACGGAACCCATGGACTCAATTAAGGTCACAAATTGAAGTATTCAATGAGATTGAATTTTAGCACGTGACGGTTTTGCCAAAAATTACCTGGGATCTCGCCGAGAGGCCAAAAAGTGCCATTTTTTTGGAAGTGCGTGCGGATGGATGGATGGATGTATCGACGTGTGTTATCGTTTTTTTCGTCCACGAATTTTTCCACACCGTTGCACCGAATGAATTGAAATTGAAAACCTACCAGTATTTTAACAAAATGAAGCGCTGATTAGTTTTTGGTACATATCGGTCCACAAGCATTAGTACTTTATTTCAGTACTTTTTTAGTTTTTTCGATATATCTTGAAAATGACTTAACCAATTTTGATGAAATTTAATATCCTAATTAAGTACCTTTGGACCCACAAAAAAGGTTAAATAAAGTTTTTAGTAAAATTATATTTTAAAGTACTTTACTCTAGAACATATTAATATTTCAAATGAATTTGGATAAAGTTTAGCAACGATCCGTTGCAGTTTATTTATTATTTGAGACCTGTTATAAATAAGATTCGTCCTTGTTCTCAGGAACAATAGAATGATGGTGTCACAACAAGTTGTCTTTTTCGTTGCATTTGAAAAAGTAATTGAGACATTAAGGTAGTTGTTTCGCGACAATACTAGTAAAAAGTTAATGCTAGAGTACCTATATAGAACAATAAGGATTCATAATTCATCAGCCCAAAACTTTTTGCTGTTTATGTACCACTACTAGCCAATCCCGTGCTCGTTTGACAACTCTTCAAGCTTGTATATATTTTATCATAGAAATTTCAGATAAAGTACATTATAAAGGGAGATTTATAAAACAAAAAAATTCTTAATAAGCGATTGAAAGCTGTTGCGACAATAGCTAGAGCGAAAAAATGTACTAAAGTTAACCCACTTTTTAGGTTAAATAAATGCGTTGTTGCCAGCTTGTTTTTAGTGTAAATTTTTCATTATTTATTAATTGTTATCTCAGAAACTATGAATTGAAATTTTCTTAAAAAATGTATTAGTTATTGTTTAAAGTTGGTTTAGTTTTTTATAACAATGGTAAGAAGAGTTTCTTAATTTTAATTAAATATGTATGTAAACTTTCGGATATCCGGTATAGTGCAATATATAAGTGTCTGAAAAACTCTATCTTTGGAATTTAATATCACCGGAACTATATTGTTGATCAATTTGGTTTTGCCACCAATCGCTGCAGAAGTATTTAAATAATAATCTATCTAAATTTCAAAAAAATCCTAAAAAAACCCCATATGGTGAAACAACTACCTTAATTGTATAAAAAAATTAGTTATTTTTTCCTTGGGAAATCATTTTTAATGATAAATATACTATGATTCATAAAAAAATGTGAAAAACCACATAAATGTTAAGTTCAAATTGACGATAATAGCAGAGTTAAAATTACCAAAGAAAATCACGAGAGATTGTCAACTATCCAAGGTATTAGGGATCATTATTATAGGTCAGAGAATGGTTCTGAGGAGGTGAATAGTAGTATTCACCATCTCGAAACCATTCTCTGACATATAATAAAAATCATCCCTAATATCTCGGATTCAGTAGTAGACAAATTCTCGCGAATTTCTTTAAAATTCTATTTGCGTTAATGTCATCGGCCTTTGGCCTTGGCTATTTGAAAGCATCCCATATAGCTTGAACAATTTGTTGCTGGGTTGGTTCATCACTGAGTGAATATCTGAGACACTAGATACTGTTGACTTATTACTGGCGACCAAATAAATCCCTTTCGTGTTGCTAGTATTGATTGAGGAGTTGCAGGAACATCAATCTCTACTAGAAATTCAATGGCTCTCATTCTTAAGGAGATAGTAGAAACAGTAGACAGAAGCCAGTCAATAAAGTATGTTAATGTACTAATCGAATTTGTTTTTAAGAAATTATACGTTCTTGAAAATTGCTATCAGAAGTAAATATGAACTTTTATTTAGTAAACGAACTTAAGATAGTATTATTGAGAATTGTGTTATTATGAAGCTGAAAGATTTTATTGAAAAATATTAAGGCGAGAGATAATTTATCTAAATGAGAGTAAAATGATAAATTTTCATTTTATAAATAATAATTTGTAATTACGATTAAGAAAGTATATATGTTATATTATTTTCTTCTTGTTTGGTTCAATGTACTTAATCAATGATAAAATGGTAGTGAATTTACGTCGTTTCTTTAATTGAATTGATAGTGTTGTACCAAATAATTTTTAATTACTTTTCCTAATCTCACTTATCGCAATGATGAAAGTAAAAGTTTTTCCTTATTTATTTGATATTAGTGAGAATGTGGAGATCTAAATAATTATAGGGATATGAATGTTGAAAGGCATGTTAATTAATTATGGAAACTAGATTTAGGTATATAAAATATTTTTTATTGTTTTCATTGAAAATTAACTTAGAGTGTGGATATAAAAAGATCTATATGTATTAGGTATATTATTAATATTAAAAATTAAATTTACTTAACATTTTATTAATTTTTTAATAAATCTAATTTATAAAAATGTATAATATATAAAATTTTCAATTATAAATGAAATACAGAAAAAAATGAGAAATAAAAATAAATTTTGTACAAAAATTCAGTAATACTCTATTTGAGTCTATGTAAAATGATTAATTAAATTTTTCAAGTTGACCTGAAAATTTTAAGAATGAATTTGATATATTCTAATTATTAACACTACTCATGCAATTGATATCTATAGGATTTTATGAGCATTTTAATTCAGTAATTTTTTAGTTTATTTAAAATTTTTCAAAAACAATTCGAGAGATTTTTAATTAAGGTAGTTCTTTTGCGACAATCCACACAAAAAGTTTTAGCCTCGTAACCACTCTATACATATGACCTGTGCTAAAATTTTAGGTTATGTTTTTTTAACGTGACTGTACTTCTCGCACTACTATATCCTCTTTATGAATGCCATTGATCTTATATCCCCTCCACTAAAAATAATCGCCCAAATATGTTTTTTTTATCAAAACTACGAAGTAAATCATTTCACTTTTTTTTTAAGTTATTCTGAATATATTATTCTAACAAATATTAGTTTTTCATCAAAAGATGGTGAACGTCCTTCAATGAAAAAAAATAATGATCATTTCCCCCACCCTTTCCCAATCTACCATATGTAAAAAAATTTAATTTTTAATTGCAATTATTTCATGTTTGGTGTGGTAAATCGTCTTCAAATTTTAACAGTGTGTTTATTATGCTTTTAATGACTTATATTCCAAGTTTCGAAGACTTCTTGAATTTTTGCATTTGTGAAAGAACTACCTTAAGTGAATAATTTAAGAAATTTTGAAAAAAGTTAAGTACTCTAAAAAAATGATAAAAAAAATTATTCCAAAATCACACACAGACATATTTGAGGGGATCAAAAGCAGAGTGGACCATCCCACAAATCTCATTTTCGCTGATAAACCTCTATAATCAAGTAGGTTTCTGATAAAACTAAATAGACAAAGTGGTCCAAATTTAGTTTTTTAACGTCCTTCTAGATTATAGCACAGGTAATCTTTTATCTCTATTTTGCTGGGTTTCTTATAAAAAAAACAAAAGTGGGATGGTCCACTCTGCTTTTGAACGCCTCATATTTTCTAAAAATCACTTCTTAGGAATCAGGGGACATTGAAACAACAAGGCCTCTAAAAATCGTAACTTAGAAAAAATCTAGAAGAAAAATGAATAAAATAAAATTTGATTCATTGTATTCAAAGAAACTTTGTGCGTGGCTTGAAAAAATTACTTTTTATTTAAAGAATTTGACTCAACTGAACAAACTAGGGCACAAGTGAAACTTATATATTATTTTTATTTAATATTTATCATTTATATTTAATTTTTGCAGAATTTATAGCTTCTACAATTGCCAATATGGATGGAAAAAGAGGCTTTTGGAAAGATTTTTTTTTTATTATTATTATTTTATATTGTTTTTTAATTAGAATCTTTCAGCGTATAATTGGGCCATGTTCAGCTACAAACTAAAAAAAAAAAAATTATAAT
The DNA here is from genome assembly GCA_024734495.1 of Forficula auricularia. Lineage (NCBI taxonomy): Eukaryota > Metazoa > Arthropoda > Insecta > Dermaptera > Forficulidae > Forficula > Forficula auricularia. Next base: position 15,448,680 of record JALMQS010000187.1, on the reverse strand, counting down.
CATTGTAGATTGTTACCTGGTTGCTTCCTGAAGAAGAAGATGTGGAGGAACCCAAAATTTAACCCTCAGTTCAAATCTGAAAGGTGCAACACCAGAGACTTGTCGTTCGATTGCATTTCTTAAATTTAACCACAGCTCTTCTCCCTTGGAATTATGGAACTTGAGTCCAAAATAATCAGACTCATTACTAATCCCAAGTTTGCCACACACCTGAAAAAATACACATATAATTAAAAAAAGATAACATATGTCATAAAAATTAAAAGTTTTTGTGAGCACAAATGTTTAATTTATAAGAAATATATTATGTGAGTGTGTCTTGTGATTGATATAAATAAGTATTTATATAAATATAAAATTACAATAAGTAAATATAATTATTTTAAAAAACATTTACAAAAACTAATAAGTTGTTTTAGGAAGATAAGGACAATAGCTAATGCAAAGATTTTTTATTTTATGCCAACGTTTCGTCAACTTTGTTCACTTCCTCAGAGCTCAAACAAATTAACTTCTTTGCATATTTATAAAATGACAAATATGCAATGAAGTTAATTTGTTTGAGCCCTGAGGAAGTCAACAAAGTTGACGAAATGTTGGCATAGAATAAAAAATATTTGCATAAGCTATTGTCCTTATTTCCCTACAACAACCTATTAATTTAATCGATGGACATAAATAATCAAAATAATTCACTAAAACGTTTATTTGTTTATGTATACATATTTTAACAAACGTTTTGATGATTGATTTATTAAAAATATTGTATTTATTATTATTATCATTTCCGTTCATAATTTTTATTAATTTGAAAGTTTATAATAAAAAAATAAGGACAAGTTTTTATATGTAACTTTTTTATTTATCAGCCAACGTTTCGTCGACTTTGCCAACTTCTTCAGGGCTTCAAATAGTCAAATGTGTGCCAAGACTATTTGAAGCCCTGAAAGAAGTCGGCAAAGTCGAAGAAACGTTGGCTGATAAATAAAAAAGCCACACATAAAAACTTGTCCTTATTTCCCCATTATAAACATTCAAATTAATTGTATTTATTTCTTATAATAATAAAAGCAAGAACATTTAGGTATCTTCTAATTATAAAAAATACATATATGTGAATATTTTATTAATTTGATTGAGTATAGTTTCGACAGCTTTTACTTTTATCTTCAGTTTATTATAAATAAATCACACAAATATTTAATAGCAGTTTTTTAGTTAAAAAAATTGAATTGACTTGGGTAGGTAAAAAGTCCATCAGCTAACCCAAAAAGTCAATTCTATTTTTAATTTAAAAACTATTATGTTTGTGTAAAATATTTATTGTAGAATTGAGATGAAGGAGTAATTGGAGTCTTAAATTAATAAAAATATACACATATACCTATGTAATTTTTTTGGTATATAGTATACATATTTACATATCGTAGAAGGCGCACACAATGTATTAATTCTTATAAATAAGTCACAAAGTTTTATTATTAAAAATATTTAATGCGAATCTTACTTTTTCAAGGCATTCTTGTCCTTTGGCTTTGGGATCGAGTATGACTTCAATTATCACAGAATTTGGTTGACTTACAATACACCACATTTTGATTTAAAATTTGATTAAACTTATCACGATATGCTAGCAGTTATATTTCATTATCTGAACAATTAAATGTCTATGTAACTTTTGTCGGTTGCCCGTTTGAAACTTGGGAGAGCGAAAGTTCACTAAAAGCATTGTACTATCTGACAGTTGGTTGAGAGCAGACTGATTCGGATTCGGATTCTTTGTCAAGTGCTCAAGTGCTCACTCGGCTCGGCTCTTCTCGATTCTCGTTCGTTCGTAACCTTGCTGAACGCAGCTGAACCTGTGCTTAGCTTTGCTTCCTTCCTTCAATATGGCCGGCCCCAAGCAAATTTTATGTTGCTATCTACACGGCAGTCGATTCATACTGCATAAACTAAATATAAAAATATACTTCCTATCAATCTAAAATAAAGGATTCAATATGGGGTTTTACAAAATATAATAAAATAAGCTGACGTGTTCTGATGTGGCCATCTACTTGACTTCACCATACAACCTGGCGCCTAAAATTATTTATAATCATGTAGAGGGGAGAGGGTTAGTTTTTGTATTTTTATACTTCTGGGGTTCCACTGATTATGTATACAAAATTTGGTTGAGTTTGGTAAATGGCCAAGATTTTCATTTTTTGACCCTAGACCCCCCCCCCCCCATTTTGGGCGGTTAGTTTTGCATTTTTAAACTTCTGGGGTCCCACTGATTATGTATACAAAAAATTTGTTTTTTTTTGTCTTCCTTTGGCCTCGGTGGACACCATTTGGCCATCATTTGTACTTAATATAGGAGTCACTCATAAAATTTATTCATTCAAAATGTTCAATTTATATAAATAATTTAAGTGAAATTATGAATTTTACTATTTCTTTAGTCATTTCATTTTCATTGAATAAGTGATATAAAATTGTTTCTACGCTCATTGGAAATGAAATACATCGCGAAATTTCAGAGTAAAATTTATCAATTTTATGCTTTGTGTTTATACAATTTAGTACCAGGTGGTTAATATCGCCAATTTCGCCACAGTTACATAAAGGATTGTCCTTTATTTTCATTTGGAATAGGTGTTTAGGAGTTGTTGTATGTCCCAATCTTAATCGTATTAGAAGAGATATAATTTTTCTATTAAGTGTTTTATCATTATACCACGGTTTTTTGGGTATTGCTGGCATAATTTTGTATAAATGTGAGCCTTTGGTTTTGCTCGATTCTCTCCATTCACAAAATTTGGTTGAGTTTGCTCAAATGGTCTACTTTTTTAATTTTTTTTTTTTTTTTTTTTTTTTAATGATATTGATGTGAGAAGGAGATACTCCAGAAAGGCCTGTTTGGGATGGCCCCTCCATCGTGAAAAGAACAGAGTAGAAGGAAAGAAGCCGAGATCACGAGCCAAATCGCAGAAAGTTAGATACAATCCAATTTACTAAGTTTTTTATGGGCTTCGAGCAGTGGCAAATTCTCAGTGCGATAAATTAGGTTACATTTATATCCCACTTAATTTTTTTTCCAGACCCTATACTTACAGAAAAAATGTCTGGGTATAGACGGGAATCGAACCCGAGTCCTCCGGGTTGCCAGCCAGACATGCTGACCACTATACCAGGGAGGCGGACCCCCCACCTCCCTTAATTTTGGGTCGATATGCACCAAAATCTAATCAGCTCTTAATCTCAAAGGACCAAAACTACGTGTGAAATTTGGTTTCGATATTCACACTAGTTTTTGAGCTAGATCGTCCACAAAAATTTGATAACGCACAGATGACTAACAGACTAACAACCAGACTAAAAGACATTTTGACAAAGCAGTTATTATCTCGAAAAATATAATTTTTTCGATGTACACTTATTAGGGCTTTTTTGTAGACCGAAATGCCATGGTTTCGCTCAATTTTTTTAATCAAAATAGTTTGAGCCGTTTTTGAGATATTTCGAAAAAAAAACACTTTTTTCATGCACGATTACAATACTTGACCATACCCTGTATGGTAAAGTAAAAATTAAGTTTTCATCAAACTTCATGCTAAATTGTGTACTTGTACGCAAGGCCGTAGCCAGAAAAAATTTGGGGGGTAGCTACCCACAGGGCCGCGCCAAGCTATTCGGCCGCCCGTGTGTAAACTTTAATTTTACGCCCTCTTTATAGTCTTTTCAAGTGTCTGTCTAGCTGTTTTGCCGCCCTTTGGCTTGTTTTGCACACATTCGCCCTATAGTCGGAGCGGCCCTGTCTACCCACGGAGGGTACGAGACATGCAGAGCCGCATTATCCAATAGGCAATGTAGCAACTGCCTATGGGCCCCACGCTGCTTAAGGGCCCCCAACCCAAAATTTGGTGTTGTTATATGCAGGGCCGTGGCAAGGGATTTTGGCGCCTGGCGCAAACCAGGCGCGGATCCAGACCTCTGATTTGGGGGGGGGGGGGGGCCGTATATAAGATCTGCTTTTGATCTCGGAAGTGTGTCGCGTTCGAATTGTCCAAGCGGGGGTGGGGTCAGAGACGCCCCCCCCCTACATAGAACTTTATTTTCTTTAATTTTAAAATTTAATGTTATAAAATAAAATTAAAAAAATTAAATAAACATATAAAAAATGTTGATCTCCAATGCTTTGGGGAGGGGGCGGTCGCCCCCATCGTCCCCCCCCCCTCTGGATCCGCGCATGGCGCGAACAAATTTTTGGCGCCTTAATTTTTAAAACTCAGTAAAAACAAATACTGTATATAACAATACAGGACAGCCTGTCAAAAATATGGTACCCTGAAAACAGCACACTCTAGCGAGAAAAAAGTAAACTACATAAAGCGCATAATATTAAAATGCGTAAATTATTTAAAATCGATCTTATCAAATCATATATAACATTAAACGGGCATAATATATATTTTTTCCATGACGCTCAAGTTTTTTTTTAATTTTGTCGGTAGCCGAAAGTCGGATTTGACTGCAAGATTTCCATTTTGCTCGCATGGTGGCGCTCAAATTCATGAGACCAAAAACGGTTTGCTTTTCTATTGTATTTTGACAGACTGTCCTGTATTGGTATATACATACAGTATTTGGTAAAAGTTAGTGGTTTTAGCGCCTTTTTTCAACAGGAGCATGGAGCGGTCGCTCCTTCGCGCCGTGCCTTGCCATGGCCCTGGTTATATGATTTAAATGCTACTTACTTACCTATAGAGACCTACCAAACATATGGGGGAGAGGGGCCCCGAGACTTGCATTGCCTAGGGCAGGGGTCGGCAACCTTTTGAGACGGAAAAGCCAAAAGTTACAATTTACAAAATTTCCCAGTTTTTAAAGAGCCACTAACATATTTAATTCAATATTATGGTATTTGATTAGGATTAGATTTATATAAATTTGATTTTTGATTTAAAATAAAGCCGCATCTTCACATCGAAATAGCCGCATGTGGCTCGCGAACCGCAGGTTGCCGACCCCTGGCCTAGGGGGGGCCTACATGGCTTAATGCGGCCCTGGAGACATGACCTCCCTGATACCAAGATTGCTTTTTTTTAATGTAATCTAATGCAAAAAGAGCTCACCAGTAAAGATGCAGCCCATATATGGATTTCGAAAGACCCTTGCATTTGTCAGACGCAGTCGGCGAGACAGGTCTCTTGCTACCTCCTCTAACCTCCATCTATCCCGTCGACCCTATCATTCCCCCTACATCCACCGCTGATCATCATTCACCCCGCCAACCCTATACATGTCCTCTAGACTCTCTCCTCCACCCCTAACTCTGATCACCCACCGAACCCCTATGAACCCAGGTGGAGGATTAAAATTTGTGGACCTCTACTCATTAGAAACTACATATATCAATTGAAATAAAGTAAAGGAAATTTTTTAGAAACTTTTTAAATATAAAATACTAGATAGGTTTCACATAAACAAAAGATCAGATGCTTGTTTAGCACGACTGTATATATATTTCGGGGTATAAGCCCAACTTCAGGAGTTCACAAAGGAGTGTCCTTGGCATTGGATAAAGTAAAAATCTCTTGATACTTCTATTAAGAAAGGGCAAAAGAGCACTGCTGGAGAAGAGAAGAAGAAAATATCGTGTATATGTTTCCTTTGTTGACCCTTTTAAACCCTGAAGATTATCAGTTTTAGTTACTTGTTGAGAGTTCAATTTTATTATGTATGTTAGGCATTTAGCCGTTGAAAATAATAAATAAATAAATAAATAAATAATATATATATATATATAATTTATTTGTGTGAAACTATAGTATAGAAGATCTTAATCATCAATCTTTTTAATTATATAAATATTTTATCTGTTCTTTCTAATGGGGTCAGTTACCCGAATGGATATAGAAAATTAGTTTTACTGTCATTGAAAATCGTTTATGTGGCTAGCTTGCTAAGACAACAAAACGAATTTTCTATATCCATTCGGGTAATTGAGCCTATGACTATGAGAAAGAATCGACAATATAATTCTAATTAAAAAGACTGATGATGAAGGTCAAAACTTAGAAATTATAGTCTCAAACAAATAACTCCTCCCAGGAAATTTTTGGAATTATATGTTCCAAATTATGCATTTGAAGAGTTTCTGGCTCCAATTTTAGTCATTTTGACTTAACCAGTTTTCTAGCCTAAATATACGGACAACTTTGACATATTTTTTTTCTCTCAACTTATGGTTATAATATAACGTAGGAAAATCATCTGAAACCATTAGTCTTGATTCTAGTTCCACGATATGTATAATCAAGACAATTTAAATAAGCATTTATATGTTAAAACAGACATGTCAAATACCAGCCCGCAGGCCGCATGAATACACATGGCCCACCAATAGATAGGTTGCGGCCCGCCGAGACTTAAAAAAAAATTGAAAAAAATATTAATTAATTATTTTAAAGTAATTTGATAATATTAACGGTGTCAAGCAAAAATGATTAGTACTTGAACGTAGCGAAAACAAATAGAAAAAGAAAACTTGTCTCACTTTGACAGCTGTCAATATCTATTGCTTAAATCACCTAAATTAAAATTTACAGAATATGGTCACCAAATTAAATTGTTAGAAACGGAATTGGATTGAAGATTTTTTGATTTTAAAAGCTGTGAATTACAATTTCGTCTTTTTACTTCACCTGTATCTACCGATATTGAAATTGTTGATGCAAAACTTACAAATGGAATTAATTGAAATCCAATGTTGATTCTTTGCTGAAGCAAAAATATATGCAAGTTGGAATACCTACTAGATTTTTATACAATATCTTATCTTATTATATTAAACGAGCAATTCTTGTATATATATATATATATATATATATATATTTATTTCGCTAAAAATTGGTGAACTTATCAAGTCTCATGAGCTATTAGTCGTGTATAGATTTTAATCAGATTGAAATCAAGGAAGGGAGTGTAAATTAGTCATGTCGCAAAATAAATATTTTCATCGTTCACATCTCGTCTTCGGTAAGTCGCAGAGCCTTGAAATTTGAAACTTAAGCTATTAAGGGCCAGTTAGTTGTATGTCGGTTGGTAAACTCTTTTTAAACGTTGACAAATGGTAAAACCTTATAATTCACCTTGTGGCCGGCGAGATGGCCAATCAGATGACAGGCACTTTCATCTGATTGGCCATCCCGTCAGGCACAATGTGAATTCTAAGGTTTTACCCTTTGTCAACGTTTAAAAAGAGTTTACCAACGGACATACAACTGGCCCTTAGAGGCAAGAAGTTACCGAGCATCGCTCGGTGCCTCAGGGACTACATATTTATCTGTAGATCGGTTTCCTAAAATGTTGTCGTTTGCTACTCGTATACTGACTATGTTCGGAAGCACTTATTTATGCGAGCAACTATTTACTTTAATGACAAATAACAAAAATTCAGAAAGGTCAAGATTAACCGATCAACATTTATCATCAATTTTAAAAATTGCATCAGCTCAATATATTCAACCAAATTTTGATGACTTACTTTGTGTAAAACGAAGTCAAATATATCTTGATTATCTTTTAAAAAGTAATATTAAACTGTGATTTTGTTTACTTCTTATTTATAACTTTTATTTTTGTTTTTTATAAAAATTATAAAATATTTATATGTAGTTTAAGTTTAAAAAATAACATGAAATATAAAACGACTATGTATGTATAATATAATGAAGCTCAATACGCTTGACATTGAGTCTAATAAATACATTATATAATCATTCTTAAAATCGTATTTTATTAATTTTTGACATTGAAAACATGCGACCCCAACATAATACAAAATAGATCCTGTGGCACGTAATATCATATGAGTTTGACATGCCTGTGTTAAAATAACTAAAAACAGCTATAATGAAAGGCAGTCCATAAATTATTTACTTTTATTCAATTTCCGACGTTTCGGAGACTTTTTTCTCTCCTTCTTCAGGGTAGTGAATAGTTATTGATGGGTGAGTATAACTCGGTTCCCATTTGTCTCTCCTTTCAGTGATAACAACAATATTACAGTATTTTCCAACATTATACTATAAGTATACTTGGTAAAAAAGTCTCCGAAACGTCGGAAATTGAATAAAAGTACCAGGTGTATAAGTTTAAAACCGTGCATCGCTCATAGTATGCGTTAGTGAGCGTTTTGAGCTACTTTAACGACATGTTATAACCTCTTTTTATGAGTGACATTTGTAAACATTAATCAGTGCAAATCACCAGCAATTTCATACAACAACATACATTTTTCCTTTGGTAATCATGTCTAGTTTCTTGTCAGAAAAATAGCATATGCGGGAAGCTCTGCTTTTCTGCTTTAATTTGAAAAAATCTGTTGCCGAATCGCATCGAATGCTTGTGGAGGCCTATGACGACCGTACTTTATCGGAAACAACGTGCAGAGATTGGTTTCATCGGTTCAAACACGGCAATTTTGACCTGAGCGACAAGAAACTTGAAAATCGACCCAGGAACGTTGAGGACTATCAATTAGTCCCTTTTGGACCCAATCACAAAAAATGCTCGCCGAGCAATTGGGTGTTACTCAACTAACCATTTCCATGCGCCTACGTGCCATGGGAAAGGTTCAAAAGATCGGAAAATGGGTGCCGCATGAATTGAACGATAGGAAGGTGGAGCGACGCAAACCACATATGAAATCTTGCTCGCCAGACAAAAAAGTCGTTCCTGCATAGGATTGTGACTGGGGATGAAAAGTGGATCTATTTTGAGAATCCTAAACGCAAGAAATCGTGGGTTGATCCCGGCCAACTTTCAACATCTTCCCCAAGACCAAATCACTTCGGACGGAAGACGATGCTGTGCGTTTGGTGGGATCAGCAGGGTATCGTCTACTATGAGTTGTTGAAACCTGGTGAAACTGTCAATGCCACCCGCTACCAACAACTGATCAAATTACACCGTGCTCTGCGTGAAAAAAGACCGGATTATCAACAAAGACATGACAAGATGATTTTCCTCCACGACAACGTGCAATCGCACACGTCAACAATAGTCCGAAACTATTTGGAGAGACTCAACTGGGAGACTCAAAAGGGAGGTGGTACCCCATGCCGCTTATTCACCAGACCTGGCCCCTTCTGACTACCACATTTTTTCATCGATGGGCCACGCGCTAGCTGAGCAGCACTTCGATTCTTACGAAGATGTCCGAAAATGGCTTGATGAGTGGTTTGCCTCGAAAGAGAAGGAATTTTTTTGGCGTGGTATCCACAAATAGCCAGAGAGATGGCAAAAATGTGTAGCTAGTGAGGGCCAGTGCTTTGATTAAATTTGATTTTGTTTTCTATGAAAAAACATGTGTTTTTTTTACTAAAAATGCTCGGTTTTAAACCTATACACCTAGTAAATAATTTATGGACTGCCTTTCATTATAACTTACTTATTTCGCTTACCAGTCCGTCTTTCTAAGAAAATAAATAAAATTAAATAAACTAAAAACAGTGTTGGCAAAGTAACCAGGTAAACGGGACAACTTTGCCAAACTCCGTTTTAAAAACCACTGGAGATTATCAAAAAAGCATCAGGAAAATCATAGTTTAATATGTGAGTTGTGTGAATAGGTATCTTCTAAAGTCTTTCAAATGACTAAAGTATGCTATCAGCTTATCTACTTCAAAATTAATGGGTATTGAAATTAAAATGAAAAGCAGGTTAGATAAATGAGCCGTTTATTTTGAAAGTGACATAAGTCCATTATTTGTTATTTCGAGATATTTGTATTTATAGATAGATATCTAGTTTCCATTGCAAGTGCTTTGCCTGCTTAAAAGTAAAAAAACAACATGAAGGATTTTTATAAGAATTTTGATTTTTTTAATTGTTTAAAGGAGAAAAAAGGTTCAAGATTGTTGAATAATTGAGGACAATAATGTATTGTAGATAATAATAAAAAAGATTAAGGATGTTTCGTCGCATAGTGGAATTGTCTTTTGACAATGAAATAGGCCTCTGAGAAGTCGAAATAAATCGACGAAACGTCTGGTCCATTTAATAAAAACTCCGTTTTTTATTATTGTCCAATTCCCTGCTATTTCTGTTTCAATTAATATTTATTATGGATGCGAGTGATATATCGATTTGTATTTATATTTTTATAAATAGGTACATAGGTATATTTATATATATTTCGATACTTTTATTTTGACAAATTCATGAGGATATTGTACTCCATTGACTGAAATATTATAAATATGAAAAGAAAACATCTGTCTAACTGACACCACAGTTCTACTGTGCTGACATTAACTCATTTTTTTAAAAATTGGACTTATGCCACTTTCAAAATAAACGGCTCAAATATGCTTTATTTATTTGACAGTAAAAAAATTGACAGATCATAGAATTTATAAGAAATCAATATAAAAATTTTTTAACCCCCAAAATACATAGATTAAATAAAAAAAACTCAAAACCAAAATAGAAAATATGGTTTATTTATTTGACAGTAAAAAAATTGACAGATCAATGAATTTATAAGAAATCAATATAACAAATTTTTAACCCCTAAAATAAATAGATAAAATAAAAAAACTGTCAAAATCCAAATATGGTTATTTCGAAGGGTGAACCGCGACCTAAAATCGTGTACACCTACTTCCACTTCCAAGTAGAAGACAATAGATTATCTAATGAATTCCAAAATAATTCCTAAGACGGTGTACACCTAATTCCAATCGCGGTTCACCTCTCGATTTATTTATTTGACAGTAAAAAATTGACAGAACAATGAATTTATAAGAAATCAATATAAAAATATTTTTAACCCCTAAAATAAATAGATAAATAAAAACTTAGAAAAACTCTCAAAACGTTCCCACACACTGACACCCCAGATTGTCATAGCAAAATGAATTTTCTATATCCATTCGGGTAAATGACCCAATGAGAAATACCTAACCTATGAAATATTTCTAATTAAAAAGACTGATGATGAAGGTCAAACCTTCGAAACTATAGTCTCAAGTAAATAACTTATATATGTATACCTATACATATTTTATATTTGGCATAGGTACCTATACCTATACGTCAGCTGAGAATCGGAGTGATCAAAGCCCACATATCCTTATTTTGAGAAATTGAAGTTAAAAGTTTTCAAATCCATTGTTTTTATATCGACATAGTACATTTATAACACTGAGTTTTATAAGGTGTACAAATAAGTTTCCATAATAAAAAATTAGGCATTTATTGTGAAAGAACGCAGCCTTAAGTTTTATCGAAGTATTGTCCATCGCTTGCCACTACATTTTCCCATCTTTCTGGCAGCATATGGATTCCGATTCGGAAGAATTCTTCATCTTTTGAGGCTATCCACGAATCGACCCAATTTTTGCTATCTTCATATGATGTGAAGTACTGCTCAGACAGGCCATGGACCATCGATCGAAACAAGTGGACATCAGAAGGAGTAATGTCTGATGGGGTAAAACTTCCCAATTGAGTGTTTCGAAATAGGTTTTAACCGGTTTTGTGGAAAATCGGCGTTCAACGTTTCTCGGCGTCAGTTCATATGGAACCCGATTTCCTTGTTTTTGAATCATTCCCAATGATTTCAACCGATGTGAAATTGCTTGTTGAGTCACTCCTAATGTATGTGTAAGTTCTTCTAGCGTTTGGCACGAATCTCTGTCCGATAATGCTTTCAATTCCGCGTCTTCGTACACTTTCGGACTTCATCTACGTTCTTTGTCTTCGATGTCAAATTCGAGCTTTTTAAACTTAAAACCACTCATAGTAACTTCTCTCACTTAAGGCAGCCTCACCATATGATTCTCCAAGCAATCGATGCGCCTCAGCTGCAGATTTTCCAAATTTGAAGAAGTAAATCAAAAGCTCCCGCAAATGACGTTTATTTGGCTCAAAACTCGACATTTTCGCACACAAAAAAATATAATATACTGATGAAAATTCACTAAGATTTCAAGGTTATGTTGTTGACAAATATACAACCTTACGTTTTAATTCTGACAATTTTAATCATAACTTACTGGTGGGACCAACTTTGTCAAACGGCGGAAACTTATTTGTACATCTATTAGAAGATACACAACTAAAAATGCTATGGGACCAAGTGGACTTAGTTCATTTTGTAAAAAGAGTCTTGTACTTTAAGAGTTAAAAATGGACTTGGTTCACTCCAATTCTCAGCCAACGAATGTGTATTTTTATTTACATCAAGCAGAGGACAATATCATTGATTTCTCTTTATGAATCAACAACTCTACTACTCTCGTCAAAACAAAATCTTTTCAATTAATTTAGAAAAATTAATATGATCTTATCTCCGTCTTTGCTTGCTTCCTTGATCCCTTCGCTGATCTTAGAAAATTTCCACTGTTTTCCTTTTACTTTATCATAATAAGTATGGGGAAAACTATTTAGATTAAAAAACAGCAAGTCCTATAAAAAATAATTGACATCCACCTTATCAGATTCTTCTTTTCTTCGGTAATGCAAGGGTTGCAAGATCTATAGCGGCTGCATCTTCTTGTTAGCAATAAGACAAACGATATTTACAAAGCATTAATTTTCTTGGTTCTTAACAAATATGCAATTACACTCTCGAAATTTCATCAGGCTCCCTTGTAGGCCCAAAAAAACTAAATCACCATGTTGTTCTTATCAAAGATTCATTTTCATATCATCGCCTTAGGGCCACTTGTATGTCGGTTGGTAAACTCTTTTTAAACGTTGGCAAAGGGTGAAACCTTAGAATTCACCTTGTGTCCGATGGGATGGCCAATCAGACGACAGGTACTTTCATCTGATTGGCCATCCCACCGGGCACAAGGTGAATTCTAAGGTTTCACCCTTTGCCAACGTTTAAAAAGAGTTTACCAACCGACTTAACTAGCCCTTAGGCCCGGTTGTATGTCGCAAAGTAAATGCTTTTTACCACTAACCAAGGGTAGCTGGTAAATGAAGGGGCTGGGATGGCCAATCAGATGACAGAAACTTTCAGTGCCTGTCATCTGATTGGCCATCCCAGCCCCTCCATTACCAGCTACCCTTGGTTAGTGGTTAAAAGCATACTTTGCGACATACAACCGGGCCTTAGAGTGTAAACCTGCTAACTCACAACAAGGAAATTTTACAGGGCAGAGAAAAAACAAACAAAATTTAATATTGTTGATATGGAAAGAAACTATTTTTCACATTTTTTTTCTACAACTTACGATCTTAATTTTAAGTAGCAGTTTTACTTGGACGATGCTGCATCTCTTTTCCTTTCAAACGGTATTAATATGTTATATATGATAAAAAATGGATTTAGCAGGTTTACACTCTAAGGCGGCGATATATTATACAAATGTTGTTGGCCTTAGTTCTTCATAAAGATAATGATATCCTCCAAACAAGCAATTAAATAGGACGTGGAAACTTTTTAAGCTCTTTGGAGATAAAAATTATATCTCTATCAAAATCAAAATTTTTTTAATTATTAATTTAATAGGACATAAGGTCGCTCTTATCACAGATCCAACATAAACATCACTAAAAACCTAGAGATTTCGATCTCCTTTTATTATTTATTTATCAACTTCCAACGTACCCTAAAATTTTACCGAGGCCCAAAAGATAATAATAATAGTTTGTCCGCCTCTTATCTATCATTCATGAAAATAACGATTCCGATTAGTTTTTCTTCTTTTTAACTGTACCATCTGATAAATTCTCAATTAAAAAAATGAATACAAATTACAAGTTTAATTCAATTAAAAACTTAGTTTAAAAATAAATATCTTCGCCTTAGGGCCAGTTGTATATCGGTTTGTTAAGTCTTTGTTAAAGTTAACAATGGGTAAAACCTTAGAATTCACCTTGTGCCCGGCCGGATGGGCAATCAGATAGCACGCACTTTCATATGATTGGCCATCCCGCCGGGCACACGTGAATTCTAAGGTTTCACCTTTGTTAACTTTAACAAAGACTTTACAAACCGACTACAACTGGCCCTTAGAGTGTAAACCTGCTAAATCCATTTTTTTATAACATATTAATACCGTTTGAAAGGAAAAGAGATGCAACATGCAGCATATCGTAAAGTAAAACTGCTACTTAAAATTACGATCGTAAGTTGTAGAAAAAATGTGAAAAATAGTTTCTTTCCATAACAGTTGTGAGTTAGCAGGTTTACACTCTAAGGCGACGATATACCATATGCTTATTCATCTTAATATATATTAATATTTAGTGAAAAAGGGTTCAATCACAATAAAATTAAAATATATATAAAAAAATTAATATTATTAAAAATATCATTTTTACATAAAATATGAAATGAAAAAATTATATAGTAAGTTACAATTAAATTGAAATTCACTATGAAATAATACAAAATTAATTATTATAAATTATAAAATAATTAAGAATATAATAAATTTGATTTTTATGAAATTATAATTTCACATTTTTATTGAAAATGTATGAATAATATTCATTATAGAAAAAAATGATTGTAATACTTTTTCAATTGAGATGCATTCATGCTTATATGCAGACACCTAAAATCCAGTTAAAATATATGTATACAATTTGTATGTTTTCATAACCCGGACTATGATTTTGCTTGGATTGATGCATCTTAATGTAAAAATGATTTATAATAAAATAAACTTAAAAATAATGAATATTCTTTAAATTGCATATAACTAGAGACCGGATTCCTATGCAATTGCATATTTTATTTGCCGCCACATACGACCCAGGGGATCAATTATCTATCCGAATCATGCATCTAGGATACTGTGGGTTAAATTTCATACTGCATATGTGACTAATATTGCATAAAATTCCATATTTGAAGGTTTTTTCTGTCAAATATTGCCTATTTCGCGCCAAATACAGATTTTTTTAAGTAAATTTTCGGAGAAACAATGAAAAAAAAATGAAGAAATATATATATAAAGTTCTTTTAAATTTGGCCCCATTACATCTGAGGATGTGGAGCTCTCCTTTTCATCGTATAAATCAATTTTAAGTGAGCGTAGACATAATAACCTGAAGATAATTTAGAAAAATACCCATTTTGGCCATTGAGTGTTCGTGTGTTTTTGTTATATACTAAATATAATGAGAATTTTGTGAAATTTTTTACTCAATAAAAGTACATATTTGACACTTGGTGTCTATAGCTTACTTTATCATTTTATTTCTTTCATAGCACTCCTTCAAATATATAGTCATTTTGTATTCAATTTTAATTTTTTAGGCATAAAAAAAAATTATTTTGCCAATTTTTACTGCATATATTTGCATATTTCAGCCTTTTTAACTGCATATTTTGGCAGTTTTTACTGCATAAAAATCCGGTCTCTACTTATAACTAAGAACTTTATTTACAGTTGAAAAAAAAATATTTTTTGTCATTTTAAATAAATCTCGAGTTTTTTTTTCGTGAAAATTTGTAATTCAAACAAATATATCTTGATATTTTTTTTTTTTATATAATTTATTTTTGCAGAGTAGTAAATGTAGAATCAATAGGAAAAAGAATAAAGGAACGATCTCAAATATTCTTAGAAGCAATTTAGATAGAAAGAAAGAAAAATCATGATAGCATAAACTTGGAACAATATATAAGTTCCGAGAGGTGAACCGCGATTGGAATTATGTGTGCACCGTCTTTGGAATTCATTAGAGAATCTATTGTATTCTATTGTCTTCTAATTGGAAATGAAAGTGGAAGTAGGTGTACACGATATTAGGTCGGCGGTTCACCCCTCGAAAAGTTCTATATAGTTTACAATTCAAAAATATAAAAAAAAAATAATAATAAATGAAAATAGTTCATTGACGCTTTGGGGAGAGATGTATGATAAATTCACCTGGATGCCACATCAGATTATATTTATAATCACATGATTGTATTTTATAATTCTTCTTCTTCTTATATAAAATACACAATGTTTCATCTCTTTGATATAATATAAATAGTTTATATATCTTTGATTGTTTTCAGACCAGCTGATCCGTCCCTAGAGATTTGACTCTCGGGATTGTTCATGAGTATTCGATCCATTAAGGCAGGATGAAAACAAATTCAGATTAAGAAATATGTAATGTAATTATAAAATTGTTAATCTTTAAAGAGATCATTTTATATACTATATAATAGATTAAACAGGGCTAGTATAATTAAAAGGTAAATTAAAATCAGATATTTTAAAATAAAAGGAAATATATACTATTAGAGAAAGAAGATCAGAGAAAATAAGATAATTTAATGATATCTAAGGGCCAGTTGTATGTCGGTTGGTAAACTCTTTTTAAACGTTGACAAAGGATATACAACTGGCCTCTAAGATTCGAATCATAGTTAGATTTAAGTGAAAAAATAAACTAATGAAAAATTTCTGGTCAAAAAATTTACAAAAAAATAAATAAATAAATTAAAAAGTAGAAAGTATGAATTAATTTTTTAATTTCATCATAAGTCGTCCAATCATGGGTGACCTGGAAAGCTTCAACAAGAAGAAAATTAACCATGTATAAAACCTTAGCAAAACAATACTGGGTTAGATTCAAAAATTAATTAAGATAACTAAGTATAGTCAAAGTAAAATATATTCTATGATTGCTCAGATGAGATGGAATAAATATTGTCTCGAAATAAAAAGAACTAAAAGAATGAAAAGGTCAATATCATTTTAATTAAGAGATTGTATACGAAATATCAACAAAAAATATTATTGAAAGGAAAAAAAATTTCAGGATGGGACAAAAGTCAGAAAGAGTTCTGAAAGTTTAATAACCATTTTAAGTAATTTTTCTTTTTCTTGAGATATTTTATAAAGACCTAGGAGATTTAACTATGAAAAAATTCATGACGAAATTACGTATATTATAAGCCTAGGGGTCAATAATTATAAATGAAAGTTTTTCCAATGATTAGACGATTGAATGGTCGTTTGAGAGACATTGTTCAGGAAGACAGATGTCTACAACTAAGAGGCATCCTTGTTAAGGTTTTGACCAGGTTTCCTTAACAACTTATCGCAAATGTCGGGATGGCTAATGCGTAGTTTGCTCCTGGTATCGGGTTTTTGCGCGGAATTATTTAAATTATGTTTTATCTTTTGATGGAAATCTATGATCATATTATTTGTTAATGAGCATAAATTTCTATTTTTTTTTCTTGTTTGTTAATTTGATTTGTATTGATGTCTTGTTAATTTGTATTGATGTTTTGTTGACCTAGACATCGAGGACTTGTGCCTCTAAGCAGGTCGAGTAAAAATATTTATTTATTTATTTAAACCAGCTCATTTAGGGAAAAAAGTCACAATTAGATGTAAAAGTCTGCTGTACAAGACTTGAGCAAATCAATGGAAGGCGGTCTGATTAGGTTGGAGTCTCACGGACGTCCAGCATAATATGGAAAGTTTGAAATTTTAGTGTAAGAAATCCAGTTAGTGCAACAGCTGAAGCCATTAAAATGATCAGAGATTGCAAGAATTAGCAAGCTTCACAAGTTGTACTGCCTATTCGTGGAAAGTCCTTTGCACAAAACGACCATTAGGCTAGGCCAGGGGTCGACAACCTACGGCTCGCGAGCCACATGCGGCTATATCGATGTGAAGATGTGGCTTTATTTTAAATCACAAATCAAATTTATATATATCTAATCCTAATCAAATACCATACTATTCAATTAAATATGTTAGTGGCTCTTTAAAAACTGGGAAATTTTGTAAATTGTAACTTTTTGCTTTTCCGTCTCAAAAGGTTGCCGACCACTGGGCTAGGCACACAGTCGATTTTCAGTCGAGCGATAGTGATGGACAAAAATATATTAATTTTAATGTAGGTGCTTACACAACACAACTGCAGATCAACTCGATTATTTAATCAAAATCGATCGATGAGCACTTATGATAAAAAATCGAGCTTAGTTATAATAATTAGAAGTGAATTTAATTTTATTTAGGAAACAAATCTAAGATTTATTTTTACATTGCATATTAGAGGGTTTCGTCCCCTTGGGAATCGGCCTTTAGCCAAATTCTTAAGACATCTCTCTCCGATATGCAACATACATAAGAAATAAAGCAGCAAATTTTTCACTCCCTTCAATTCGAAGGGAATAGTAAAAAATCAGGATAAACTGAAAAAAGTTTTTAGTATCGGGTCCTTCATTTAAATAATTAGTGTAAAGATTTAAGTATCTTTTTTTGAAAAAAGATGGAATTTTTTCAAAAATCAACCCAATTATATAATATTAAGAAGTGAATTTAATTTTATTTAGGAAACAAATCTAAGATTTTAGTAGAAATATTTTTACATTGCATATCAGAGGGTTTCATCTTTTTTCAAAAAAAGAAACTCTAAAAAGATACTTAAATCTTTACACTAATTATAATAATTAGAGTTGGTTATAAATTGATAATTTATCACTATTTCAAACCAACCCAACTAAATTGTTGGTTCGACAGAAAATCGACTGTGTGTGCCTAGCCTTAAATGTCTTATCAGTAAATTGAAAGTTTTTTGCCGAGGGTAGCAGAATTTTTATATATTGAAGGAGACAATAAAAGAGTGTGTCCTCTGCTGGAATTATAAATTTTATTTATAACAAGACTCTAGTTTCGAGGGCCTTGCCCTCTTCATCAGTCTATTACAATTGATTCGCAGGAATTAATGTCTGATTCATACATTAATTCCTGTGAATTAATTGTAATAGACTGATGAAGAGGGCAAAGCACTCGAAACCATAGTCTTGTTATAAATAAAACATAATTCCAGCAGAAGACACACCTTTATTGTCTCCTTCAATGTCAACAGTGATTGGCTTGGAGAATAATTCATGCTACAATGGTTAAGATTTGCTCGATGGGTCAGAATTGGTAGTATAATTTTAGAATTTGTGTTAGCTGTTCGGTTGTAGATTATTTCATGGTTAAGCTCTCCTTTATAAAAAATCTAAAAAAAATTTAAACTTGATTAAAACCATTCGTGACTTTTGGCCCATCCTATATTTATTATTTTATCATTTGGTTTTCTAAAAAATAATTTATATATAGGATTGTAAATAGATATTTATAAAATTTAGATATTATTTACAATAAATTTAATAATAGAACTTTTAATGAATTAAGCTTCATTCATTTGGATTTGTACATTTAAAATAATACAATTTTTCTATTGTATAGTATTCTTCATTTCATATCTTAAACATATATTTGGAATTATTTACAAGAAATCAAATAAGGCTAATAAGTTTCATTATAAAAAAATTTTGATTAAATTTGGAATTTGTGAATTTTAATTTTGTTTTTTTCCATTTTTATTCATCTTTTTTGCAATCATTTTCTGGAGAAATTAAAGCTTTTGCTGCTTTGGGCTACGAGAGAAAAATTATAAAACATTAAGTGGATATAAATTTTGGAATATATTTTCAGTTTTAAAATCTAATAGTAACCTTTCGAATTCGAGGATAAGAATTATCGGATAGTTTTTTTAATTCAGTTGCAGCTCTTGGCCTTTTGTTTTGCTCTGGGGTGTCAAAGGTCTGTTTTCGTTTCACAGCTGAATATGTCTTCAATTCTCTCGTTTTATTTTCTTTCTAAAATAAAGAAGTTTTTTAAAACATTAGAAATATGTTATAAATAGTAACAACAGTACTGAAAAAGGATTCAAGAAAGAAAATTATTAGATGCTTCCTTCAGTGACTCTTTGAACCCTGAAGGAAGATTATATTTTGTGATTTTCGGGTAAACTCATTCGTATACAAATGATAAAACAAATTAATTAATGTTCAAACATTTTTATTCAAATTTAAAAAGTCAAATAACTAGTTTTGCCAAATCATCATCAGATATTAAAAGTATTAATTTGTTTTATCATTTATATAGCAAGATGTTTACCCGAAAAATCACAAAAAATAATAATTTTTCACTCGTAAAATTTAATTTATTATATAAAATAAAGTGTTGATACATTATTTTTTATTAATTCTATAGGCAAAAGATCTTGGTACAAATCTACTAAATTGGAAGGAATAAATATAAAAATGAAATTGAATACAGGATCTGAAGTTAATATTGTCCAGATGATTTTATAAAACTGCATGGTCTAAAAAATAATATTAAGAAAAATTCAGCTAAATTAGAAAATTTTAGAGGATATGAAAATCGTCTTGTTGGATACATTGAAGTTCAGATTGAGTCTGACTTTCGAATTAATTTAATAAAAAATTTAGTTGTTAAAGGGAAATGTACTCCAATTTTAGGACTAAAATCTTGTCTTGAATTAGACTTAATTAAAAGAATAGATAATATTTTTTTTTTTTTATGAAAATGATGAGAGGAGTTACACCAAAAAGTGCAACCCCTAAAGGCCTAGGTTGGCCTCTCCATCGTGAAAGAAGAAGAAAGAATTTTATGGGCTGGGCGGGGGTCGAAGGTATCTGTGGATACGGGTCTTAAATAGCTGAAGGTTATAAGTCGCGGGAAAGATGGTGGCAGGGAGCGAGTTCCAGTCTCTGGAGGTCATAAGGATAAAAGAGTTGGCGAAAGCGCTTGTTCGACTTTTATCAAATTTGACAGCCAAGGGGTGCTGAGCGTTAGAAAACCGCGTGTTTCTCGTGAAGAGGGCTTTAGGGGGGATAATTGATTTCAGCTCGACTGAACCGACACCGTGATAGTATCTGTAGTACAGGGCAAGGGCAGAAACGGTTCTTCGGTGAGCCAGGGAGTCGAGTGAGTTGGTTAGAGCCGGGTCTCCTATCAGTTTAATTGCTCGCTTCTGAATTGCATCCAGTGTAGCAAGAGAATGCTTGGAGGCCCCCTCCACAGATGAGAGCCATATTCGAGACAGGGACGAATTTGAGCCTTATAGAGTATAAGAAGTTGACTGGGAGTAATATTAATAGTATATCAAAATCTCATGATGAAAAAATGAAAATTTATATTAGAAGAATAATGCGGTCAAAATTATCCATTTCTTTTAAAAACCTCAAAATGAATTTATTATTATTTCCTGAAAATGTGACCAAAGATTTAGCGAATCAAAAAGAATATTATGATGTCAATGCAAGGGGGATTATAGAATTTGAGGAAGGAGAAAAGATATTGGTTCAAGACGTTAACAGAAAAATTTGGAAGCCAGCAATAATTAAGAAAAAGTTAAAACAACCCAGATCGTATATTGGTGAGACGGAAGATTAACGGTGCTATAAAACAAGTTCTGTTCATATCAAAAAACTATGATAAAATAAAGTTAATTATTCATTTTTTAAAAAGAACCGTGTTTGGTGGCCCTATTTTATTTAAATTGAATTGGCTAAGGGGCCAGTAAGTGGAAAATAAAAAGTTGAAATAAAAGTCAACTTCTATTTGTTACTTTATTTTGGGCAGACGTAATCGATATTTTAACAACGTTTCGAGCGCTATATCGCTGCTCTTCATCAGTGCACGTCAACTGGAAAAGATCATTGCATGTTTTAATTTTTTGTTTTAACATTTATAATAAATTTTTTAAAGGGTGGAAATGAGGATTATATACTACTCACCCAAGTCATAAAAACACGTAAAATCTATCTCCAGCAGACGTTTTACATCAAGAATCATTACACTGGTAACACGTTATTCCAACTGAACAATTTCAAATACTGTCTTTCTTCCTGGCTTCATTTTACACATACAGAAGTGAAGCTCCCCACCCCACCACAAGATAAAGTAACAAATAGAAGTTGACTTTTATTTCAACTTTTTATTTTCCACTTACTGGCCCCTTAGCCAATTCAATTTAATTATTCATTATTGTAAAAAAGAGTTCAGTTATAAATAAACATATAAAATATTGTGTTGATCTAATTTTGATAATCTTTATTTCTAATATAATTAAACAATGCTAGTACACAGATCCAGTAGCTGTGCACTGTCAGGTCAGCAACTCGTATTGTGTAACCAGGCCTTAATAGGGATGGTAGGAGCGTTTAACGGGACAATGGACGGCAAACTGATTTGTCCAAAAACATAAATGTGAATAAAAATAATTTTTAAGAAAAAAATAAAACCGACTTCAAAAAATTAAATGCAACAAATAAAATACACCAAAAGGTATAAAATAATTATTATCTTATTTAGTTACAACTAAACGACGAAATATTAACATGAAATTACTTTTTGAAGTCGGTGCCAAACATATACCTTTTATGAATCGCACTCGACGGATCTTACTTAGTACGTTTGGAGGGTATGCTCGCTTATAGGTATAGTTTGTTTGGTACCGACATCAAAAAGTAATTTCATGTTAATATTTCGTCGTTTAGTTGTAACTAAATAAGATAGTAATTATTTTATACCTTTTAGTGAATTTTATTTGTTGCATTTAATTTTTTGAAGTCGGTTTTATTTTTTCTTAAAAATTATTTTTATTTTTCTCTTTTTAGTGATGTTATTAATAGTGATCATATCATCAGAACTTGACCAAATTAATATGGCACCATCCCTAAGATACCCCCTTTCCAATAAAAAAAGAATCATCGAAATCGGTTCATAAACAAAGAAGTTAGGCCTGAACAAACCTAACAAAAAAGGTCTAATACCTATGAAAAAAAAATGGGACTGAACCCAATGCAAATTTTTTTTCAAAATCGGTTTACAATTGGCGGAGATATGAGGTATCATAGGCACAAAAAAAAAAAAAAAAAAAAAAAATCAGTCGAATAAAGAACCTCCTCCTTTTTTGAAGTCGGTTAAAAAGGGGCCAAGTTCGGTACAAACGGCTTCACTGACAAGAGTTGAGATTTAAACGAATACCAAGTTCCATAGCAGTTGCTTAAATCATAGCTATAGGAATGTACAACGATCTTCAATTGATTTAAAAGAAAATTTATTACGTTCTTTGATATTACATTTATAACGTGGCAAGTTATAATAGTCAATAAATTACGTTTAACGTGATGTTATTTAATACAAGCTTAAAATTTAGCTATTTTCTATTTTATACTACAAACAATTTAGTTTGATATAAAACTTGCCAAGTTATAAATTTAATATCAAATAATGTAACAAATTTTCTTTTAAATCAATTGAAGAACGATGTTCATCCCTATAGTTATGATTTAAGCAACTGCTATGGAACTTGGTACCCGTTTAGAACTCAACTCTTTTGTCGGCGAAGCCGTTTGTACCGAACTTGGCCCCTTTTTCACATTTATGTTTTTTGTCAGATATCATTAATTTTTGAAAAGTTTTATCCTTTAATTTATCTAAATAATTACATTTAAACATTTATATTAATAATTATTAAATATTTCTCATAAGATATCTATTAAAAACCCGGTCGGTCCTTCATAAATTTCACCCCTTCATTTCGGACCCTGAAGAAGGGGTAGTTTCGGTTTTTCAATTTTCTCCTTTAATAATGTGCCTAGCTTTACCAGTATGCCAAATTTCAGCATTCTAGTTTGATCTAGACACATGGCAGTGTGTCAGCCAAGTTCGGAAAAACGGGCGACGCACCTGCCATGTGTATATTTACACGAACCATTTCTAGCTACTTTCGACCCCCCATAACTCAAAAACTATTAGACTTACACACTTGAAATTTTGCATGCCTAATAAGACCCACTAGAACACCTAGAATCCCAAATTTCATGAATAAATCTATTATAGTTCTTGAGTTATTAAGCTCTGAAAAGTGCCATTTTTAACACTGACTGACATATCAAAAACCTAAAGTACTTCCGCTGATCCTAGAATGCTGAAATTTGGCATACTGGTAGAGTTTGGGCTACAATTAAAGGAAAAAATCGAAAAAGTGAAACTTTCCCTTTTTCAGAACCTAAAATGAAGGGGTGAAATTTATTATAGGCTTAATTAACATATAGTGGAAATACAATCAAGCTAGAATTCTGAAATTTGACATACTGGTAAAGCTTGGCATTTTATTAAAGGAGAAAATTGAAAACCCGAAACTTTCCCTTCTTCGAGGCCCGAAATGAAGGGGTGAAATTTATGAAAAACCGACCGGGTTTTAAACAGATATTTTATGTGAAATATTTAATCATCATCTATATATATAGAAATTCTTTGCCCGATACACTCACTCACTCATCATCAAAACAGCCAGAACCACTGGACATAGAAACATGAAATTTGGAGAGGATATTACATCTATGACATAGGGGCTCACTAAGAAAGGATTTTTCGAAATTCGACCCCTAAGGGGGTCAAAGGGGGCAAAGTGTGTTTTCACTGATTATGCGATATCTCTTAAGGACGATAAAATATCTACTTGCTTTTTACTTATAAAAATACTAAATTAAAATATCTAAAAAATAATTTCAGGATTTTTGAAATTCGACCCCTAAAGGGGTCAAAAGGAGCAAAATATCTTTGCAATGTGTTTATACTAATTATGCATTTTCAATTAAGAACGATAAGATATCTACTTGATTTTTACTTAATAAAATTCTAAATACAAATATCTAAAAAGTAATTTCAGGATTTTTTGAAATTCGACTCCCAACTATCCAAAATGTGAGTGGGGGCAAAAATTAAAACTCTCTCCTATCTTGATCAAATTTTTGTAGAGTTATTCTTTATTACTTTAAGAAACTATTCCTGTAAAAATAAACTATCAAAATTGACTGTATGGGGGCGAAGGGGGGGGGCAAATTATAGAATTTTTTAGCTTTTTTGTACATTTACTCTTTAGAAAACTGAGAGTTATTTATTTGCAAATATCTAAAAAATAATTTCAACCTCCCAAAATGTGAGTGGGGCAAGAAATTAATACTCTCTCCGATATTTTGTAATGTTAGTTTTTAAGATTATATAAAATGTATGCTGTAAAAATCAATAGCCAAAATGAGTGCGTGGGGGCGAAAGAGGGGGCAAAATATTACAAATATATATTACAGACCTAATAATCACATGCCGAGACGCTGCCCGCCAGGCCGCCTGCCCAGAGGGCCGAGCTGTAGAGGGCGTGCTGAAGGCACGCCTGGAACAGCTCGTTATTAATATAAATGTTTAAATGTAATTATTTAGATAAATTAAAGGATAAAACTTTTCAAAAATTAATGATATCTGACCTAAAACATAAATGTGAAAAAGGGGCCAAGTTCGGTAGAAACCAACATCGCGTTCCCTAAGTTTGATTGATATAGAGAATAAATAAAATAGACAAAAATAGAAGAAACGAAGAACAGACAGAGGAAGAAGACAACAGAAGAGAAACAAGAAACAAAAAACCTGAAAGGGTTAGGGTTAATATTTTGTTTGAATATTTTTAAAAGTTGTAAATATTTAATAATAGTGATTAATAAAATAAAATAAATAAAAAATAAACTAATGTTTGAATGTAAATTACTTTTGTTGACTTTGGTCCAGTAGCAGATTTAGTAGTCTTTTCCAAAAAAGAAGAAACATTTTGCCCGTTAATTAAAAAATTAAATCCATGTTTATCATGATGATTTTGGGATAGTTGTAGTAGATCTTTTTGAGCCTTTAGTAATTCCTGAAACAAAATCATATTTTTATAAAAACACTGAAAATCTCTCTATGGTCAAAAAACAACCGCGTAATGAGAAGTTGAAGCTCTAATTATTTTCATAATTTTAAAATTGAAACTAATTTAGATATTGAAATCATGGCGTTAATAAGCAAGTTTTATACAATGAAATCAAAAAATGATGTTTTAAGATTAAAATGGTTTTGTAGAAATTTCGTGAGCGCTCTAGCTCAAAAACGCATAAGAAAATCAAAACGAAATTTTAGTTGTTTTATATTAACATTAATGATTAGATTTGAATTGAAAACGCATTGAAGTTTGGACTAATTAAAAATATTTTGTTTTGCCGAGAGTAGGAGAGTTGTTGATTCATAAAGATACATTAATGAGGTTGTCATCTGCTTGACACAAATAAACATATGGGTCATTGGATGTCCATTCAACGACGTTTTATCTTCGATTTTTTTGATTTTCTGATATGTTATATATTTAGAAAAAGAAGTATCCAAGTACATTTTTAGCTTTCAATCTTAACCCATAACGAAATTTCGATTTTCGAAGAAAATAGATCAAAGTATTATTAAAATATTCATAACTTTGACAAGAATAAAAATATTCTAACTGAATAGGGGGTCATTTTTTTCGTTTTATAATGTACTTTTTGAAAAAATTTTTTTTACGTGGATACTTCTTTCTACATACTTCCTTGATCAAAAAGTTTCAGGAATTTATTCAGAAAATCAAAAATACAAATTTATTAATCAAAATTGATATTGTCTCCTTCAAAGTACTCCTCATCGACTGCATCGCACTCATGCCAGCGTTTAATCCAATCCTCAAAACATTTTTTACTTTTACCATACAGGGACCATGGATCTTCGGTCTATAAAAAAAGCCCAAATAAGTGAACATCAAAAAAATTATATTTTTCGAGATAATAATTGTTTTGTCAAAATGTCTGTTAGTTAGTCTGTAAGTCTGTATGGTTGTCCGTTAGTCAGGTTGTCTGTTAGTCTGTGCGTTACCAAATATTTGTGGACGAGCTAGCTCAAAAACTAGTGTGAATATCGAAACCAAATTTCACACGTAGTTTTGGTCTATTGAGATTAAGAGCTGATTAGATTTTGGTGTATATCGACCCAAAATTAAGAGGGGGTGGAGGGAGGGTTAAAAATTTAGGCCGTTTGAGCAAACTCAGCAAATTTTGTATACATAATCAGTGGACCCCCCAGAAGTCTAAAAATGCAAAAACTAACACCCCCCCCCCCCGGATAACGATGGCATTGTTCGACCGGGCGTTACGTGGTTCTCACAAATCTTTTTCAAAGCCAAATCATTAAACAAAATGTCTTGAACGGATTCATAAGCGGTGTTTAAGTTCGCTGCCATCTCTCCAATGATCAATTAATAGTTTTCGGCCATCATTTCTTTGATTTTCTCGACGTTTTCGTCTCCTTTCGATGTCGACTGAGTTCATCACCCTCGTCAGACTCATGAAAACTTGGGCCACACATAAAACTTTGTTTCCGATAGAGTACCACTTCTTCAACATTTTCGCACCGTTTTTAATTCAAAATTTAATACAAACTCGTTGATGCAAAGACGATTTCATTTTTAAAATCTTATAAAAACGGCTCTGATAGTCCATACCGAAAACCGAGTAGAAAAAATGTTTAGAGGATTGGATCAAGCGCTGGCATATGTGCACTGCAGTCGATGGGGAGTACTTTGAATGGGACAATATCGATTTTGATGAATAAATTTGTATTTTTGATTTTCTGAATAAATTCCTGAAACTTTTTAATCAAGGTAGTATATAGTATATATTAGAAAGTAAAAAAAATCGAAGAGGGTCATCGACAAAACGTCGTTGAATTGAAATGGAATGACCCATATACATACATAATACACTACAGTGCAAAAAAATTGAGCCACCAATAAAAACTTGATTAAATAGCAAATTATTTTTAAATTTTTACAAATATTCATATTATTTGTTCCATTAACTCTTAAACTATCATAAATAAATAAATAAATATTGATGATAATTTTTGAAATTTATAAAAAAAATAAGTAAAATTAAATTAAAAGATACAATTACAAATTATCCTACTTTCTCAATATCACTTACATTTAAATACATAAAAATAAAAACCGACTTCAAAAAATTAAATGCAACAAATAAAATACTTACACTAAAAGGTATAAAATAATTATTATCTTATTTAGTTACAACTAAACGACGAAATATGAACATGAAATTACTTTTTTAAGTCGGTGCCAAACAAACTATACCTATAAACGAGCATACCCGCCAAACGTACTAAGTAAGATCCGTCGAGTGCGATTCATAAAAGGTATATGTGCACCGACTTCAAAAAGTAATTTCATCTTAATATTTCGTAGTTTAGTTGTAACTAAATAAGATAATAATTATTTTATACCTTTTAGTGTATTTTATTTGTTGCATTTAATTTTTGAAGTCGGTTTTTATTTTTTCTTAAAAATTATTTTTATTTTTCTCTTTTTAGTGATGTTATTAATAGTGATCATATCATCAGAACTTGACCAAATTAATATGACACCATCCCTAAGATACCGCCTTTCCAACAAAAAAGAATCATCGAAATCGGTTCATAAACAAAGAAGTTAGGCCTGAACAAACCTAATAAAAAAGGTCTAATACCTATGGAAAAAAAATGCGACCAATCCTAAGGTAGACTGAACCCAACGCAAATTTTTTTTCAAAATCGGTTCACAATTGGCGGAGATATGAGGTAACATAGGCACAAAAAAAAAAAATCAGTCGAATAGAGAATCTCCTCCTTTTTTGAAGTCGGTTAAAAATGGATATTTCTCAAGTTCAAGCAGTTCAAATTGTGTAGCTAATTAATCAAGGGTTAAGTCAACGACAAGTGGCAAGTACACTTTCAATAAGCAATAATTTCAATAATGTATGGTTACTTGTAAAAAAATTAAAAATGATTTACTCTTTAATAAAAATTTTATTGGTGGCTCGATTTTTTTGCACTTCAGTGTAATCTATTTGTTAGAGACAATAGTTTCGAAAGTTTGACCATCATCAGACTGATTTCTCTTTATGAAGTTTAATCTTGACATTTTTTAAAAATAATTAATATATCTTAAAATATCGGATATTACGATGTTTACAATATGAAGCTTTTTTGAAGGCCTAAGCACCGTGATTGGCCTCAATATTTTAAATCTATTTTGAGATATTTTGAAAAAACAAAGTATATGGTAAACAGCAAATTGACAGTAATTGACACACTATTAGCCCAAGAGCCCACGACGGCCAGACCTTCGTTATTTTATAAAAGCTGAAAGTTTTTCTGTGCATGTCCCCTATACAGGTAAGAACGACCAGCGACTATAGAGTTTGGGTTGTGGTTACTTTGGCAGGTAACAGGTAATAAAGGTGTATAAAATAGTACTTTAAATTCGTTAAAGTATAAAGCTCAATTTTTTTATATTTTCTTCGGGATAACTTTAGAAATCTCGTCATCCATTGCCGGACACTTATGACAGTTGCTACCCCCTGCCAGACACCCCTAAACTTTAATAAATTATAATTATACTTTCGTTATAATATAAAAGATAAATTTTATATATGTTACTTGGCGACCTATAAAAAAATGTTACCTCAATAGGCGGACAGTTTTAATGGTTTTTACATCTTGCCAGACACATTGAAAGTCCGCTGTAGGTGCGAGCGCGAGTGCTTAGTCGATTGCGATCTTTTAAAATATCGAATAAAAAAATAATTTAATTACGTTCATAGCCATGTTATATAAAGTAAAAAATGTTATTTTAATATTATAAAATACAAAAAAAGTATTATTACATGAAAAAATAAACTGCAACGGATCGTTGCTAAACTTTATCCAAATTCATTTGAAATATTAATATGTTTATTCCTTTATTATTAATCAGATATCACTTGCAATTTGCAGTTCATGTTGACTTTAATTCAAAAATAATGATCGATTCTCATTTAACAGTCGAGGAATAATCATTCTACATTCGATTTTTGACATTTCGGTTATTATTGATAACCATTGGTGAAGACATGGAGGAATCGACTTAAAATCAAAAATAACCATCGATTCTTATCTAATACTAGAGGAATAACCTTATTGCATTCCATTTTTGTTGTTTTGACTATTAATGGCAACCTCTACTGAAAACGTGGAAGAATCGACTTAAAATCAAAAAGACTAAATTCTTTTTTGTTAAACAACTCAAGCTTGGTTGCTATTAATAGTCAAAACAACTTTTCAAATTATTTTTTTTATTGGATATTTTAAAAGATCGCAATCGACTAAGCACTCGTGCTCGCACCTAGAGCTGACTTTCAATGTGACTGGCAAGATGTAAAAACCATTAAAACTGTCCGCCTATTGAGGTAACATTTTTTTATAGGTCGCCAAGTAACATATATAAAATTTATCTTTTATATTATAACGAAAGTATAATTATAATTTATTAAAGTTTAGGGGTGTCTGGCAGGGGGTAGCAACTGTCATAAGTGTCCGGCAATGGATGACGAGATTTCTAAAGTTATCCCGAAGAAAATATAAAAAAATTGAGCTTTATACTTTAACGAATTTAAAGTACTATTTTATACATCTTTATTACCTGTTACCTGCCAAAGTAACCACAACCCAAACTCTATAGTCGCTGGTCGTTCTTACCTGTATAGGGGACATGCACAGAAAAACTTTCAGCTTTTATAAAATAACGAAGGTCTGGCCGTCGTGGGCTCTTGATCTATATCTTTTAAATCGGAAGATGATTATAGACAAATGCAGAAATAGTTTTAATAACAACCTTTAGTGCAACTTTTTTATCTTTCTCATCTTTTAACATTTGAGCACCTCTATTTTGATATTTGAGTGGATTTTGTGCTCTATTATCTAATAGATTGATTTTTTCCAGAAGAGTATTAAACTTCTCAATTCCATCTAGTAGAGTTCTATTTTCATTATAATAGATTGTAGCTTTTTTAATTTCTTTTATAATATTATTTAATAAAGTAGTTGAAAATTTTCCGGCATTAATTTCAGGAAATTTGGCTCGCATTTCCACAGGAAAGTAACATTTATTCCACATATCTTCTAATTCAAGTTTTAATTGTAATATGCGGTGCTTGATCACATCTTGATGATTTTGTTCTTTACTTTCTTGCATTTTGGTCTAAAAAACAAAACAAAACAAACAGCTCATTTTAATGAATTGATGATTAAAGATTTAAATATTAATTAAATATAATTTGAAAGTTTATAATAGGAAAATAAGGACAAGTTTTTATGAGTGACTTTTTTATTTATCAGCCAACGTTTCGTCGACTTTGCCGACTTCTTCAGGGCTTCTGCAATTATAAGAACATTATTAATATCAAGTTACAAAAATACAATTACAATTCTAGAACAAACATGTATTAATAATTTACCCACCAAATAGACATGCCACACATTAGTCTAAATTTTCTTGTTATCTTCGTTACCATTGAAGACCATCAGAACACAGATTTAAATAAGCTGATGTGTTCTGATGTGGCCATCCACTTGAGTTTACCATACAACCTGGCCCCTCACGTATATTTAATAAAATTATTTATAATCATGTAGGGGAGGGGGTTAGTTTTTGCATTTTTAGACTCCTCCCCAGGAGGGGCCCACTGATTATGTATACGAAATTTGGTTGAGTTTGGTACATAGCCTATATTTTCATCTTTTGACCCCCCCCCCCACTTTGGGAGGTTAGTTTTTGCATTTTTATATTACTGTGGGTCCAATGATTATGTATACAAAATTTGGTTGAGTTTGGTACAAGGGCCTAGATTTTCATTTTTCGACCCTCTCCGCCCCCCTTAATTTTGAGTCGATAAGCACCAAAATCTAATCAGCTCTTAATCTCAATGGACCAAAACTACGTGTGAAATTTGGTTTCGATATTCAAAATAGTTCTTGAGCTAGCTCGTCCACAAAAATTTGGTAACGCACAGACTAACAGACATTTTGACAAAACAATTATTATCTCGAAAAATATAATTTTTCCGATGTTCACTTATTAGCGCTTTTTTGTAGAGCGAAATGCCATGGTTTCGCTCAATTTTTTTAATCAAAATAGTTTCAGCCGTTTTTGAGATATTTCGAAAAAAAGAAGGAAAAAAACACTTTTTTCATGCGCGATTACAATACTTGACCATACCCTGTATGATCCTGTCGTCATTAAGATAGTCTTCCAGAGTCAGGTCTCTTTTAATATTCTTGTAGTATGGGCAGTATGAGGATGTGTCTACACCCTTCCAGTCTGCTTGTATCGTCTGTTCCTGGTCTGTTATTAGAAGTCTTGTCATCATTGATTCCAGACTTGTTGGGTCGTTTTCATCCATCAGGAGTGATTCCACATTCTGTCCCAGTTCATTCATTCTTTTTTTCATATTTTGAACCCAGAGAGTTTCTTAATTATTAGACATATTTCTCATCAGCTCTTTCCAGCAAATCATGGTCAAACGATCTTCATTTCCTTCCACCATTTTCAGAATAGAAGAAATCAAAATGAAAATAAACAAGAATAAAACCAAGGTTCTAGTATGTACAAAAAAAACAAAAAAAACAAACGAGACTGGAATGCATCAAAATTAACCAAGAAAACCTAGAAGGAGTTGAGGAATTCCGCTACCTAGGAAGTAAAATAACATGGGAGGAGCGAAAACGAATTTAAATCGAAAATTGCCCAATCAAAAATGTGGTTTAATTCAAAACAAAAACTACTATGCTCCTCCTCAATCAGCTTAGAAAACAGGAAGATGGTATTGAAGACATGGAGCATGGAGCATAGCCATGTACGGATGTGAAACTTGGACAATTAAAGAAGAGGAGAGAAAGAGACTAGAGGCTTTCGAAATGTGGTGCTACAGAAGAATGATAAATATCAAATGGATGGATAAAATTACAAATGAAGAAGTTCTTGGAAGAATCGGAGAAAGAAGATCCTTGTGGAAGAGTCTGAAGAAAAGAAGAGGTCAGATGATGGGGCACACACTGAGACATGGAGGACTTAGGGATATCTTGGAGGGGGGGGGAGAAAAGGGGAAGGCGCAGATTAGAATATTTGAACCAAATAATTGGGGATATGGGATGCCAGACATTTAGAGAGGTCAAACGGCTGGCGGGGTACAGAGTCGAGTGGAGACGGATTGTTGCGTCAAACCAGTCTTAGGACTGTGTACTCAATGATGATGATTTTCAGAATTAACTTCAGGCACTTCTTCATTGCTAAAGTGGCCAGCTATCCTCTAGGGTGGAGTATTTCGCTCTAGATCTAGGATCATCTTGACATATTCGCCTTGTATCATTTCAATATTTTTTTTTTTTTTTTTAGTGTTATTTAAATTTGGGATTTCTTTATGTAAGGATCAAAAGAAAAAAATATTCTATTCTGGTTTTAAAAACAGTGTTGTCTCATTCTATCTATGTTATTTCTGTTTTATATCTAATGTAATCAGGGTCGGACTGGCCATGTGGAAAATGTGGAAAACTCCACATGGGTTCTAAGTAGTATTTTAATACCGTTTAATCTAGAAGCAACTCAAAACAATATTATTTCAGAATCGCAACATTTTTTAAATCTTCATAGAATATTTTAGTGGAAATATCAGTGAAACTTTATAATAAAATTATAGTACTTAAATGAACTTTCTACTGATGATCAAGTAAAAAACGATAAAGATTCCGGCCTCTTACTGCAAATATGGAAAAAATGATCCATTTGTTGTTTTAATATATTATTCAGATAACTATAACATGTTAAATGGCGCTTATTCTATATCTACTAGCATACTTATATTTAATATCTCTGTCTGTAACACAAGTGTCCTGTGAACGGAGCTTTTTTTTCTACGTTAAAGTTAATTAAAAGCAGACTAAGATTAAGTATCTTTCAAGCAAATCTAGAAGTCTTTAAGTTAATCTCAATGGAGAAGGATATTTTAAATGAAATAGATTCTGATGATGTCATTAATATTATTGCTAAACAAAACAAACTGAAACGAAAAATTAGTGTTGTAGACTTGTGCTTATTGTAATTTTCGTCAATGTTATATTTTGAATATATATTTAAATATAAGAAGAAAAAAGGACATTTTTTATTTATAAGAATGGACCGGTAATAATTTTTTCCACACAACAAATTTAGGGCCAGTCCGCCCCTGAATGTAATTGTAAATATAAAAAGAAAAGAAAGAAAAATTGTTTTTGTGAATGTGCCGAATGTTTTTTGAAATTTGTATTTCTGATGGTCTTCAATGGTAACGAAGATAACAAGAAAATTTAGACGAATGTCTGGCATGACTATTTCGTGGGTAAACTACACTCATGAGCAAATAAATGGAATCACCTCCCTTGCGAGTATTAAATATAATTTTCATTCTCAAATATTGAATTGGCAACTAAGTAATTGCGGATTTTGTTTAGAAAATCAAAGACAATTCTTTCATGGAACTAAATAACTTTATTCTGTAATGTATTGCCCATTTTGATCAATGACCTTTTGCCATCTTTCAGGCAGCATCATAATCCCACGTTAATAAAACTTCTGGTTTTTATTATCAAAAAACTGAATCAGGTACAATTTGACATCATCATCATTATTGAAATTTTTACCATTCAAGGAGTTTTGTAAAGATCGAAATAAAAAGTAATCAGATGGTGCAAGGTCAGGACTATATGGTGGATGTGGCAAAACATCCCAACCAAGCTCCAATAATTTTTGCCGAGTGACCAAAGATGTGTGTGGCCTTGCATTGTCATGATGGAATACAACACCTTTTCGATTTGTCAATTCGGCCCGCTTTTCTTCAACTGCATTGTTTAATTTCGTTAGTTGTTCAATGTAGACAACAGAATTGATCGTTCGGTTGGGTGGTAAGAGTTCAAAGTAGACAATTCCTTTGTAATCCCACCAAACTGATAACAAAACCTTCTTTTGATGAATACCAGCTTTTGATGTTGTTTGAGCTGGTTCACCTGGCCTGCTCCACGATCTTTTCCGCTTGATATTGTTGTAAACAACCCATTTTTCATCGCCAGTTATCAGTCGTTTTAAAAATGGATCATTTTCATTACGTTTCTTTAGCAAATCGCAGATGTTAATGCGTTGCGTTAAATGCGTTTCTTTCAGTTCGTGAGGAACCCATGTATCGAGTTTTTGAACATAGCCAAGTTGTTTTAAGTGATTTTCAATGCATGTATGTGATACATGAAGCTTCTCTGCAATCTCACGTGTTGTACTGTGACGATCCGAATCGATTATTGCTTTGATTAGGTCGTCATCAACTTCAACTGGACGACCAGAGCGTTTTTCATCTTTGAGTGAAAAATCACCAGAACGAAATTTGGCAAACCAATTTTGACACTGCCGTTCTTTTAAGGCTTCGTCGCCATAAACAGCACATAACTTTTTGTGAGCTTGCGATGCGTTTTTCCCTTTGCGGAAATAAAAAAGCAAAATATGACGAAAATGTTCCTTTTGATTTTCCATTTTTCAACGAAAGCCAAACGAAAACTACGCAACCGATCAAAAAACTTTTTTACTGATTGACAGCTGAATTGCCAACTATCAAATAACAAAATGTGTTTTACATTTGGACTACGCCAGCAAACCTAAAAATTCAACTGAAGCCATATGAGTGAAATCCGCAATTACTTAGTTGCCAACCTTATATAATAATAATAATAATAATAATATAATATATTTCCATTAGGTTATCATTCTACATTTATTTTATGCCTCCTCTACACTATGATCCAACTTGGTCCAATTCAAGCCAACGCCAATGTGTAGTGTGTCATTGGTTGACACTGGCGATGAGATTGGCGATGGTTGGCCTACGGAGCGGTTTTTTCGATATATCAAAGAGAGCCAATGTTACGCAACGAAAGTCCACAGTGGCTAGGTGTCGTTTCTACAAGGCCATAGACATTGGCCCAAATCTTGGACCACTGTGTGGAGGCACCGTCAAATTAACTCCTTTTACTGGTGGTCAACAAGTTTGGCTCACGTTGGGCCATAGTGTAGAGGGCCCATTAAATGCTGAAAAATGAAACTTGTAGAAAAAAATATTTAAATTTCTAATAAATTACAAAAGAAACATACAAAGTATCATTGAATTAATGTAAAGAGAGTGATTCCATTTCTTTGCTCGGGAGTGTATTTCTATTTTTTTATTATAACTTGGCTAGTGTCATTGACATATATTTTTAATAAAGTAGAAAAATCGCAAGATAGTATAATTTTAGTGTTTTTAAATTTGAGATTTCTTTATGTAAGGATCAAAAGAAAAAAATATTCTATTCTGGTTTTAAAAACAGTGTTGCCTGGTTAAATCAAACAAGCTTTTTTATCGATCGTTCAGGTGTTTTTTTTTACGAAAATGATGAGAGAAGGAGTTACACCAAAAAGGTGCAACCCCTAAAGGCCTGGGTTGGCCCCTCCATCGTGAAAAGAAGAAGAAAGAATTTTATGGGCTGGACGGGGATCGAAGGTATCTGTGAATACGGGTCTTAAATAGCTGAAGGTTATAAGTCGCGGGAAAGATGGTGGCAGGGAGCGAGTTCCAGTCTCTGGAGGTCATGAGGATAAAAGAGTTGGCGAAAGCGCTTGTTCGATTTTTATCCAATTTGACAGCTAAGAGGTGCTGAGCGTTCGAAAACCGCGTGTTTCTCGTAAAGAGGGCTTTAGGGGGATAATTGATTTCAGCTAGACTGAACAGACACCGTGATAGTATCTGTAGTACAGGGAAAGGGCAGCCAGGGAGTCGAGTGAGTTGATTAGAGCCGGGTCTCCTTTATGGGCAGTGTTCTGACAGATTTGCGGAGCAAATCATAGTTTTATGCCCATTGTTTTGGAGACTGTGGCACCTGGAAGTTTTTTAAACTGGCTGAAAAAGAAGGATTAACAAACAGTGATTGAATATACATACTTTATTCGTTGTGAAGCTTAAAGTAAGCGTTGGTCTCTTAAACCACATGAAGGTACTTCACGTGGGGTTGATAACAATTTTAATCATAACTTTTGCGTCATTCTATATATTATGTTATTTCTGTTTTATATCTAATGTAATTGTTAACATAAAAAGAAAAGAAAGAAAAATTGTTTTTTTGAATGTGCCAAATATTTTTTGAAATTTGTGTGATGGTCTTCAATGGTAACGAAGATAACAAGAAAATTTAGATTAATGTGTGGCATGTCTGGTGGATAAACTGTTAATTCATGTTTATTCTGGAATTGTAATTGTATTTTTGTAACATGATATTAATAATGTTCTTATAATTGTAGAAGCCATGAAAAAGTCGACGAAACGTTGGCTGATAAATAAAAGTCACCCATAAAACTTGTCCTTATTTTCCTATTGTAAACTTTCAAATTAATATAAATTATGGACGGAAATGATAATAATAATTAAATATAATTGTGAATTATTCACTGTACCTTACAACTTTCTAAAAAACTCTCTGTGAAGATTTGGATTTCTTCCTCATTTAAAGAATGATCTTGGTAAAAATTTTGACATTCTTTATATATATCACTCATTAAACTATAAAAATCTTTTAATTGAGCCATGCTTCACTTTAATAATTAATGTGCACTATTTTAATAGATATAATTATTAATTCAGCAAACATAAACAGTAAAAATTAACACAATAAATATATACAAGTTAATACAAGAAACAAGATGCATTTTCAAAATACCAACGGTCTTGACGCGTTCAATTCAAAGCGCAGTCTAGCGCCTCTAGCGGAAAATTTACGTTTCATATTAGAGGTATTTTTAAAATCGCATGGTTTTTTAACATATATATTTTATACTAGCTGCAAGGCCCGCCTTCGGCGGCCCTCTTGCTAGCCAGGGAGCACGCCCCTGGACCCCCAACCCACGAACCCCACCCCCAGGACCCCACCCAGGAACTCCCGCCCCCCGCACCCGTGCACAACAACCGCCCCTACCCCACCACCACGCACCCCAGCCCCCGCACCGCCCCACTACGCCTCTGGACCCTCACTTGAACCTCCCCACTCCATCCTGCACCACCCCACCGCCACCATCCCCTGGACTCCACTACCGCGCCCTCTACCTCGCACCACCACTCCGCGCCCCACCCACCCCGCACCACCCCATTACACCTCTGGACCTTCACCTAAACCCTCCCTGCACCCTCATCCCGTGCCCCCCCCCCCTGCACCTTACCCCCGCACCCAGTTTTTTTCATTTCTAGCCTTCTAGTGACCCATAGATTCTATATACAAAATTTGGTTAAATTGGCTATTAAGGGTAAGCATTTTCATTATTTGCCCCCCCCTTTGGGTGGTTAGTTTTTGCATTTCTAGCCTTCTAGTGACCCAGAGATTATGTATATAAATGTAAATTATGTAAATTTGGTTGAGTTTTGTCCAAAAGCAAGAATTTTCATATTTTGACCCCCCCCCCTTTTTTGGGGGAATTTTTTTAAACAAAAGTTGTCAGAAAACACATCCCCTACAACTTTGTTTATCATAAAATTTGCCGTAGGGTTAATAGTTTAGGAGTTATTTGATCATTTTCATTCGTGCGCCCCCCCCCCCCAAACCCCCTTCTGGGGTCAAAATATCAAATCGTTATATAGCTAAAAACGTAAGTTAGAAGACATCTGATGCAAATATGAAATTTCATAATAATCCCTTCAGCCGTTTTTACTTGAATCGTGAGCAACTTTTCGGAAACCACTGAAACAGACAGACATACATACATACAGACAGACAGGAATTTTGTTGATGGTGTTTTCGTTCATAACTTTGCTTGAAACGTGTGCAACCAAAATTTGGCGTGATTTGGACCAATGTACAGACAAAACCTTAATTTTATATATGTAGATATGTATGTAAGAATTATGTATAATCTATTAATTTTGTATTTTGTAATTCCTTTTTGTTTTTTGAGTTTTATTTATTGCTTTGTCATAAGAGTATTAGTTCCTATATCCACTAAGCTACTGATCCCTGAACCCAAACTAATATCTTTTGTCTATATGAATTAAGGAATTTCTTTTTTAATCCTCTCCTCGTTCATTTTTCGCAGTGTGTAGGCCTTGATTCATTAATTAAACAATTAAATATTCCAGCGCCTCCCAATCGATCGCAGACCCCAAAGATCGAAAATAATTTTCTTCACTCCGGGGCGCGACCACAACGAGGCCGTGTAAAGACAATTAATAACAAATTTTAAATATAGGGAACGAGAGAGGCGCTGGAATATTTAATTGTTTAATTAATGAATCAAGGCCTACGCTGCGAAAAATGAACGAGGAGAGGATTAAAAAGAAATTCCTTAATTCATATAGACAAAAGGTATTAGTTTGGGTTCAGGGATCAGTAGCTTAGTGGATATAGGAGCTAATACTCTTATGACAAAGCATTGCAGTACACATGCAAAGATCCCGGGTTCGAGCCCCGGCTGATCCTTTTGTCTGTAATAAATATAATCTTTTCTTCGTTCCCTATATTTAAAATTTATTTTTTATTTTTCTTAATATAACATTCATTATACACGTATCATTTTTGTAAGTGGACTACTAGTCCGTAAAATTATCTAAATAAATAAATATATATGTGTGTATGTTTATTTGCATCAAGCAGAGGACAACCTCTTTGTTTCTCTTTGTAAAATGAAAATAATAAATGATAACATAATTAGGGAACAGGGTCTAGGGGTAGGGGGGACAAAAGTGCGACGTGCCCCTAGCGCCTAAATTATAAGAAGCTGCACATTTTGGGAAGCGAGAAATTTTTTGTATATATTTAGCATTGGGGGTAGTGGTGGTTTCAAGCTTGCCTAACAAATAAAACATAGTTTTCATTCATATGTTTATATTTAAACCTACGTTATCTTATAATTTTATACATTTTGGCGACGGGCTTTCGCGAAAACCAAAATAATTAATAATTTTGTTCAAATGAATGTCTCGCAAAATTTGCTATTCAATACATAACAAAGCTAAAGCGTTAAGTCTTTTTTACGCCATTGTGGATCGCTAATAATTTTTGACACGTTTTAAACAGAAAAAAGGACGTTCTGAGTACATACAGTTTGATGCCGGGATACATACGAACATCCTAAACGCGATATCGACATTCTGATAAATATGATACAGTTTTACTCGTAGCCACTAAGATAACGAAATGGGACTCGTTGGTTTGATTGCAGCATCAAGAATTGCCAAATGAGACTTCAAATGAATAAGTTCGGAAATAACCGTGTCCTAAAGATCTTCGGGAAAGAGTGAACGCAGATTTTGTCCTGCTTTTTACAAATCTTTTATACTAGATAAGTATCTTCTTCAATATTGGTCAATTCTGCGCCCAGTTTATTTTACAATTGTAGAAATTATTTGTTTCATTTGATTATATTTATAAATTAATTTCAAAAATCCTCAATTCCCGTATTAAGTTCTAAGCTTTAAGAATTTTGTGTAAATAACAGACAAAAAATCACGGAACAAGAAGAAAAATATTTTTAAAAATTAAATTAAATTTTTACGACATGTTCAATATCTAATTAGCTATTTATTTATTGTCTCTACCTAAAAATCCAAATCTAGTTTTTTGAAAAAAAAAATTTTAATTGAGTTTTTGTAGACAGTTGTTGTATAGCCGAGAGGCTTGAATCTGAACCTCACCATTAAATAGACCAAATGATTTATAAATGAGAAAGAAAACGATCTTATTTTATCGATTTAATCTATGTGAAGGAAGGTACACACGGTACGTAATCATTCTAATATAAGAAAATACCATTTCAATTAATAATTTTGTAGTTTAAATGAAATGTTATGAAAAGATTCAGTTTCTTCACTCATTTGAAATGGCAAAATGGTTTAATTTTTTTCCTCACACATATTCAATTAAATTTTATCTTTTTATATCAAATAGTTTTTATTAGAAAATTTACATTTTAAAGGGTTGTTTATTTGAAGTCTAATTTGAAATAATGCTAATTACCTCTTTGAAATAATTTTTAAAATTATGAAATTAATAAATATTATAAAACAATCTATTATTAATAATTATATTCAATTTTGAACGAAATCGTTTGATTAGTTTTTAAGTAAAAAGCTAGAAAACAGTAACAAATGACTCGCTGACTTGCGACCCAATCTCTTGATAAAATAGAGACCAGAAGAATTATAAATGAGAAAGAAAACGATCTTATTTTATCGATTTCATCTATCTGAAGGTTGACGAATGTTATTATACAAGAAATTAGCATTTTCATTAAGAATTTTAGTAGTTTAAAAGAAATTGTATGAAAAGATTCAATTTCTTCTCTCCAGGAGCGAATCAACTAGAAATGGCAAAATTTTCATTTTTTTCTCATCAGATATTT
Organism: Forficula auricularia; assembly: GCA_024734495.1. Lineage (NCBI taxonomy): Eukaryota > Metazoa > Arthropoda > Insecta > Dermaptera > Forficulidae > Forficula > Forficula auricularia. The sequence continues at coordinate 15,407,703 of JALMQS010000187.1, read as the reverse complement.
ATTCAAATCTATTGAAATTTCATATCTGTCTGTTATTTTCATTTATCTTTTATATCAAATAATTATTATTAGGAAAATTACATTTTAAAGGGTAGTTTATTTGAAATCATGTTTGAAAAAACGCTAATAACTCCGTTGATATTTTTTTTAAAATATGAAATTATTAGATATTATAAACAATTAAGTATTAATAATTTACTTCAATTTTGAACTAAATCGATTCAGTACTTTTTGAGAAAATGGTCAAAACCATCTGAACCGTCTAAAAAAACGATGTTTTTTGAAAGCCTTTTGAAAAAGTTGAAAAGTCAAATGAAACGAAACATTGACTTGTGACATGGAGATGAATTTTCAAGTGCTCTTTAAAACGGCATTTCAGAGACGTCTTTCGGGGTTTTTGACAATTTTCTCAAATAGTACTGAACCGATTTCGTTCAAAATTGAATTAAATTATTAATAATTGATTGTTTTATATTATCTATTAATTTCATATTTTTAAAAAATTTTCTACGGAGTTATTAGAATTTTTAAATTGAGACTTCAAATAAACTACCCTTTAAAATGCAAATTTCCTAATAATAATTATTTGATATAAAAGATAAATGAAAATAACACACAGATATGAAATTCTAATAGATTTGAATAAATACCTAATGAGAAAAAAATAAAATTTTTGACATTTCTAGTTGATTCGCTGCCGGAGACAAGAAAAGTGAAACTTTTCATACAATTTCTTTTAAACTACAAAATTCTTAATCAAAATGCTATTTTCTTATATTAGGATGATAGTGTTAACCTTCAGAAAGATTAAATCGATAAAATAAGTTGAATTACTATTTCATTTATATTTATTTTGATATATTTTACCGAGAGGCTTGCACTATCGCAGAGGGAATAAAAGTGGAATTCGGTTGATGTCATGGATTTCGCTAAAAATTTTTGGGATACCAAAGGAAACAACCCTTTACCAGAAAAAGTGAATATTTTTGAAAAATTATTTATATTTTCTTCAAAAAAAAATTCGTGAATATAAATTTAAAATCTTTCTCTATCTTCTAAATTGTAGGTCGTAGACAAATTAATTACATGAATTCTTTTGTAGTAAATTTAAATCCCTAAAAATTGTTTTATGTAACTCTTTTTGTAGGTGACTTATATAAGAGATCAAATTTGAAATGAAACATGTTTGCCTAACCCGTTGAAATACAACTTTGTATAATGACCTTTTTTAAAGTAAATTCAATTTTCAACAAAAATGTTAAAGAGAGTCAAAGCTCTACGACAAATAATTAAAAAGTTATTGCAGTTGATAAAATTTAGTTTGAAAATTCAAGCCTAATGATTCGATCAAATAATTTTTCGAATCGAAAAAAGTGCAATTTGGTTGTCACAGATTTCGCTAAAAATCTTTGGGATATTAAAGGACAACCGAAACCGAAAATATATTTCAGAAATCATTTTTATTTTCACAAAAAAAAATTCATGTAGGTATATAAATTTAAAGACCTCGTCTATCCTCTAAATCAGTGTTCTTCAACCTGTGTTTAGTGGAACCGTTGGGTTCCACTCAAACGCTTTAGGGGTTCCGCGAGTCAATCTACGACACCCTCCTCCCCTAAAATCAAATCTGGGTGTACTACTAACGAAGGGTTCCATAAAAAATTATGGGATGACAAAGGTTGAAGAACACTGCTCTATATCATATCATGTAAAATTTTCCATTTTTACTATTACTTTCATTTTTTTTCTCCTGGGGAGGAGGGGGTCTGAAGCCTCTTTAGCCCGGGGGGGGGGGGGGGGGGTCGCTCCATTACACGAAACATTTCGATATTTTATCTTCTCTTATATTTTTCTTAATTATAATTAAATATGTATGTAAACTTTCCGATATCCTGTATAGTGCAATGTATAAGAGTCTGAAAAACTCTATCTTTGGAATTTAATATCTCCGGAACTATATTGTTCATAAATTTCGTTTTGCCACCAATCGATGGAGAAGTACTTAAATAATAATTTATCTAAATTTCAAAAAAATCCTAAGAAAACCCATATGGTGAAACAACTACCTTAACTCATGTACACATATAGTACATATAGTACATATATTTCATTATTTATATCAATTTATTTTCTCTAAATTCCAGTGATTAATCTTGATTACAAGCAAGTCTCTCCGAGTCAACCAGCTTCAGCTCGGTTCTCTTCCACATACTCCATTACTAGAGCGATTTTAATAGGAGAGTGTATCGAGTCTTGAAAAAGTTTTCATTTTGTCGTATAATTGAAACTTGAAATTTTAAATCTGAATTTTTCAATTATTGGAACAATGGATTCTTTTGGATTGTAATCAACATGAGATGAGCCAGGGATGTTGTATTCTTTGACAAGCACTCTCACGCACACATGCCCTTTTCACGCTATTTGATTATTAGAATTTGAATTTAATAATACGTGGAGTTCGGATTATTATTTGATGCTCCAAGCTGACGCCATTACTCTCTCCCTATTTCAATACATTTTTTTTTTATAAATTTTTCAATCCAGTTTTTGATATTCAATCTTTGAAAAGTTATATTTTTGAATGATTCTAGATATTTAATCATTTGAATTGAGATTTTATAAAATTAATCAAATAGAAAGATAGGCATTTGAAATTGATCTTCTACCTCTTAATTTGAGTCTAGGTATATGTGTGATTGCTAAACTTAAGCCTATCAGTAGATTTTCTTGCTAGCCAGGGGCACGCCCCTGGACCCCAGTCCACTGTCCCCGCCCTCACCCCCCTAAACCCCCTTTTGGGATCAAAATATCAAAACGTTATATAACTATAAACGTAAGTTAGAAGACATCTGATGCAAATATGCAATTTCATAATAAAACCTTCAGCCGTTTTTACGTGAATCGTGAGCAACTTTTCGCGGAACCCACGGAAACATACAGACAAAAATTTTGTTGAGGGTGTTTTCATTCATAACTTTGCTTGAAACGTGTGCAACCAAAATTTGGCGTGATTTGGACCAATATACAGACAAAACCTTAATTTTATATGTATAGATATTAAAATATTTTCTTAATATTCTATTTCAGTCGAATGTGGTGAATAAAATCAATCATTTCTTTCTCCAAGCGAGCCTCAGCTCATCTCTTCAAAATAATGTAAGTTCCAAATTTCACTTCAGTTTTTCTAACGAATTGTCTCAAATTTATTTTTGTTTTACAATAAAATACTATTATTATTCTTTTGGTTTTTATAGATCTTCGTGTGTCTGGCTCTGGATAATGATCCTTTCTGAAGAACTGTTTCATCCCTAAGCTGCCTCATCCCTTTAGAACGAATGATGTATTATATATAGTTGGACGTTGACCATCCCGCCTGAGCATCCGACCTCCATATTAAATCACCCCATATTAGAACGAATGGTATGTCATTAATGCGGGACGCAGAATCAATTCAATTAGTTTTCTTTATGTCGATCTAGTGACATTTTAGACTTATTTCAAAATTTTCAATTCACTAGAAATTTTTTTCTGGTTAAAAATATAATAGAGCCACATAGTTAGCTAGTTAGATCATTAAAGGGCATTAGAATGCCTTAGAATATAGGATGTTTTTCTTTATTTTCTCTTTCAGACATAGGGTTTCATCATAGTCCCTCATGTAGTATTTAGAAAATAGTAATATTCAAAAATTTCAATAAATTCATTTAAAAATAAATTATATTTAATTTTTATTTTAATTAAAGAAATTTATTTATTATTTATTTATTATAAGTAGATTATAATGAAAGGCAGTCCATAAATTATTTAAATTTTATTCAAATTCCGACGTTTCGAAGACTTTTTTTCTCTCCTTTAGATAACTAAGTACACTTATGATATAATGTTGAAAAATTGTGTAATATTGTTGCTATCACTGAAAGGAGAGACAAATGGGAACCGAGTTATACTCACCCATCAATAACTATTCAATACCCTGAAGAAAGAGAGAAAAAGTCTCCGAAACGTCGGAATTTGAATAAAATTTAAATAATATATGGACTTCCTTTCATTATAACCTACTCTACTTATTTCGGTTACCACTCCGTCTTTCTAAGAAAATAAATAAAATTTATTATTACTATTTAGTTAGGATTGATTAAATTTTAAATTTCAAATAAGTTTTTACAAAATTTAAATAAAGAATTATTATTATTATTTTGGTAAAATACAAATTAGTTAATTTAGTAGAATAGGATTTTCAGTGACCCCTAACTACCTCGATTACCAATCGCATACCCATGCAGACCAGGCATGCAAGTGGGCCTACCTTAAAAGACAGGAAGGATGGAAGGAAGGATGTGGAAAGCTGAGTAATGGATGATGTTGATGGGTGGTTTAGGTTAGTGTAAATCTGTAAGTAAAACTCGATCTCGTGTTACGGATGTCTCTCTTTTCATTTAGGTAACCAACCCGTCCATCATCCATTCTTACCCGACCAACGAGGGACATCGCTTCTTGATTATCCAAATGATAATCAAGAAGGCTTCAAAAAGGTTTTCACTGTTTAGAAATTAGGAATGAATAGAATAGAAAGGTGTGTGGTTGGTCTAACGATGTTTCGTAATGTATGTGTCCAATAAGTATAAAGAAAGTACTACTCTAATACCTACATATACTAGGGAAGGGATTTCTTCTTTTCTTTCTTTCTTTCTCTTTGGTGTGCAATGTGTCTATGTGTTTTATTTTCAGGTACAACAGACACATACATTTATTAAACACAGTAACTAACCACAAAGATACCTTTATAGTTAGGTTCAGTTAATAATACTGATAATCCACGAATATATCTCCACCTAGGTGAGGAATTAGACTTTAGGGGGCGATTTTTTAACAATATACATCTGCGTCTTCGCCAACGATATAATTATAAGTGGGGTTTAGGCCTTTTAATTTTTATTTACGGATTTTCCGATTTACTTAAGTATCGGTTGCAATGACAATGAACTACTCAGATCTCAGTCTGGCATAGGGTGTTGTCTTAGAACCCCATAGGTACGCGAATGTGCCGGGTTTTTGTGGTGCCCGGACATAGGCAGGCATATTTTTACTTTCCAGCTATCGAGAGGGCTCAGTTGTCTATGCAACCAATACTTGAGAGGTCGGTTATATCCTCTATCTGAATGACTGTGTGTTTTCTATAATTTTTCGAAAGACTATTACTGAAGTCTTTCCTGGAAACCTGAATGTACAGGACATATGCCTCTGGGTACAGGTGAGACGCCTGGAGAGATGTGTCGTAGGGCTAGCTATGTTCGTTCGATAGGGTTTCTTTTTTGCAGCAGGGGCACATTAATCCTTGAATCTTACGCTGTACTTCGGATATACTATGATGTACTAGTAGGTTTCCCATCCTAATTTTAACCAATTTAAACTCTCCTCTTCTTAGCTCGTTTCGAAATTATAGGTGGACTGCGTAGGTGGGAGGAGAGATTTGGATTTGGTAGATAAGAAATCTTTTAAATGATTCTTATCTTAGGTAACTTGTATGAGTGATGTGTTTTCCTCTTCTTTCTTCTTAAAACTAAAATATCGGGTTTGGGCGTGTTTTCTCGTTTCGTCCGATCGTTCACGTTTTCGGTCTTAAATTCGTGATTAATCCATTTCAATTAGGCCATATTGAAGCCCAACTCTGTGTTGTTTTACGTGTTCGCGGTTGCCTCAAGAAAGAAGACCAGCTTGAAGAAAGAAAACCAGATTATATTTGGCCATCTGAGCCATTTTATATTTAGGGTGTAAGTTAGAACATCAAGCCACCAAGGCGCAAACAAATGGACTCTTCGCTTAGTATTTAGTTAATTCCTATTTTATTTATTTTTTCTTTCGAATTTGACATATAAATTAAAAACTGAAATATAAGGAATTGAATTACAATGAATTTTGTATACATATAAAGCCAGATTATCCTCAATTAGCTAAAAGAGCTATCAGAATATTATAGCAATTCTCAACTTCATATTGGTGTGAATTTTGATTTTCGGCTCTTAAGTCCATCAAAAATAATAAAAGAGTTTGCAAACGATCGAAGAAGAAATGAGAATGTGCTTCTCCAATATTCAACAAACAGAATTAAAAAAATTTGTGCATCACTACAAGCCTTTAGATCTGGCATTAATTAAAATTGTTATTATTTATGAATTTACATATTTACCCATCTTTGTGTAATTTGATATATTTGATAATAAAACTAGATTTAAAACAAATAGCGAGAATATTATTTTAAATTTCTTGAAAAGTAAAACTTTATTTTTAAAAAAAAATCCTAAAATGAGTGGTAAGGGGGACCCTTTGTATCACTTCACTATTTTTGGAGTGCTTCATAAATTTAATTTTTAGGAATGATATAAAAATAAATATTATATTTGAGCTCTGTATATAACATAATATTAGAATAAATTAAAATTTCTTTAAAAGTAAAACCTTATTTTCTTAAGCAGGGGGTCAACCCAAAACAGAAAAACATGACAATGGGTCTACGAGACAAACAAGTTTGGGAATCTCTGTATCTAGCCTATACGTTCTTAAACTGGGGCCCGCAAAATTATAAAAAATGGTTGCAAACAGTTCAAGAAGATGATGAAAAGCGAAGAATCGCGCCTCAATATAAAACATATTTTTGAGGCAAAAAAACCAAACATTTACTTATTATTATTCCGTGAAAATCAACAATTTTCATCATGATTATAATAAAACGAACTTTTTACATTAAGGAGGTTCTTTCGCGACAATCTACACAAAAAGTGTTTAGCCTCTTAACCACTCTATAAATATGAACGGTGCTAAAATTTTAGGTTATGTTTTTTTAACGTGACTGTACTTTTTACAGTACTATATTCTCTTTATGATGGATCGTTTCTATCTCCTCCACTAAAAATAATCGCCAAAATCTGTTTTTTTTTATTTTTTATCAAAACTACGGGGTAAATAATTTCAATTTTTTTCTTGTTAAGTTACTCCGAATATATTTATTCTAACAAATATTAGTTTTTTATCAAGATGGTGAAAGTCCTCCAATGAAAAAAAAATAAAAAATGATCATTTTCCCACCCTTTCTCAATCTACCATATGTAAGAAATTTCATTTTTAATTGCAATTATTTCATGTTTGGTGTGGTAAATCGTCTTCAAATTGTAAGAGTGTGTGTATTATGCTTTTAATGACTTATATTCTAAGTTTCGAAGACTTCTTGAATTTGTGTATTTGTGAAAGAACTACCTTAAATATATTAGAACTAAAATAGATTTTTTTTTATAATTAAAATTTCCCTTGTCCGTGAAATCGATTTTATTTCTCATGAAAATAAAAATCTATTAGCGACACTTTTGTATTTATTTGAAGTTTTTTATTTTCTTTTATTATATACACCACCGAAAAAAAAAGAAAATATTTATATTTATCAAATTATTTAAGTTATAGTCATTGCACGATCTAATATTTCATTCACTTCACGAATGTAAATGGGCTTTATTCCAGGAGCTGATGCAGCCATCGCTGTTCTTCCTATATATGTAATCGTTTTGTTGCTGCGATCCTATAAAATATATAATATATATTATTATGTATTTTAGAATAGACAGCTCTTTGTGATCTACAAATAGATAATTAAAGAGAAATTTTTTGACTAATACAATTTAATTAAATTTAAATTTCTGACTATTCCCTATTATTTCGAGAATCTATATAGTCGCTATATAGTTACTATATAGTTTGAAATATTGTGCTACTAGGGTTTCCTTATGTTCGGCAAAGTTTCAACAACTATGAATTTATTTCCCCAGGTGCAGTAAGGGGCCGTCCATAAATTACGTCACACAGTAACGGGGAGGGGACATCTCAGATTAGTGACAAAATGTGACAGGGGGCCTGGGGATCTTAAAAATTGTGATGTCACAAAAGTCAAATTTAAAAAATTAAACTTAAAATATATTAAATCCCTTTAGTTGAGTTTAATTTATAAAAAAATTCTATAATTATTAAATTATAGGGTATAAAAGTGATAGTGTGATGTCACAATACAGGGGGGGGGGGGGCTCAATGAAAATGTGACAGAACGTGACACAGGGGAGGGTGGGGTCTTAAAATCTTGAAATTTCTGTGACGTAATTTAAAGACGGCCCCCTAGGGCCAGAACGCGCCAGATCGTCGTTCCTGCGCTTTTTTCGATGACCTGAACACACGTAGGGTGGAAGGAAAATGTCCATTTTAAATTTTTTTTTATTTTGTATTTGTAATAGTGGCCAAAATTTGCAATTTAGGTTCATAAAGAAAGGACAAAAATTTGGTTGTCATATTTCAATATCTCAAGGTGCCGCAAAGAGCTTTAATATTGTTAAAAATTTGAAAATTTTATTTTTTGAAAAATGTTTTTAATGTTTGGAATAGTTTTCTAATTGATATCTATGCTTTTAACAAATTCTTGAAAATCGTTAATCGAAACTGTGAATTTTTTTATTATTTTACTTTCACCTTCAATCCATGGCACTTCAAAAACATCTGGCAAAGTTTCAGGGTTTAATTATTAAAACATTCTATTATATTTTCCATTTTTATCATCGAAGGCCAAACGCGTATTCATATTGAGTGGATATTGATGAGGCAGTCCAAAAAAGACGAAGATAATTTATACTATCTTTTTATTCATAAACCGACGTTTCGGAGGCTATTCCCTCCTTCTTCAGGGCTTTGAAAAGTCGGTGAAGGAAATCCAATGCGACATTCCCCTCTTTCAGTGACAGTAACAATAATATATTGTATTTCATTCTCAGGAGAATTTTAATGCAGTACTGAAGAAGGAGGGAATAGCCTCCGAAACGTCGGTTTATGAATAAAAAGTTAGTATAAATTAGCTTCTTCTTTTATGGACTCCCTCATCAATATCCACTCAATTTCACTTATCAGTCCGTCTCCAAAAATTACTTCAAGCGTATGTTTTACTAAAGAATCAATTTCTTTCTAGAACAGTGTTCCGCAAACTTCTTGTGTTCAAGGTACACCTACCAAATCAAGAAATTTTAGAGCAGGATTGTCCAAACCGCGGCCCTAGATGGCTCTCAATGTGGCCCGACAAAAAATCGCAAACTTACAAACTTTATGAGATTGGGACTAAAAATCCCAGTGATATTACTAAAAATACAATATTTTTAACTTGCTATTAATTTATGACCTAAATAATGAATTTTTGAATTTAACACGTTATTTTGTAATGAGATATTCATAAAGTGATTCTTAAATAATTTTATTTATTCAAGTATATATTTTCAAGTATGAAGCACACAAAGAATGAAGCTAGATCTAAAATATTTGATGACCATTTTGAGAATTCACTGAAAATTCTTTTGTGCCAAATATCGAAGGATTTATGTCCCAAAAATAATAACAAACTTCTACACTATAATTGTTTGTTGCCTATTTGTCACTTACTTTTATAATAAAAATTTTATAAAGTAACAAAGCTTAATTTCTTAAGTATATTAAGTACATATTCTACGTTTTTTGCTCATCAGCTAATATTAGCGTTAGTGTATTTTATGTGTGACCCAAAACAGCTCATATTCTTCCATTGTGGCCCTGGGAAGCTAAAAGCTTGGACACCCCTGTTTTAGAGGTACACCAAAGAAAAAACCAATGTTTATTTAATATTTATTTATTTATTTATTATTAAAATCAATATAATATGACAAATTAAGTTGGATCATGTCCATTTTAATAATATATAATAGATTCACGGATTTTATTTATAATATGAAAAGATGTTTAATGAGAAATGTGAGCCTGTTTAAATGAGCACAGGCGATCAAAATTTGGAGCAATCGTTGATAAGGCTGCTCGCATAACTCTCAGCTATGTGTATTATCTTCACAAAACCAGACATTTTTCCCCGGCACACCAACTAATGACCACCGTACACCAGTGTGCCAAGGTACACACTTTGCGGAACACTGCTCTAGAAGATACAATTGATCTTTTTTCCTATAAGCGTTCGATTTTTATTTTGAGGGGTTTGTTTTAACAACAGGTACGGAAAACTTTAAATATTTTAACAGCAGGTCTGGTCGAACCTGTGCATACCTGCTGAATATCACCCCTGCCTATTACCATCTATCCTTATTCAAGTTACAACCAAAATCAAATGACGATGAAACTTACTAGGCTAGTTTTAAGAAAGATGACAATATTAGTAGTTTAAAATTAACGTAGCCGAAAATTCGGATCGCGGGCATGCTGGATGGAAATCAGTTCATAGCTCGATTTGTCACATTCTAAACATGCCCTATGTATTCTATCTATTCGAAATTAATTTTTTTAAAGAGGGTAGCCAGAATTCTTTTTTCTGCACTTCACCATCACATTTTATTTTCCTAAAATACCTTCATTAAAGAATTAAGTCTTGGATGAATATAAGTCCAATAGCCTTGATTTTTTGGTTCTTCTTGAACCCACGCAACATCAGCTTGAGGATATTTATTTAATTCTATAAGAGCCAAATCGTAAGGAAAAGGTGCGACTTGTTCAACACGAGTTAAGGCTATTTTTGAATCCAAATTTCGTTTTGTTCTTTCTTGCCTATTAAAAGAAATCAACAAATGAATATTATATACCTAAGCGAATTATGGATGCGAAAAAAATATTTGGATTTTCATCTCTATCATTAGAAAGTGAAATAGCAAATTCAATCGATTTTGATGATGTTATCAATGATTTGAAGTAAACGAACCGAGCTTTTAAAAGGGCTATAACTTCTATACAAATTAAACCATTTTCAACAAATTTATTCAGATCAATAATTCAACTTTTATGAACCAAATGATACATTTTTCAATAGATTTGACAATGTAGTTAATTAGTTATTCATAAATGTAAAAAATAAAAAGTTATTTGCAGCCAACAGAATATAACAAAAGCACTAGCGTAGAATTCCAACTCTATTTCTTGAAATCGTTTTTGTGTTAAATAAATTTTTTTATAATGAGAAAAAAGTTATCTCAATATTCTTTTTTTAATATTATCAAAACAAATATTTTTATTCGAAATTAACCTCATTATTAACAATATTTTTTTAATTTATTAGGCAAACGTTGTCACTCTGCAGAAATACAAAAGATTTTTTCATAGATCATCCAGATAGAGCTGCTGTCCCGAACCTCCTTAAACATGTAATTTTTTTTGATGCTCAAGATGCCCATCTTGAGAGTCAGTTTTTATTTAAAAATATATTTATGATTTATACTAACTTTAAATCAAAAAAAACTTTTCCAGAAGAAAATATAATTTTTTTAACTTCCTCGTGATTTTGTATACTTCTATCGGGAATTACACGTTCCATTTCTGAATTCATTATATCTTCAAAAGTCGAAATACTTTCTGGGTGCCGAAGAATCACTTTTGGAGCCATATTAATTAGAGGTTTACTAACCAATAATTTCACCTAAAAAAATCAAACACAATATAACTATATACTATATACTATACATATTTTCTTTTTTTATGTTCTTGATTTCAGCTAGTGTTTTAAATTTTAATTCATTTTTTCTTTACCATATGGTCAAGTATTGTAATCGTGCATGAAATTGTTTTTTCCTTCTTTTTTTCGAAATATCTCAAAAACGGTTGAAACTATTTTGATCAAAAAATTGAGCAAAACCATGGCATGTCTGTCTACAAAAACCCTAATAAGTGAACATCGAAAAAATTATATTTTTCGAGATAATAATTGTTTTGTCAAATGGTCTCTTAGTCTGGTTGTTAGTCTAATTCTAGTTGTTAGTCTAATTCTAGTTGTTAGTCTGTTTTACCAAATTTTTGTGGACGAGCTAGCTCAAAAACTAATGTGAATATCAAAACCAAATTTCACAGGTAGTTTTAGTGCATTGAGATTAAGAGCTGATTAGATTTTGGTGCATATCGACCCAAAATTAAGTGAGGTGGAGGTTAAAAATTAAAAATCTAGGCCATTTGAGCAAACTCAACCAAATTTTCTATACATAATCAGTGGGACCCTAGAAGAATAAAAATGCAAAAAATAATCACCCAAAATGGGGGGGGGGGGGTGCAAAAAAATTTAAAAACTAGATCCTTGTACCAAACTCAACCAAATTTTGTATACATAATCCGTGGGCCCACAGAAGTCTAAACCGCTCAAAATGGGTTGGAGGGTGTAGGGTCAAAAAATGAAAATATAGGGTCTTGTATCAATCTCAACCAAATAAAAAACTGACTAAAAATGCGAAAAGTAACCACCCAAAATGTAGGGAGGGGGGGGGGGCAAAAAATGAAAATATAGGTCTATTAACCAAATTCAACCAAATTTTGTATACATAATCAGTGGGCCCCCAGAAGTCTAAAAATGCAAAAACTAACCCCCCTTCATGATTATAAGTAATTTTATTAAATATTAAATATAAGTGAGGGGCCAGGTTGTTTTTCATTAAAAAAATTGAACAAAACCATGGCATTTCGCTCTACAAAAAAGCTCTAATAAGTGAACATCGAAAAAATTATATTTTTCGAGATAATAATTGTTTTGTTAAAATGTCTGTTAGTTGTCTGTCTGGTTGTCCGTTAGTCTGTGTGTTACCAAATTTTTGTGGACGAGCTAGCTCAAAAACCGCCCAAAATGGGGGGGGGTCAAAAAATGAAAATCTTGGCCATTTACCAAACTCAACCAAATATTGTATACATAATCAGTGGGACCCCAGAAGTATAAAAATCCAAAACTAGCCCCCCTACACGATTATAAATAATTTTAGGGGCCAGGTTTTATGGTAAAGTCTAGTAGATGGCCACATCAGAACACGTCAGCTTATTTGTTATTTGGAGAACTATCGAGCTGTAATGATTTAGAATTTGTCACATAGTCTTTGGTGCCCAGCTTTAGCTTTCTAGCCGACCAAAATTTGACTATTGAAAAGTGCTAGCTTATGATGTCAACATTTAAAAATATTCATCTACATCAAAATGAAATTTAATTATAATAATTTTTTTGTTCATATTATGAATAGCCTTTTTATTATCTCATATAGAAAATATTGTTATCTTGAAATACATTCTTTACTTTTTTAAATTTATTACCTGCCGTCTCAATGCATGAAAATAAGTTGCTGGTACTGTCGGTGCAATAACAATCCAATTTATCTCAAATAATTGTCTTTCAGGACTTGAGATAATCTCTGCATCTAGGGACCCAGGTGCGGGATCAGGTTCATCATTACACATTTGTAAAAATCTTTCAGGAGAACCACTTGAGTGCTCGGGACCTGCCCCTAAAAATGGTTAAAAAAAAAAATAAATAAAAACTCATTTCCATGAAATTTTGTACTTAAACTTCAAATATTCAGACAGTCAAAAAATATGCGATCCCTACATTGAGGTATAAAACCCAGTATGGGGTCGTAACCCATAGTTTTAGAGCCTTTGCGCTAAATTGCCACAGTCGAAGGAACCCATGGGAATAACTTTTCCATTATTCTCTAGTTTTTTCTTTACCCTTCTAGCTCCAACTTTTCTAATATAATTATTTATTACGATTAGGTTAATTAGAATTTTATAGAATTTTATATTTACATAATCCGCAAAAACTTTAACCCTCTTTAAGGAGGTTCGGGACTGTTTATCATTTTTATAAGAAAATTCTCAAATTTTTACCATCGAATCATTGATGCATTAAATATTTATTAGCGAAATTTGAAGTTGATCGTCTGTCTCATTATCGAGAAATAAATTATTGGAAATTGTTCTATTAACATAAAAGTAAATGGACTGAGCTTTTAAAAGGGCTATAACTTCTACAAATTAAACCATTTTCAACAAATTTATACAGATCAATAATTCAACTTTTATGTATCGAATGATACATTTTTCAATAGATTTGACAGTCTAGTTAATTAGTTATTCATAAATGTATAAATAAAAAGTTATTTTCAGCCAACTTAATATGACAAAAGCACTAGTAACTCATTTGTTTAAATCGTTTTTGTGTTAAATAAATGTTTTTATAATGAGAAAAAATTATCTTAATATTCTTTTTATTAATATTATCAAAACAAATATTTTTATTGGAAATTAACCTCATTATTAACAATTTTTTTATTAAAAAATTTGGTATGCAGAAGTTGTCACTCTGCAGAAATATAAAAGTTTTTTCGAAGATCAACAAGATAGATAAGCATTCTCGAACTCCCTTAATTGAAAAATGTTTCAATACAAACCATCCCCACATTCGTTTAAATTTAATCAAAAAAAAAATCTTTAGTAAGAATAAATAATTTTTCTATAGTTAATACGTATAACTTACCTTCTAATCCATGTGGAAGATTCAAAACCATTGAAGTACTTTTTGCCCATTTCATTTCTCCACAAGATAAATATTCATCCAAAATAGGTTGAGCACCATTAACAAAGTCTCCAAATTGAGCCTCCCATATTACTAGACATTTTTTATGATAGGTGCTATATCTAACAAATTATATAAAACAATTAAAATTTGATTAAAATTTTAGTACATTTTCTGGTCTCGGGGGAAATGAATTCACATAACTTGTAAATTTCAAGTTTGGATCTTATTTAGATTACCTGCATTGACAAACAAACAGACAAATTAGAGACACTAATAGAATATTATTTTATTTATTTATTTATTAGATATTTATTTATTAAACGATGCTCTGAGGCAGATAGATGCCTCTTAGTTCATAGAGCAGATACAAGCAATATAAGTGTGTTTTACAACGGAATCTTAAGAACAATTTTTGTTAATTTATTATTTAATAAAATTCACTAATATATTTTTAATTTATATTTTAAGCCCTAGCTAGAGTCAAGTGATTTTCAATTTGTGGTAGGCGAGAGATCTCTATATCCTACACCCCCACCCTGTACATTATATTATACTACGAGGATAAGTCAAAAATTACTTACACTTTTCGTTCTACAACTTTATTAAACTAAGATAGGTGTACAACAGATACATTATTTTTCGGTATAGTCTCCACCTTTATCAATGCACTGGTTCAGCGAGCCACAAGCTTCCGGATGCCTTCCTGGTAGAAGGTTTTCGGTTGGTCATGCAGCCACTTTTGTACCACATCCCGAACATCCATGTCTGAAGCAAATCGACGACCTCTCAAAGCTTCCTCGAGCGGTCCAAAGAGATGAAAGTCTTAGGGAGCGAGATCTGGGCTGTAGGGAGGGTGTTCCAGTGCCTCAAAGCCCAACCTGTTTATTGTTTCTATGGTGTGATGGGCCGTGTGCGGTCGGGCGTTGTCTTGCAACAACAAAACTCTCTTTGAGAGTAGACCACGGCGTTTGTTTCGAATCGCTGGCTTCAGCTCATTGGCCAACAAATCACTGTACCTCGCACTATTTACGGTAGTTTTACTTTTTATTTACTCCTCGTTGCTCCTCTTTGGTGCAATCTGATATCGGAGCTGACATGCTTATGCTGTTGTAGCTAGACGACAGCTGACGTGATCGTGATTAAATTCCGCACACGTGACCGCAGACGCGCCAACTCAACGCATGCGCATGCGACCGCCTCCTATCTTAGTTTAATAAAGTTGTAGAACGAAAAGTGTAGGTAATTTTTGACTTATCTTCGTATATTTTACTTACTTCAAAAGAATTAGAAGAGATTTTTATACCTACTTTTTGTTGGAGTTATAAATTTGATCGTTTTTATTTTTAGAATATAATGCTAATTTTGCAACAATTTTCAACATCCCCCCTTCCAGAAATTTCAAAGACCCACTCTGCGTTTAAATTCCCTCCCCCTGCGGGCACCCCTGTATATACCAATCTTGGTAAAAATACATTTCGACAAGATTGCCGTGTATAATTAAGTTTTAAGTAAGTTTTGAGTCCTTACCCATATTCGAAACTCAATGTTCCAAATTCACTTATTGGTGAATTGTAACAAAAATATCGTCCTCCTTTAGGAGATAAATTCGATAAAATATTATATATTTTGCTATCATCGTCTTGATCATGCAAAACGTGATGTCGATGACTAAAATATAAATTATATGAGAAATATTACTGAAAAGTTTTTTGCTGATAAAATACCTAAAGGTTAAAGGAGACAATAAAAGAGTGTGCTGGAAAAATAAATTTTTTAGATAACGGTACTATGATGTTTATTTTATTTATTTGATTTCAAATGAGGCAATTAAAACCATGAGACAGGTTCGCGTAAGGAGAAAAAAGACTCTTAAGAAAACACGAAATCTTCTTATCAGTCCTTATCAATTTTTTATTTTAAACTGGGAGACAGTTTCGGCTGACACTTTTAAAATTGAAAATAAAGTTCTACGTGTGTGTGTGTGGGGCGCCTCTGACACCCCCCCCCCCGCTTGTTCAATTCGATCGCGACACACTTTCGAGATAAAAAGTTGATCTTATATACATCGGGCACCTTATATACATTCTCCCCCCCCCCCCCCCATAAAAAATTCCATCATATAGATAGATATAGAAAGAAATTGTATTGATCAAAGAATAAAAAATTATAATTTGTCCTAAAACTTTTATACGGGAGAATTATGTGAATGTAAATAATTGAATGTTACAATTGTATTTTTAAAAAAAAATTTGTGCTATAATAAGAACAGAGATAAGTGTGTTATTGGTAATCAAGAATTGCAAGGAGAAAAATTATTTTTTCCAAAAGGGTTTGTTACTCTCATCTATCTATAACAACAGGTGTTGGAATTTTGTTGAATTGCAGAGAAAATGTAAAATTAATGTTACCAATGTACTATTGAAAAACTGAGGACTGATGATGGCTTGAGAGTGTCGGCCGAAACTGTCTCCCAGTTTAAAATAAAAATATTGATAAGGACATAGAAGATTTTGTTTTCTTAAGAGTATTTTTTCTCCTTACGAGAACCTGATAACTGCTCTCATGGTTTTAATTGTCTCATTTGAAATCAAATAAATAAAATAATTTTTTAATTTATTTATAACGAGACTAAGACACAGTCTTTTATTGTCTTCTTTAATTTATAAAAATTCTGCTACTCTCGGCAAAAAGAAAGTTTCAATTTACCTGAAGGTTCCTCGTTGAACATCTTCACCAGACAATCGACAATCAAAACCTTCCATTAATATTGAACCAAGAGCGAGAGATTCACTGAGAGCCCAATCTACTTTTCTATTCTTGGCTAATTCGATTCTTTGTTGAATTATTTTTATTACACCCTTATGAGCCTAAATTTGTACACAGAGATTTATTAAATAAATTAGCGTTTTATCAAAAAGAAGAGACCGAGGCATATGAGTCATTTTTTTTTAATAATAAATTTCAATATAACTACCAAATCTTAAGCACTGTCATATCTAGTGCACCGGACAGATTTCAGCTTGCAGAGGTCCCTAAAAAAAAGCTCACAAGATAAAATAAGCTGACGTGTTTTAATGTGGCCATCCACTTGACCTTACCATACAACCCTGGCCTTCAGTTATATTTAATCTATATATATATAAAATTAAGGTTTTGTCTGTACATTGCTCCAAATCACGCTAAATTTTGGTTGCACACGTTTCAAGCAAAGTTATGAACGAAAACACCCTAAAAATTCCTGTATGTCTGTATCTATGTCTTTATGTTTGCGTGGTTTCCGCGAAAATTTGCTCACGATTCACCTAAAAACGGCTGAAGGGATTGTTATGAAATTTCATATGTGCATCAGATGTCTTCTAGCTTACGTTTTTAGCTATATAACGTTTTGATATTTTGACCCCAAAAGGGGGTTTGGGGAGAGGCGCACGAATGAAAATTATCAAATAACTCCTAAACTATTAACTCTACGGCAAATTTTATAATGAGCAAAGTTGTAGGGGATGTGATTTCTGACAACTTTTGTTTAAAAAAATTTCAATAAAAAACTACCCAAAAAAGGGGGAGGGTCAAAATATGAAAATTCTTGCTCCTGGACCAAACTCAACCAAATTTTGTATACATAATCTGTGGGTCACTAGAAGGCTAGAAATGCAAAAGCTAACCACCCAAAATGGGGGGGGGGGGATCAAAAAATAAAATTCTTACCCTTATAGCCAACTTAACCAAATTTTGTATATATAATCTGTGGGTCACTTTATAAGATCTTAGGAAATTGGAAAAATAAATTGAATTCAGAGTTTTATATTGAAATAAGCTGACGTATTCTGATATGGCCTTCCACTTGACTTTATCATACAACCTGGCCCCTCATCACCTATATTTAATATTTAATAAAATTATTTATATAATCTTATAGGAGAGGGAGGTTAGTTTTTGCATTTTTAGACTTCTGGGGTCCCACTGATTATGTATACAAAATTTGGTTGAGTTTGCTCAAATGGCCTAGATTTTTAATTTTTAACCCCCCCTCCACCCCCCTTAATTTTGGATCGATATTCACCAAAATCTAATCAGCTCTTAATCTCAATGGACCAAAACTACTAGTGAAATTTGGTTTCAATATTCACACTAGTTTTTGAGTTAGCTCGTCCACAAAAATTTGGTAACGCACAGACTAAATAACAACAAGGCAGACTAACAGACATTTTGACAAAATAATTATTATCTCAAAAAATATAATTTTTTCGATGTTCACTTATAAGGGCTTTTTTGTAGCCCGAAATGCAATGGTTTCACTCAATTTGTGTTATGTTGTTTTTGAGATATTTCGAAAAAAAAGAAGGAAAAAAAACACTTTTTTCATGCACGATTAAAATACTTTACTATACCCCTGTATGGTAAAGTAAAAAAGACCGACGTTTCGTCACTATATTTGCTAGTTCTTCACATCCGCGGATCCAGAGGGGGCTGTAATACTGGCGGTCGCCCCCCCCCCCCCCAAAGCATAGGAGAACTAAATTTTTTATATGCTTTTTAAAACTAGTTATTTTTGAATTTAAGTCAACATGGACTGCAAATAGCAAGTGATATTTATTTATTTATTTAACGGGCAGTCACACCCTTTTTTACAAATCATAAGTACATGTATATAAACAGTAAAGTATGAAAAAATAACATAAAAATAAAGTATAAATGACAAAGACAATAGGAAAAGATAGATGATAACATAAACATATTATAATTAGAAAACAAAGTCCAATGATAAATGAATATGAAAAAAACCTTTTAGATTATTAGACACATTTCAATAGAATTATATAAATGAACAAGGGGGTTTTTAAAGACAAAACCTAAGAACAAATATAAATATATGCAACAGATATGATATCTGATTAATAATAAAAGAATAAACATATTAATATTTCAAATGACTTTGGATAAAGTTTAGGAACGATCCGTTGCAGTTTATTTTTAAATTAAATCCAATATATCTGAATGGTGTAAATTTGGAATATATGAATTCATTTAAATACCTCGGAGTAGTGGTTGACTCGAAGTTGAACTTTAAGAGTCATCATAGTGAGCTCTTGTAGAATGTAAACAGAAAAGTGCAATACTTTGGTAGAGCTAGTAATAATTTGAATATGAACACTAGAGTTAAGGTGTATAGAACTATAATTAGTACTAGTTTCTCTTACTGTCCTACAATATTATATTTTGGCACTCAGGAGAAAATTGATAAGCTGCAACCTTACAAACTAGATTCATGAGATTTATATTAAAATGTGACAGATATACATAAATAAGTAGTATGCTGGAATGTTTAGGACTTATGAATGTGAAGCAATTCTTATTTTTACAGACAATGTGTTTTGTATATAAATTATATCATAGGCAGCTGCCAGCCTATCTGAATTTCACAATGGTCAATGAGATCCATGACCATGAGACGCGAATTAGAGACGATATATTTATTAAGAGTGCACAAGACATTCATTATATTTTAGAGGACTTGAGGAATTTAATTCTTTACCAGCTGAAGTGAGAAATGCATCAAGTCTGATTCAATTTAATATATCTAAAGAGGACAGTTGAACAGATTTCTATTAAGAAATATTATAACTTTAGTATTAAGATTTGTAAATATTGTAATATATATGTATGAAAAATACATTAAAATATAAATAAATAAAATAAAAAAAAAATCCACGGATAATTGGGAGTTTACTGTATATCATTTTTACTATGTTGACTATTAAATTGAAAGTTTTTGTGCCGAGAGTAGCAGAATTTTTATATATTGAAGGAGACAACAAAAGAGTGTGTCTTCTACTGGAATTATAAATTTTATTTATTTATAACAAAACTATAGTCTCGTTATAAATAAATAAAATTTATAATTCCAGCAGAAGACACACTCTTTTATTGTCTCCTTCAATATGTTGACTATATTTATATGCTTTTCGCTAGGCCTAAATCTTTTGATTTTACCTATTTATTTTTCAATTTTTTATTAAAAAAAAAAAAAAAAAATACGGAGCTTCGCGGTAATTGGCCCTTGAAAAGACAACTGCGCCATGGGATTTTGTTCTGCTACACTTTCTCATAAATCACTAGCTGTTGAAAGCCATGAGTACTTCTGAGAAGCGAGATCATCTAAAATTTGGTTTGCCAAAAAAATTTTAGATTAAAATAGTTTTTACATATATTGAATTTAATTATTTGAAATAGCCCATTAATCAAAATTTTATAGTTTCATTAAAAACAAGTTCTCAAGAAGGTCATATAGCCGCCACGCAAGTTTTTGTCATAGATAAATGAGGAAAAAAGCGAAAGTTAAAAAAAGAAGGACGAGGGGATTAGAGGAAATTTGACTATAAAATGCATCAGAGACCATAAGAACACACATTCGGCCGAGTGAGATCTCGAGATGAATTTCCTTTTGGGGTTTAGTGTCGCCACACCAAATCCAAAAAGCAAATTCATCTTGAGATCTTATTCGGTCTTTTAATTTTTGTTACATTATTTGCTCCATGAGAAGCAAATAAAAACTTTCCTCTTCACTATTAATATTCACTAATATATACGTGGACATGTGGAGTGTAGAGCAGCGATTCTTAGCAGGGGAAGTCGCGGAAAGTATGTAAGGGGGCGGCGAAAATATTAGAATTTTCTAAGTTTTTAATATCTTTACAAATAAAAAAAATGTTTAGCTAAGTTTTTATAAGTGATACATTTGGGGCATTCCACGCCAAATCGGACGGTTTGAAAAATTTTAATTTTTGATTTCCTTCATTGTTTGACATTATTTAGTACCCATCAAAAAACTCTTCCTGGTAAACTTTGAATTTTTTTTTTGATCACCGGTTTAAAAGATATCAAATTTCGGGTTTTCGCTCATAACATCTTCAAAAATTTTTGTTTTTTCGCATACTTTTTAGAAAAAAAATACAAAATAAATATTTAAAGTATTTTTATATGCAATTTTTGAGTTTGAAAATTTTAATTTTGTTTTTGAAACTGTAAGTTATATAGGTATTCTTCGATTTTTTGATAATTTTTTATTTTAACATTCTATTCATTTTACATATTTTAAGAACGGGTTGATAGTGGTCCTATGATAATTACTATTTTTTTCGATATTTGATTTTGATTTTCTTTCTTCAAACTAAACTACTAATACGCTGTTAACGATAAAAATCAATTCAAAATAACTAAAAAAAGAGAACTCAATACCAAAAAGGGGTTTTAATAAAGGATAATGTAGCGAATAAAATGTTTTTAAATTTTCAAAAACCGAAAAAAATAGTAATTATCATAGGAGCACTAACAATCCGGTCTTAAAATTTGTAGAATGAACAGAAGTTTAAAATAAAAAATTATTAAAAAAATCGAAAAGTAGGTACATAGTACAGTTACAAAAACAAGATTAAAATTTTCAAGCTCAAAAATCGCATATAAAAACACTAAATAATTTTTTTGTATTTTTTATAAAAAGTATGTAACAAGACAAAATTTTCAAAAAAAAAAAAAATTGAATTTGGACCATTTTTGAAGAAGTTATGAGCGAAAAACCGAAATTCGATATCTTTTAAATCGGTGATCAAGAAAATTTCAAAGTTTACCAGGAAGAGTTTTTTGATGGGTACTAAAAAATGTCAAAAAATGAAGGAAATCAAAAATTAAAATTTATGAAACCGTCCGATTTGGCGTGGAATGCCTCACAAGTGACAGATGAATTTAATGATATCTCAATATACTTTAACATGATCAAACTAAATGAAAACGTTGAGCGAATAGGTAAATTTGACCCAAACAGACAGACAGACAAAATTATAAGTTGAATAAAACAATGTAAATATTTTTTATAAGTCTTGGTTACAATTTTTGTACGAGTAATTACATAATGGTGGGGCGAGGGTACTTAAATTATTTTAAGATTTTAAGGGTACCGGGAATATACTTTCGGATTTTAAGGGGACCGCGACTAATAAAAGGTTAAGAACCACTGGTGTAGAGCACAAAGTGGCAGATAACTAAATCAGCAGCTCTAGGCGTAATCTTATTACTGGGACCTTATCTACTTTACTTCCGGTAAACAAAACAAAACAAATAAAAATACATATAATTATTATTAATCTAAAAACTCAGAAATATATAAGTACTATAATACTATATAATATAGAGAAATTAATTAATAAATCAAACCGATTGGAATTTGGGTTGAGACGGTTATTGAGAATATAAAATGTTATCTCTGGATACAATTATTTGTTAGTTAAGCACTCTATAAATAAATTAAGATATGTATATTAGGCTGATTCTCAAAAAAAATCGAAATTAATGACCTTGCTGATTTCTGTGAAATGGGATTCTAAGTTATCGTAACAAAGAATTTTCTGAAACTATGGTACATCCCTAGGCGTACCAAATTATCAAACCGATTTATCTTTTTTATCATAACTAAAAAATATATGTTCAAGTAAATACCCTAAAAATCTTTCCCTCATTGTGTCCCAACCGCCAAATTCACATAGATTCAAAGATCTAATTCGAAAAGCTTCTTATAACTATCTGCTATCTTATTATTCATATATATACTGGCTGTACATAAATGTGTATACTGTTTAAACGCGACAAACGGAAAAGCCAAAAATATATTTTTAAATTCGTCCTTAAAAAACGAATCATTCCCTCATCGTTGTGTAAAAATAGGATTAAAACATAATTTCAAATTATATAGTGAACCGAGGGGTGAACCGCGATAGGAATTAGGTGTACACCGTCATTGGAATTATTGGGAATTATTTTGAAATTCATTAGATAATCTATTGTATTCTATTTTCTTCTACTTGAAAATGAAAGTGGAAGTAGGTGTACACAATTTTATGTCGCGGTTCACCCCTCGTAGTGAACGCTGCCTTATAGTTTTTAGAAGTTAGCATTATTGATATTCTAAAAATATTCCAGATTCGGCTATGAGGGATAAGATATTATTAAAAATATTTTTTTCTTCGAAGTTTACATTTTGAGCCGTCATTCCCTCACACCGTGTTGTAAAAAGTTAAGCGCTTATTTATGTATCATTTATCATATATTTGTATGTGTTCCTAGAATTAATAATGTATCGCACATTCGCATGGGAAATTATAAGATTATGTTTTCTACTTTTGTGCAATAATGTTTCGTTCTCATTCCCTCACATCCCTCATGCAAATTTTTGGTGTTGGTGTTCTAAGAGACCAAACCAGTTCAACAACAAGTTTATGTTCCATGTTGTCTCTTACGATTTATCATATTTTTTCCGGGTATCACATATTTTTTTTTGGAACTATTCGGAACCCAAAACTATATGGGCCCCCTCACCCCGCGTTTAAACTCAAAAAAGTTGGGAGCCGCAATAACATTTTAGAGTTTTAGACAATTAGTCCATGTACTATCAAATTTTACAAAAGAAATTCCATAATAATTAATCATCAAATTATCGAAGTCATCTTTCAATTTTTTTTTGAGAATCAGGCATTAGCCTTTTATTTTAAAAGTGACCTAAGTCCATTTTTTATTATTTCGAGATATTAGTATTTATATTTTTATAAATATATATATTTTGACTAATTCGCGAGGTTATTGTATTCCAATGACTGTGATATTATAAATATGAAAATTATACATCTATACCTAACTATACCATTAAAAATTTATTGTATAATTTTACTATAAAAAATGAGAAGTCCGGCCTCGAAACTTATTAGTAATATTACATACCAGTATTGTAATCTTACAACATATCTTTTACTAATACGTATCGAATTAATACAAGAAAAAAGTAAAGTTACAATTTATTTTTATATTTTTGAAATGAGTTAATGTGATTTTACCAATATAATTATAATAAGAATAGTCCAGATTAATTTGCAGCAACGCTGACCTAATGCTGCCTACAGAGGCGTTGATGCCATCGGTATATTTGTGTTTTGAGTCGAGATAAGTCGAGGCAAATTTGAAATATAATTGTAATTTTAACTCGAATTTTGAAATGAAAGACTCCAATTGATTTTAAATTAAGAAACATTAAATATATTGATAATTATTCCTCCCCCCCCCTCACCACTCAAAAATTAAATATTCAATTCGCTTTTCTTTGCGCACAGAAAAAGAAATCGATCACATCTTATTTGATTTATACATTATTTGTTTATTTTTTAATAATTTGCCACTTTTTTATAATTTTTTAAAAATCTAAATTTTGTTATTCTTTTTTTTGATTTTTACAAAATTGAACGACTTAAGACACGCATGGCCGAATTTCCCATGGCAATACTGGATAGAGCAGCCTGTCATACAAACAACACCTGATCTCTTTTAAATATTTGAAGCCTTATATCGATTAACGATCCCAAATTAAAAAAAAAATGATATAATTTTCTTCCTCACAGGATCCCATTTATTTAAATAAATCTATTTCCACACAAAAAATATCACAATGCTGTAGATTATAGAAAAAAAAATACTTCCAGATTCATATCTAGAGCCTCATTTCTGTAGCTGTGTCAGGATGAAAATGAGGCGAAACTTTAAAGAGACTATGTATTTTCGGGAGTTTACATGTATACATTTGGAGTGTGGTTTTTTAAGCGGAATAAAATTTTTGGACCAAGACGCTGCCCGCCAGGGCACCATTTCGGAGGGTCGAGCTTCGAGGGGCGTGCCGAAGGCACGCACGAAAAGCTCGTTACATAATATAAGTTGTATTTTTTTCTATACGCAAGCTTGTAAATTTCATATCTATTTCTATTGTAAACATATAGTAAATTTACAATTTTTTAACAGTGTAAAACTGAGATTAACACATTTTTTCAAAATTGGACTTTGGTCACTTTCAAAATAAACGGAACATATACTTACTTACTCATGTACTTGTATGTTAATTACCTAGACGTCCAAGCAGCCCTGACCTTGTTATATACCTTATCATATTGCCAAAAGAGCTTTGTCTCAAAAAAAAGACAATAATCCAGATAGCGATTTGGCACTTGGGTTTGATTCACAAAGAATGAAAGCTCTTTTGACAATAAATCAAAAATAACTAATAAGAAATTTGGCCATTGTATTGTCTTTTTTGAATTAAATTAAAAAACATCATTTTTTTTACACTCATTCGATATAGAGTTAGCAGGACTAATTGAAATTAAGACTTGTAAATGCTTGGGGCGAGAAGTAAAAATAAAATTAATTATTGTAAATAAGATCATTCATAGTCCGATAATTAAATAAACTGACACGTTCTGATGTGGCCATCCACTTGACTTTACCATACAACCTGACCACTCTCTTATATTTAAATTTAATAAAATTATTTATAATCATGTAGGGGTTAGTCTTTTCATTTTTAGACTTCTGGGGGCCTACGGATTATGTATACAAAATTTGGTTGTGTTTGGCACTATGGCCTAGATTTTCATTTTTTGACCCTACACCCCCCAATTTGGGCGGTTAGTTTTTGAATTTTAGGACTTCTGGGGGTCCAGTGATTATGTATACAAAATTTGGTTGCGTTTGCTCAAATGGCCTAGATTTTTAATTTTTAATCCCCCCTCCACCTGGGTCGATATGCACCAAAATCTAATCAGCTCTTAATCTCAATGGACCAAAACTACATGTGAAATTTGGTTTTAATATTCATACTAGTTTTTGAGCTAGCTCGTCCCAAGTGTTTACTTTAGCCCTGTATTTAATCAGCCCCGGTCTACCCTAGTTATTAAAAATAGATAAATATAAATACTTTAAAATCTTTAGGAAGCTCATTAACATGAATTAAAATTCTATGCATTGTTTCTTCATCAATTCCGGTGTTCACTTTTTCAAATACTTCTTTTGGAAGACCTTCTACATACGGTGAATCAACATCTCTCCATTCGTGTAGTTTAAACTGCGTTTCCTTTGAAGCCAAATCGAAATCTTTCTGAAGAAAATATTCCCAAGAAAATTATCATTTTAATCAGATAGTATATACAGTAAGTCCTCGAGTTACGCGATTAATTGGTTCGTAAGGTTTTCCCGTAAGTCGAAAAATCGCGTAAGTCGAGGAAAGGACAAAATTTAGCATTTTTGGCAAAAAATATGTTTTAGTTTCAAAGGATAGGTGAAAGTAAAATACATCTATATACAGGGTGTTCCACAGAACTCGTTCATTAAAAGTTTTCATGGAAGGAATTGAGAGAAAATTTTGAACTTTGACATATTTATGTTTTGGAATATGCTCTTTTTAAATAAATTATTAACAACTTTTGGATACTTTCTGCTTTGCCGCAATCCCTCTCAGCTTTCTTATTTTCTATGGAACCCTCCCATATATTTTTGCATCATTAGATTAAATGTTAAAAACCAAGATGATTTTGTATAATGCACTTGATGTTTAAAATTTATCATTTCTGAGTTATTTTATATAGTTTGTAAAATCTGCCCGACCAGCCCATAAAATTATTTCTTCTTTTTTCTTCTTTTCACGATGGAGGAGCCAACCCATGCCTTTAGGAGATACACTTTTTTGGTGTAACTCCTTCTCTCAACATTTTCATTAAAAAAATCTACCAATTCAGAGTTCATTTTTAAAAATTAATAATAATTAAACTATAGTAAAATATTTTTAATTTCACTCATCTAGATCTTATTTATTTATTATGTTCTTATGTATAATTTTAGTATTTTTGAATTCTACATAAAAATCCCATAAGAGTTTATTAAATATTCCTATACCTAAAATGAATAGTTTTTTAAATAAAAAATATTTCAAATTTCACTCGTCCAGATTTTAATTATTGATACATAATAAAAATAAGATCTAGACGAGTGAAATTTAAAATATTTTTTATTTAAAAAACTATTCATTATAGGTATAGGAAATATTTAATAAACTTCTATTGGATTTTTATGTAGAATTCAAAAATACTAAAATTTATGCCATGTTCTATTTGAAAAAAAAATTGAGTATTAACAACTTTTTAATTTTCAGAAATAAACGATTATTATGGTCATCCTGGATAGAAAATTTGAATTTTTACGATTAAGTGAGATTCTGTAATGTCTAATTAAGAGTTCTGATAGATTAAATTAATTCTACAAACAATAGTTTAATTATTATTAATTTTTAAAAATGAACGCTAAATTGGTAGATTTTACAAACTATCTAAAATAACTCATAAATTTTAGCATCAAGTGCATTATACAAAATCATCTTAGCTTTTAACACTTAATCTAATGATGCAAAAATATTTGGGGGGTTCCATAGAAAATAAGAAAGTTGATAGCGATTGCGGCAAAACAGAAAGTGTCTAAAAGTTGTTAATAATTTATTTAAAAAGAGCATATTTCAAAACATAAATATGTCAAAGTTCAAAATTTTCTCTCAACTCCTTCCATGAACACTTTTAATGAACGAGTTCTGTGGAACACCCTGTATATTATGTACATATACATACATATCTGATGCTGTTGAAAAAAATTATTGACAAGTGTGCTTATAAAAAATTTTAAAGCACTGTTCATAGTTTATAGCTCTGAAGATAAAGCATCAAATGCTCGGAAATAAACAATTAGGGTGTTATTTTTGACCGAAAACTTAAGACGTCATCAAAATCTTGTATCTATAAATACAATTTCCACTGCATAAAATTTGGAAAACTTACATTTAATGATTGTTCTATTTCAGCTATAATGTCTTTTCTTTTTTCTTCAGTCAATACTCCTTCTTTTACTAATTTATCTCCATAAATTTCATTTATTGGCTTCATTTTGTTAATCCGCTAAATAAGAAAATATTTATAATAGAGTATAAGTACATTTTGAAAAATTGAATTTTTTTAAATAAAAATTAGTAGAAAAAAATAAAATAATTTTCAAGTCTTCCCCCACTTGGTAATCTTTTGCCATTGAACAGTTTGAGATAAAACGTTGAAACATAAAAGAGAGTAGCAGTTTGTTAACAAAATCAGGTGTACCAAATGTGAGCTCATTCGGCTACAACCATTCCATAATTCCTCATATAGTATTTCGATGTTTTTTGTTCTTTTTTGTCTTTTAAAGTCAGAAAGCCCAAAAACTAATTTTGAAAATTAGAAATATTAGGCATTTTATGAATCGAACTCGACGGATCTTACTTAGTAAGCTCGCTTATATAGTTTGTTTAGCACCGACTTCAAAAAGTGATTTCTTGTTAATATTTTGTCGTTTAGTTATAACTAAATTAGATAATTATTTTATACCTTTTAGTGTATTTTATTTTATTTTTGAGTTCTTATTATTTTATTTGTTGCATTTAATTTTTTTGAAGGCGGTTTTTTTTTATAAAAATTATTTTTATTTTTATCTTTTTAGTGATGTTATTATTAGTGACTTTATAAAATGACGTACGAGAGTGCAGTCGGACGAATGAATCAGAAAATTATAATAAAATTCAATTCATAAATATAGAAATTCTCTCGAAGCGTTTGCTGGTTTTAAATGAATGTTTTAAGATTTTTTTATAAAAGATTTTATTTATTATAATTTTGATTATTTGCTCATAAGAATTGGTTATTTCGTCATTGATCATATCATCAGAACTTGACCAAATTAATATGGGACCACCCTAAGGTACTCCTTTCCAATAAAAAAGAATCATCGAAATCGGTCCATGTGGCAATAAGTTCTAGCAGAACATACATAAAATAAATAAATAAATAAATAGTTAGGTATCTTGACTATCTTAGAGATATACTGATCCAAACAGCAGGAATCATTCAAATCAGTTCATAAACAAAGAAGTTATGCCTGAAAAAACGAAATATTGTTTCGGTATATGTGACTTGAATAATAATTTTGATAGTTAATAGTATTTACCCTACTATTTGAAATTTATAATGGCCAAAAAGAGGGGTGTAGGAGAAGGAGTAAGATTAGAAAGATAAAGCTTCGTCTATGTGTTCCTAGGTTATGCATTCAAATCAGACGCTCTGAATTGCGGGTTGCATCATTAATTAGGCGTTAAATATTAAAACCTCATGTTTTTGAATATGACAATAAAAAAGACATGATAGTAAAAACTATTTTTAATTATGGTTATTACCACACAAATACGTATATTTGGTTGTTTGGTCATTCAATACATCGTCGCCTTAGAGTGTAAACCTGCTAACTCACAACAATGAAATTTTACATGACAGAGAAAAAACAAACAAAATTTAATATCTATCTACTCTTATTAAACGAGCATTCAGTGGTGGAGGCGAGGTGCGTGGTTTCAGGGGGGGGGGGGTCCAAGGGGGGTGTATTATATTTGTATTTTTTTTAATTTGGTTACCGTGCATCGCTCGGTGGCTCCAGGTACTTGTTGTTTTGGAAAGAAACTATTTCTCACATTTTTTTTCTATAACTTATGATCGTAATTTTAAGTAGCAGTTTTACTTAGACGATGTTGCATCTCTTTTTCTTTCGAACGTTATTAATCTACTCTTATTCAACGAGCAAAAATTGTTTATATATTTATGTTTGTATTTTTTTAATTGGAAAACAGTTATACCGATTTTGATGAAACCAACTCTAATAACAAGTTTTGAGGATGAGAAAGCTGATCTGGCTAGGTCTGGACCTCATCAAAATTCATCTTAATTAAATTAATTATTGATAGATGAAAATGTTAATAAAAAAGTTTTGTTTACATTTTTTTCAATTATCTTTTATTTATTAATTGGCTTTTTAATTTTAAATTCCACAAAAAGATCATTACAAATATTATTATATATATGCAAAGTAAGCAATTGATTATGAATCGAGTTTTAAATCCCACAAACAGTTCATAAGAAATATTATTATCTATATAATAGAATTTGCGAATTTAATTAATTATAAAACTCGATAAATTTAATTAAAAAAAATAATTACACAGAATTTATTTATACGAGTATACCTATATACACATAATATATGGGCCACTAGAAGACTAGAAATGCAAAAACTGGGTGCGGGGGTGGTGTGTATTTTGGGTGTCCGGGGGGTGGGGTGGAAGTGATGGGTAGGGGTAGATGTTGGATCCTGTGTTGGGCGAAGTGAGGGGTTTCGGGGGGGGGGGTCCCAAGGGGCGTGTACTATATATATATTTCTATTTTTCAGAATTTTAAATTAAAAATAATATTAAAATAGAATAGCTTTTAACTGAAGCAAAAAGTTACCAGTCAGTGGTTCCAGGTACTATGTCATATATAATAAAAAATGCATTTAGCAGGTTTACACTCTAAGTCAACGGCATGTTTTCTTTTCGTATCTGATTGTACTATTGTTTTTTTCACATTTACTTTGATTGCATACTTTCAGTGTACCTTTGGATTCTCTTACAATAAAAATCACTAAATACGAAATCCGTTGTAAAGCCAGATGTCGAAAAAAATATTAAAAAAAAAAAAATAATAAAATTATTCTTATTTGTGTGCGACCCTTGGAAATTTTTAGGTCATCAATGCGTCCCCTGATGTCATTTAAGTTGGCCAGGCCTGGTTTAGAATATTTACTCAAAATTATCTATGTATCTTAATCCAAGATCATAAATTTTATTCATGTGAGTTCTACGATTGGTTGTTTAACTCAGTGTTCCGCAAAGTGTGTGCCGCAGCACATTGGTGTACCGTGGTCATTAGTTGGTATACCGCGGAAAAATGTCAAGTTTTTTGAAGATAATACACATAGCTGAGAGTTATGCGAACAGCCTTATCAACGATTGCTCCAAATTTTGATCGCATGTGCTCATTTAAGCAGGCTCACATTTCTCATTAAACATCTTTTCATATTATAAATAAATTATCTATTCTTGAATCTATTATTTATTATTAAAATGGACATGAACCAACTTAATTTTTCATATTATATTGATTTTAATAATAAATAAATAAATATTAAATAAACATTGGTTTTTTCTTTGGAGTACCTCTAAAACAGGGGTGTCCAACCTTTAATCTTCCCTGGCCAGATTGGAAGAATATGAGCTGTTTTGGGCCACACATAAAATATACTAACGCTAATAATAGCTGATGAGCAAAAAAACGTAGAATATGTACTTAATATAATTAAGAAATGAAGCTTTGTTACTTTATAAATTTGTTATTATTAAAAAGTAAGAGACAAATCAGCAACATCAAATTATAGTGAGAAGTTTGTCATTGTTTTTGGGACATTAATCCGTCGATATTTGGCTCAAAGGAATTCTCAGTGAATTCTCAAAAAGCTCATCAAATAGTTTAGATCTAGCTTCATTCTTTGCGTGCTTCATACTTGAAAATAGATGCTTGAATAAATAAAATTATTTAAGAATCACTTTATGAATATCTCATTGGAAAATAATTTGTTAAATTCAAAAATTTATTACTCATAAATTAATAGTAAGTTAAAAATATTGTATTTTTAGTAATTTCACTGGAATTTTTAGTCGCAGTCTCATAAAGTTTGTAAGTTTGCGATTTTTTGTCGGGCCACATTGATAGCCATCTTGGGCCGCATGCGGCCCACGGGTTGGACAAGCCTGCTGTAAAATTTCTTGATTTGGTAGGTGTACCTTGATCACAAGATGTTTGCGGAACACTGCTTTAACTTACAGAGAAACTATTCATATTTCTATTTAACTCTACAACTTGCATTAAAAGATTATTTAGCCTTGATGAAAAATTCCCAACTAAATTATATAACTAATTCCTTTGTAATTATTTATTTTTTTAATATCAATTATAATTACCTATATACATACTCGGTTGTGTAAATCGCGGCTCATCTTGCTCATTATGACCATATAACCGATAGGAATTAAGATCAAGACAAACATCTTTTTTAAATTTATGTCTAAAGTCGAAAAGAATTTTCGCGGCCCGGAGCACCTCTTCTGGGTCGTCTCCGTTTACATGGAGCACAGGAGCTCCCACGGTAAATAAGACTTCAGTACAATTTCGGGAGGAACGACATTGTTCAGGCAGTGATGTAAATCCAATCTATAATAGATAAGGAGATATAAAGAATAAGTAGATTCAATTCACAGTCCACGATTAATAATTTTAGAAATTGCTAGTAAAACGTCGATGAAATTTTATCTTCCGTGCCAAAAACAAGCTCCAAAGTGTCGTATTTATAATAATATCTTTAAGGCAATATCTAAAATTTAATAAATTAATGTAAACTTATTTGTAAATAAAAATTATTATCGTTATTATTACGTTAGAATACGTATTTTATTTTGTAGACGAACTGATATGCTAATATAATACTTTACGGCAGAGCCTAAATTTTAGGCAACTTTGAAGAAGAGATGACGAATCGATTGCCTATATTCAGGCGTATAGTGCGTACAAGGCTAATTACTAAAATTATTATCGTTATTATTACGTTAGAATACGTATTTTATTTTGTAGACGAACTGATATGCTAATATAATACTTTACGACAGAGCCTAAATTTTAGGCAACTTTGAAGAAGAGATGACGAATCGATTGCCTATATTCAGGCGTATAGTGCGTACAAGGCTAATTACTAAAATTATTATCGTTATTATTACGTTAGAATACGTATTTTATTTTGTAGACGAACTGATATGCTAATATAATACTTTACGACAGAGCCTAAATTTTACGCAACTTTGAAGAAGAGATGACGAATTGATTGCCTATATTCAGGCGTATAGTGCGTACAAGGCTAGAATTTTTCTTTATGGAAAATCTAAATGTTTTCAAATATTGCAGGAATAACCTATACAAATTAGGTATATTTTTTGTCTCATAGGTGGGGAACCAGTGGCCTTTAAAAAAGTATCTTGTATTATTATAAAAGTTGCATTTATAGGTATAACTCCTTTATTACTGCCTAATTTAAAAAGTTCCCCACCTATAGTTTGTCTCAATTACAATTATTTATTTATGTTTATTAATTTATAAAAACCACCATTTGATCGACATAAAGAAAGGGCGGCAAATTGGAGACCGCCTCGGGCGGCAAAAGTTCTAGGTACGTCACTGAATAAACCTAATTTGTTGGTTAAAAATTTACGAAAATGTATAAATTTTCCAAAAGTGGACTTAGAATCGGATCAACTTCTGAACTACTCATAAAAAGGCAAATTTTCTAAAATGACTAAATTTTAACTAAATCTGACACGTTCTGGGCCCTTTAGCGACTGGGGTATAGTTCTGCCTTACGTATAAAATTGTAAACATTGTCTTTGGGATTGTCTTGAAATCAAATTTAACGATTCTGAATTTATAATATTTTTGACATCTTCAGTGGTCATTTATCCCTAAAAAAGACTGGATTGTGTGCTGATCACATTACAGTATGGGATAGGTTATTTGCCTTCTGAAATAATCGACCAAAATGTTCACCAGCTCTAAGATTATAAATAATTCTCCCCCCCCCCCCAGGGGCCCCCGTCGTGTCAAAAAAAATATCTAAATATAATATTATAATCATATAATCAATGAAATTAGAAATTACCTTATTATTTAAAGTGATATGAAATGTTCCTTTTACGCCATATCCTTTGGGATATGTATGAACAAGTGCTTCATAAACACCGCCTAAAGAAGCAAGTGCAGCATCGCCATGAATGCAAATAGGTAAAACTTTTTCCCCTGATTTATCACGAAGTACATCCATTTGACCTTTTGATTTCCCTAATAAAATTGCATTCACACTTTCCAAATGGGATGCATTATTTATTAAAGATACCTAAGTTTGAGAAAAATTTTAAAATAAAATGATATTTATTAAAAATATATAATTCTAGAATCTACTTTAATTGAAGATCCATCACCAAATTTTCTTTCCTGATGGGCTCCAAAATGATAATGTACATCGCAGCTATAATTTTTCTCAATAATAGAAGCACCTTGTAAATATTTAAATAAATTTGTATAGGAGGCAATACAAGAATGGCAAATAATATTTATTCGTCCACGATGAGCCATTCCGATATTAGCGAACTAGAAAAATAAATTAGAGAATTAATTTTTTATGAAGACAAAAAATCAAGTTACTCGTGCCAATTTTTAGAAAGAACACACGATGAGAACCTTAAGGTAGTTGTTTCACAATATGGGTTTTCTTATTATTTTTTTGAAATTTAGACAGATTATTATTTAAATACTTGTGCATCGATTGGTGGCAAAACGAAATTTATGAACAATATAGTTCCGGAGATATTAAGTTCCAAAAATAGAGTTTTTCAGACTCTTATACATTGCACTATACGGGATATCGGAAAGTTTACATACATATTTAATTATAATTAAGAAACTCTTCTTACCATTGTTATAAAAAACTAAACCAATATTACACAATAGCTGGGGGGTCGGGTAGGCTAGGCGGTAGCATGTCAGCCAGCTAACCAAGAGGACCCGAGTTCGAATCCGGCTAAAATCTGACCCCCGAGGTAGAGACAAATTTAAAAATAAAAATAAATAGTATAATAAATGGCTTATGGCTACCATGGCCGAAAAGCCAAAAAAAAAACAATAGCTAATACATTTTTTAAGAAAATTTTAATTCATAGTTACAACACAATTTTTCAGATAATAATGAATAAATAATAAACAATTTACACTAAAAACAAGCTGACAACAACGCATATACTTAACCTAAAAAGTGGATTAACTTTAGTAATTTTTTTGACGTTTTTTCGCTTCAGCCATTGTCACAACAGCTTTCATTCGCTTATTAAAAACTTTTTGTTTTATAAATCTCCCTTTATAATGTACTTTATCTGGAATTTCTATGATAAAATATATACAATCTCGGACAGTGTTGCCAGATTTGTCAAACCAGCACGGGATTGGCTAGTAGTGGTACATAAACATCAAAAAGTTTTGAGCCAATGAATTATGAATCCTTATTGTCTGTGGGAATCGGATTAGCCGAGAGCTTAAAGACACTAGCCTTTTAAGCAGGAGTCCCGGGTTCGAGTCCGAGTCCCTGCATTGATATTTGACCGGCTATAATCTGATTCCTAGTCACCAATCCGTCTGGCAAGCGTGGTGACTTAATGCCAACTCCCTTCCATTTGATGGAATAGGCCTATATTCAGCAGTGGATTGTCGCTATCGACAGGCTGATGATGATGATGATGATGATGATTGTCTGTTCTATATACTCTAGGATTAACTTTTTGCTAGTATTGTCGCGAAACAACTACCTTAAAAGAAGATATTTTAATTAATTTCTGTTTAAATTTAAACCATCGGTGAAAACTTTTCGAATCGGATAAAATCATTATTTCTCACCTCGTATTTATTTTGGGCAGCATATTCGATTATTTTTTCAATAACAATTAATCCAGACTCACATCCTTCCATTCCAAATTTTTTAGTACTCGGCCATTTTTTAGTCAGAAATATTTCAAATTGTTTTGCTCGTTGTAATATTTTAAATATATGCATTTTTTCTTCCTAAGCATAAGTAATTCATTCAATTTTTTGAGAATTTGGTAAAAGCTCTAGAGCAATGGTTCGGGTGGGTGTCCAGAGGCGTAGTGGGGTGGTGCGGGGTGGGGATCCGAGGTGAGCAGGGTGCGAGGTGGAATGTTGGAGTGGTTGTGTGGGGGCGGGGGTTGGGCACGGGTGCATGGTGCGGGGGTGCTGGGTGGGTTTCGGGGGGGAGTGCGGTGTAAAGGTGGGGGTCCAGGGGGCTTAGTGGGGTGGTGCGGGGCGGGGGTGCGGTGTGAGGGTGAGGGGTCCAGGAAGCTTAGTGAGGTGGTGCGGGTGGGGGTCTGATGTGGGTGGGGTGCGGTGTGGAGTGTTGGGGTGGTTGTGTGGGGGTGGGGGTTTGGCACGGTTGCATGGTGGTGGGGTGGGGGTGCTGGGTGGGAGTGGAGTGTGAGGGTGGGGGCGTAGCCCCCTGGCTACCAAGAGGGCCACCGAAGGCGGGCCTTACAGCTACTATAAAATAAAATAAAATAAAAAACACATATTTTGTCTATTTCTGAGAAACTTACCTTGGTCAATTCAGTTCGAGGATTTTCCATGGCGGCATTTAAAAAAACTTCTTGATCCTCATTATATATATGCAGAGCTTCAATTCCAATACTCTGACAATAAGTTTTTTCAAGATTTTCAACTAATTCTTTTAAATTCCAATTATATACGGTATCGCCAAATTTTATCGGAATTACCTGGATGTTTTATGAATAAGTAGAGATAAATACCTCATTAAATTATTAAAGTAGTATTTAGATGAAAAAAGTAGTAAGTCTATTTTGTTTTCTTCTGACAATAGAGTCTATTTAGTCAGATCCTTTTAAGTATGGTACTTTATTTATGTTATAGTCTTAGTGCAGGGGCCGGATTATAGCCGATCAAATCAGTGAGAGAGACTTGAGCTTGGCCTTCTGCTTAGAATGCAGAAATTCTGAGACCTTTAGAAGCTCAGAAAATTCTGCCCCAGGATATGTTCCTAATAAGATAAATTTGATTATTTTTAAATAGTACGATATTTTTGCATTTTCTACAATTTTGCGTCACGAAATTTTGGTGAGAGACCTCAGTTTTGGATTCAGCGCCCCAAAAAAACATATATATGCAAAAAATCTACCACGAAACTTTCCAGATAAAAACATACTTTGACTGAACTAAGGTCACAAAGTCTTTTTTTTATGATTCCCCGACCCTAGGAATTTCCTTCACATTCCATTCCTACTTCTCGTCTTGGTTTCGTATATCTCATATAGTTTGTTGTTAAATAATCTTTTATATTATATAATTAGGTAGTGTCCATTATTTTTCAAATTTAATAAAAGGACTTCACAAGAACTTGGACCTGCGAAAAAATTAATTTAAATGATTTTAAGCTCTTAAATTCATTGATTGACGTTGAATTCAATCATTAACATTTTTTGTATATACTCGTATAGACACAATTCTCAAAAAGATTGACACAAAACTATTCAATAATCTGGCACTTTGTTTGAGATCATATAATTAACTTAATATTTCTTGAAGTCCAAATCCAGGGAACTCTTATTTAAAATAATCTTCTACCTTCGATTATTTTTTAACACCCTTATTAAAAAATAATTTTAAAATTAATTTTATTTACCAAATTTAAAGCTTCAGGTTGTAAATTATCCAAAATATTTCCGACAATATCTCTAGGGGAAATCCTTTTCGTACTCTATAACTAAAATGAGTTTTAGTTAATCGTCTAAATTCTAAAATATAAATCAACCTAACTAGTAAAGCACCGCTTTGAACGCTGGCAATTCAAAAATCACCTAAAAACTGTCACTTTGAGGCTCTCTCACGACAAGATTTTTATTTAAATCAAATAGTAGGCCTATTATCACACATACACTCACACCTAGGGTTTGCAATACCGAACCAAAAATACAATACCGGTATTCGGTATTTTTTAAACGTTGTACCGAGATACCGCTATTAATATCAGTATTAAGAATTTTCAAAAAGCTACAAAAAACCTTTGTTTCTTTGCAATATTTATTAGTTTTGTACAAAAATTAATAAAATATAAAATAAAGGAACAAATGTCATAATCAAATATTATTAACTAGCTGCAAGGCCCGCCTTCGGCGGCCATCTTGCTAGGCCCCCTCGGCCCCCACCCTTTGGTTTATTTTCATTTTATGACTCTCCCTTTCATTTTGGGTGGTTAATTTTTGCATTTCTAGGTCTGTATACAAAAGTTGGTTGAGTTTGCTCCAAGGGAAAGAATTTAAATCCCCTCTCCCCTTTTTTGGGGGAATCTTTTTAAACAAAAGTTGTCAGAAATCACATCCCCTACAACTTTGCTCATAACAAAATTTGCCGTAGAGTTAATAGTTTAGGAGTTATTTGATAATTTCCATTAGTGCGCCCCCCCTCCAAACCACCTTTTAGGGTCAACATATCAAAACGGTATATAGCAATGAACCTAAGTTAGAAGATATCTAATCTAAATATGAAATTTCATAATAATCCCTTCAGTCGTTTTTACGTGAATAGTGAACAAACATACAGACCGACATATGGTATATAACATACATACATACAGACAAGAATTTTGTTGAAGGTGTTTTCGTTCATAACTTAATTAAAAGACTATTAAATATGCTATCTTCGCACGGTCAGGATACCGCGGCTCTTAAACATGATCAGGGAGCAGACCATACCTTCGATTAAATTTTCAAAGGGCAATGTTTTTGGTAAACACTTGGGCTAAAATAATTTACCGAGTTCCTTCAATAAAGTTTCCTCTTGCTTCTCAGACCACTTTACTACTACCAATTGCTTAATTCATGAATTCGACAAAATATTGTCTATTTCCGGAAATTATCCACAAATTAGACGTAAAATATATCTGTTTTGGTATTATAATCTATATAAATAAAAATGTACTGTTACGCTTAAGTGATACGTTGAAGAATCTCCGAAAGTTCTTCACCGATTTCTTTGAAATTTTCACACAACATTCCATTCAAATACACAAGTGTTTTTTATATATAGTGTTTTTATAGATATCACACCTGTGGCATGTAAAAAATATTTTTTATCGAGGAAACAACGCCAGCGCCTCTCTGGGGGTAAAAGCAAACAAACAAGATGGCCGATAATAGCTTTTTGGAAATCTTTCAACTGTCAATATTATTTTTGGTTAAGGGAACAATTTTGACAAGTTATATATAATTCATTTACTGTTTTAATACCTATTCTATAATTATTTGCATTTTCAATTTATTTTCAAAACTATTATTATTTTTTAAATATATTTAAATTTTTGATCAAATTAATTTCCACAGGTAAGCAATATATAATCATTTATCATTTTTTCCGTCAGCTCTTATCTATTTAAATTTTAACTATAAAACGAGACGCTCCCCGCCAGGGGCTAGGTGACGCCGGACCGAAGGCCCAGGTGTCAGCTATAATCTATAAATTAATTTTCAAATTTGCTTACTCTGATTGAATTGGACTAAAATGGAGACGGAGTGGGTCAACATCGGCAAATACATGTCCTCTTCTTCTATAATTATACTTCAAAACTAGAGCAATATGTTTTACTTGAAGTTGTAGTTGACTTGATGGCTCTATTTGAATTTCCGAAGTAATTGATGGTTGAAATTCAGAATTAGTTGTAGCTGTATTCTTACTAGGAAGAGATACTTCAGAAACGTTTTTATTGACACGAAATGACCAGCTAGGTGGACTTTGGTAAGCTATTATTTTGCCCTCATAGACATTTTGAAAATATTTCTGCCACGATATATGAACTGATTTCGGATCTTTTCGCCATTCTTCTTCCATCTGTTCCACATAAACTGCACTGGTCCCATTGATAAATTGTTCTTTATAAGCAGAAAAACTTCTCACATATTGCAACCTAGATATTTAAATAAATAAAATAAACATAAATGATATGGATTGGAATTATCGATCAAAATTTTCATTACCTCTTAAATTTGATTATATTTGTGAAATTTAGTCTAAGCATGACGAAATATTTTATTTATTTGTATTATGTTGTATTTGTATTTAACTTTTTCTTGTTATAGTTTATATTAAATTAATTTTAAAACTGTGTAATCTGATGGCTAAAAGGCCAAAACATTTTTTTTTATTTATTTACATAGTTTAAAAATTGATGTTTGTTGTTAAATTGAAAAACAAAACGAAAATGTAATTTATATATATATATATATAAGGGAAAAAATGGAAATGAAATTGAAGACGAAGAAGAAAATTTTACTAATGAAATAAAATCCATACTAATAGATATTATTGAAAAGTTTTCAGAAAATATGAATGATGAAAATTTGAAATTAGGATTACAGACCAGGGAAATTCAGAAAATTTGAACAGTGTAAAAAAGAGAATGTACCAGAAAACGAAAAAAAAATGTTTCCGAAAAAATCAAATCTATTCTATTCGATATTATAGAAAATATTTCAAAAAATGATAAATATGTGGATGATAAATCATTACAAAATAGTAATGATGATCAAATGAGTATTCAGATCAGTACATCAGATACTATAGTAAGTAATTTTTGATTAAATTAATATTATAATATTGTATTTATTATTTTACATTAGTATAAAAAGATTAAAATGGGGGGAGGGGGGGTAAAAAATAAAAATTCGAGCCCTTTGGACCAAACTGAACCAAATTTTATATACATATTCTGTGGGTCCCCAGAAGGATAGAAATGCAAAATCTAACAACCCAAAATGGGGGGGGGGGAGTCAAAAATGAAAATTCTACCCCTTGAAAGCCTAGACCCGTGTACGATACTCAACCTCACCCATAAAATTTAAAAAATATAAAATTCTAGGTAGATTTCACAAATATATACGTATATAAATATATATGTGAAACCGACCAAGAATTTAAATTTTTTTAAAATTTTCGTTACTTTATTATAATAAATTATTGATTTATGGGTCATTGAAAATAAAAAGGTACTTAATTATTTTTTCTTTTCTTTTAGCAAATAAGTTCAGATGAATACATTTATTATGAATCCAATTTATTTATTTCGCATAAGCGAAATCACCGAAGAATTAGAACCTGTATGTATTTTGAAAATTCGATTTTTTTATTTTTATAAATACTTATTATTTCGAATTGTATATAATCATTTTTTGATATTTTTAGATTGAAGAAGAAAAAAATATTATTTAATATTATATTTCAAGACAAAATAATGGACAAACAAACAGACCCATACATTAAAAAGCGAGTTATCGATTTGTATCATAGAGTATGTTTTTCTTAATATAGTGCCTCATTTTGTACCCCTAATTATTTAATATTATCTTTTAATTTCATTTTTTTATTTTTTCTAGCATGAAAATATTT
Source organism: Forficula auricularia (assembly GCA_024734495.1). Taxonomy (NCBI): domain Eukaryota; kingdom Metazoa; phylum Arthropoda; class Insecta; order Dermaptera; family Forficulidae; genus Forficula; species Forficula auricularia. The sequence goes on along the minus strand of JALMQS010000187.1, from coordinate 15,366,489 downwards.
CAATAGAAATGAAAGAATTAAATCAAGAAAATGTCACATACGAAGTCAAAATTTTATTAAAAGAAATTATTGGAAAGTTATAAAAAAAGTAGAACAAATTAAAACAACATTAACATTAATACAGCAAACTAAAGAAGCAAACTTGGGTCAACATGCTCGAATTCAGCTGAGAGACACAATTCGTGAATTTGAAGCGCAAATGGAAATTCACTGACAGGCACAATCTATATTACGAGCAGCTCTTAAGAGTATGGATGAAGAATTATAATGAGTTTCCCACAAATGACACCCTTTTTTATCTTCCCGTAACCACGTTTGCTCTTATGTCCGTAAGCCTGAATATTTAATCTTACTAACCGATAAGCAAACTAAAGAAGCAAACGTGGCTCAACAGGCTCGAATTCAGAGGAGAGACACAATTCGTGAATTTGAAGCGCAAATGAATAAACCAAAAATAAATTTTGAACATTTCTAATAGCCCAGGCAAATTAGACTTAAAAACGTCTGCGCTGGCCAATAAATATGCACTACCTGACAATCATTTTAGTGGACCTTAGGCATTCCAAACCAGAATTATATGAGTTTACGACGGTTTCTGGCTGGCGCAATATTTTTGAGTTTCTAAAAACCACAAAAATTTTCGACTTTTTTCAAATTTTCACTTATAACTCTAAAACCATTCTTCCTTCAGAAAACTTTAATCTTAACAAAATGAAAAAGTATAAAATTTCGCGTCGAATAATGTACTTAAAAGCACAACTGATCATCAAAGATAGGCGCAGTGCTGACCCCCATAATAGTTGATAATTGGCTAAAATATAAGATTGGTAAAGTTTCATCTTAATTGGACAACAGTAACCCGTATCGTAATAAGGTTGAAATTTTAAAAAAACTGCAAGAAATTGCAGTTTTTCATTCATGAAATGAAAACCAGTCATCCTAGAAACTTGATTCTTTTCTCATTTTCTATGAAATTTTGTTGGCTTGAAGTTTTATTTGAGCTAATTGTTTGTTAAAACTTTTAGATTTGAAGATATCCACCATTTTCCAAGACAAGACTTGATCCTACCTCATTGCGGCACGGGTTACCCTTAAGATGAAACTTTGTCAATCTCATTTTTTAGCCAATTGGCAACTATCATGGGGGTCAGTACCTCAAAAATTTGATGAGTCGTTTCTTGTGACCATCTAATAAGAATAATTCACTTTTCGCTCAAGTTGGTAAAAATTGCCTATCATTGACGATCGATCCAAAATTAAGGGGGTGTAAGGGGGGGTTTAAAAATCTAGGCCATTTGAGCAAACTCAACCAAATTTTTTATACATAATCAATGGACCCCCAGAAGTCTAAAAATGCAAAAACTAACCGCTCAAAATGGGGGGGGGGGGTCAAAAAATGAAAATCTTGCCCATTTACCAAACTCATCCAAATTTTGTATACATAATCAGTGGGACCCCAGAGGTATAAAAATGCAAAAACTAACCCACACCTACATGATTATAAATAATTTTAGGGGCCAGGTTGTATGGTAAATTCAAGTGGATGGCCACATCAGAACACGTCAGATTATTTTAATTAATAGAGATTGGGGTATTGGTGCAAGGTGAAACATCTTTAATAAAGATAAAAGTAAATAAATATTATATGAAATATTCATTTACTATGAGTTAATATTTATAGGTCACTTGTTTCACATTAAAATTTTAATGCGAAACAAGTGATCTAGAAATCTTAACTCATAGTAAAAGAATATTTCATATAATATTTATTTACTTTTATCCCTATTTTTTAACTAAATTATTATTCACCCACACAGAAATTGCGAATGAAAAAGTCGCGCAAACACGCTGGCAGAGGACGAGCTCATTATTTTTGCAATTCACTACACAACACGAAGTATGACCCATTTCGAAAAATAATTCTCTATCAATGCTGTTGAATATTTCCATTTTTTTCACCACCTTGTGCGCTTCGATCGATTTTGTTATCCCCACCAGGGAGCATGCGCGCAGCCAATAGAATTAACTTATAGTTATGTTATTATAATTTACACGACTCACTATATACAATAAACCACCCGATTTTTGCTTCGGATCCTTAGGTTAATAACTACTGTAATAATAAGCATTTACACAATATCAAATAATTTATTGAAATTTTGATAGTACATTTATAATATAATAATATGACAGAATTAAAAGTAAATGTCGAGGTTGATTTATTATGTAGGAATATTTTCACATACATAGATATTTTTATATATATCTATATAAACGTCGCTGTTCAACCAACAGCCTAAATAAGATTCCTGCAATCTGTTATTTGTTTGTTTAGATATTAAAAAGAGATTCCGGTGTTGTTAGAAATCCAATTACGATAGCTGCTAATCCGTGTGAATCCCGTAGGCAAATTGAGCCTGCACCCATCATTTGGGACAAATGAGGCAACGCCTACTTGATACCAAATACCGTAGTTGTCTTGGATACTCAGCGGACCTCCGATATCACTCTGCAAACAAAGACATTTATTTTCCAATAATAATGATATAATTAATTAACATGAAAAAGTTGTTTGAATAATTTTATATGATTATAGATTTTCAGCTGCTCAATCCGAAAATAAAATTATTTTTTGTTAGATATAACAAATCAGAGGAAAAAAGGAAACAATTAAATTCAGTGGTAAATCATACGACCAATCGTAACGTTTTGCTAATTTATTGTAGCTTCATCAGGCTTTTGTTCAAATTATTTTCAAAATTTTCATTTTCGGATAGCGAACGCCAGAGATGATAGATAATAGCTTGGAATTAACATAAGCATCTTTGTTCCACTATATATCACTTAGGTATTTGTTTAAAAGTGACATGTTTTGAGTGCTAAAATTAAAACTAATATTGAATAGTATTATTAACTTTATAAGCTAACTAAATAAAAATTAAATGGAAACGGAGGCTAGCTAGTAGACTTTAACAGTTAAGCCGCATTCACACTACACTGACGACACGTGTTAACTCGTTAGCTGACGAGTGCAAAAAAATTAATCAATTATTTTAATTAGTAGTGTGCACATTAGGCTGACATGTCGTGTTATGACGAGTTGCGACGCAACTCGCTCGCTGACGCGTCAGCTCTAAATATAAATTCGCAGAACTCGTCAGGCCGTCAGCCATGATGAACATGGAAGAAGAGCTCAGAGAAGGCTATTTACTCAAATAAATAAAATATATTAATTATCTATGAATTTTAGTTTTCATAATTATATATATAATAGCCCATATTAATTTGCAGCAACGCTAACGTAATGCTGCCGACAGGGGCGCTGATGCCGTCGGCAAATTTGAAATATAATTGTAATTTGAACTCGAATTTTGAAATGGAAGACTCCAATTGATTTTAAATTAAGAAACATTAAATATATTGATAATTATTCCTCCCCCTCCCCTCACCACTCAAAAATTAAATATTCAATTCGCTTTTCTTTGCGCACAGAAGAAGAAATTAATCACATCTTATTTGATTCATATTTTATATATTATTTGTTTATTTTTTAAAAATTTGCCACTTTATTATAATTTTTTAAAAATCTAAATTTTGTTATTCTTATTTTTTGATTTTTACAAAATTGAACGACTTAAGACACTCATGCCCGAGTTTCTCATGGCAATACTGGAGCACCCTGTCATACAAACAACACCTGATCTCTTTTAAATATTTGGAGCCTTATATCGATTATCGATTCCAAATTTTAAAAAAATGATATAATATAGTTCTCCTCCTCACACGATCCCACTTATTTAAATAAATTTATTTCCACACAAAAAATATCACAATGCTGTAGATTATAGAAGAAAAAAAATACTTCCAGATTCATATCTAGAGCCTCATTTCTGTAGCTATGTCAGGGACAAAAATGACGCGAAACTTTTAAGAGACTATGTATTTCCGGGAGTTTACAGGTATACATTTGAAGTGTGGTTTTTTAAGAGGAATAACATTTTTGGACCGAGACGCCGCCCGCCAGGGCACTCAGATCGGAGTACCGAGCTTCAAGGGCGTGCAGAAGGCACGCACGAAAACCTCGTTAATAATAAGAGAGGTATCAAATTTGAGAATTCAAATATTTAAATGAATTTAATAATTATGTAATATGATCATTATTAGTTAGATTTCCTTTTTATTATTTGTTTAGAGGATCAAATTTAATAAAGCAGTCAATTATCATTTAAATTCCATATTTATTTTTTTATTCATTTGGATTAGCCATCCAAAAGTCTCCTATCCATTTCGCCACGATGTATTCCTGTCTGTATTCTGTATAGGCAACCAAAGAACAACTGACTAGTTAACACGTCAGCGTAGTGTGCACACCCCACCTGACGCTGACGTGTTAACACGCGACGATGAGAACGTCAGCTTACGTGTTAACACGAAACGTCAGTGTAGTGTGAATGCGGCTTTAGAGTTAGTAACAATACATGCGATAAATAGTTAGGTGACCCAAAAATCTAAGCTTTTTATAAAATTTAACAAGGGTATTAAATTTAAAACGACATGTTTTGATGAATTCTCTTAAAAAAACTTAAAGAAGGTAGTCTACGGGTCGAAAGATAGGGCGCGCCTCGCTCTCAGTTAGCTATATATTATATATATAAATTGTGTACTTACCAGACAGATACTCCTGTTAAGCATTCCTGAAACGCAGATATGATCTTTTGTGAAGTGACCATAGACAGCCAAACATTCCATGTTGTCCAAAATATTCAAATCGACCCATTTAAGCGTTTGCGAGATACTGGAATCTTTAAATTCCAAAAAATAAGTTATTTTTTCAGAAACACTTCATCATATAACAGTAGATTAAAAATTCAGTTTATTGGACAAAGTTTTTTTATTTAAGTTCTTCTTCAATTTTTGTACGTTTCGTCTCTCTCGAGACTTTTTCAAGTACTCAATTGGTTAGAACAACATTGGTTGAAATAAAGATAAAAATAACTGAGACATAGTAGAATTTTTCTTTCTAGATTGATACCATAAAACAATATAAGTATAGATGTATTTGACAGGTCATAGATATAAACATGTTTACTTATATACTTCTATACTTATATTGTTTTATGGTATCAATCTAGAAAGAAAAAATTCTACAATGTCTCAGTTATTTTTATCTTTATTTCAACCAATGTTGTTCTAACCAATTGAGTACTTGAAAAAGTCTCGAGAGAGACGAAACGTTGTACAAAAATTGAAGAAGAACTTCAATAAAAAAACTTTGTCCAATAAACTGAATTTTTAATCTACTAATTATAATGGACATTAATCAACATAATTTAATAACTTCATATAACTTTTTTATATGTACTCAAATTATATAAATAATCTAAACAAAGCTGAATGATTGGAGTTTATTCCCCAGATAATGAAAGATATGGGATGTAGGGCCTTTAGAAAAGTGAAAGATTTGGTATGAGATTGAGTTCAGTAGAGATGGTTTCATCAAACCAGTCTTAGGAATGTATATTTGATGAAGATATTGATATTATTGGATAAAAATACTTGGTAGGTTTCACATTAAGTAACTGACTATTTATTAACTAACTATTTTTATATCTTACTGTGAAACCTACCAAGTATTTTTATCCAATAATTTTAAAAAATGTTTCACCAAGTACCAACACCAAATTCCTTAAAAACTATTGAAGATATTGATGATAAATAAACTAGAATTTTACCTACTTATGGAATGAGATTGAAAAGAATACTATGGGTATAGAAATAATAATAATAAAACTCACAAAGAGTCTGCTTGATGCAAATAAACATACATACATATATATCGAAATTATATATCTGTATATATTTTATTTATTTGTTTCAGACTATAGTTTTGAAGACTTGGTCTTCATCATCAGTCTTTTTTAATTATAAATATTATTTTTTAATGGGGTCAATACCGTATGAATATTGAAAATTTTTCGATCTGGAGCCAGTTAAAATTTTTATATACAGAAATATAATTTCGATAATATGTGTGTATGTTTATTTGAATCAAGCAGAGGACAACCTCTTTGTTTCTCTTTGTGAATCAACATCTCTGCTACTCTCGACAAAAAAACTTTTCAATTAAATAACAAAACATATTATTTATATTTTCATTCCGGTTGTAGCTAGAAGTGTAATTATTTATTCATTTTTTACTGCCCTTTTTGTATGGATAAATTCATTTTTTTCCTATATATGTTATACTTATAGAAAAAAATTAAATAACATAATTTAAAAGTATCATATGTATAAGATATTTATATATTTATACAATTTTAATTTTCTTCGAAAACATGGAAAATTTCATTTCTTAAATCAAATAAATTAACACACCCACCGAATTTTTTTTAATTTTTTTTTTTTTTTTTTTAATTTTATTAAACCAATTATTTTACATTAATTAATGTATACATTGTATTTTTGCTTCGATTCCGGAGATTACTTCTCCACCATCGAGTGTCCTTATTCATCTTTAGTCCTTGTTTTTAATAAGAGGAAAAATCTAATTAGATAAAAAAAACCTCTTTTCCGATAATTATTTCTATTCCATTATTCCCCAATCAAGTCGATTGGTTTGCTCGTCACCATTCCCTCCCAATCCCCAATCCCCCACACCCACCGAATGCATAGACATTCGTAAATAAATAAATAAACTTTTTGCTACCATTGAAATGATAATAAATAGGACGCTATGCAATATTCATTTATATTTTCAAAGATTATTTATTTATTAATTGATGATTGTTGATTATTTAATTATTTATAAAAAATAATAAAAAAATGTATATATATATATAATGTTTTCTAGAGAGCGGTAACCAATTAGGGGTTGGTTCCTGAACTGATTAAGATTGCTTAACTTTTTTGATTGATCTAGAAATGGCCTAATGCAATTAGCCAAGGAAAGAACGCCCTCTGCGCCCAAAAATTAGACTTTATAAATGTCAGTCTTTTATTTTTCTGATTAATTTGATTAAAATTTGAATATTGGTTACCATATCACACATAATTTAATTATAATTATTTATTGAAACAAATAATACAATATAATTATAATTAAATTATGTGTGATTTAAATAAAAATTCAAATTTTATAAATGTCCTTTCCCAGGGCCTTGTCGTGCCATCTTCGAAAAATGGAAAATTTCATTTCTTAAATTAAATAAATTAACACCCACAGAATATATTGACAATTGGAAATAAATAAATAAATAAACTTTTGGTCTACCAATGAAATGAGAATAAATAAGACGCTATGCATAGAGAAATAAATATTCATTGATAATTTCAAAGAGTATTTATTAATTAATTAGGTACTTACGTATTAACGCCACCGCAGCTACAGATTTGGAGGTTTTTAAATTTCGCCAATCTACACCTAAAATTTTTGAGATAAATCATAAAATAGAAGAAATCAGTTCCCCCCTCTCAAAAAACAACTTGAATAGGTTTGGTTTATGATCTCGGTTTGATTAGATAAAAAAATGCGTTCCCAAACAAACCTTGCAAACAACTTGAATAGGTTCGGTTTATGATCTCGGTTCGATTAGATAAAAAATGCGGGTACATTAACGCCATCGCAAGGTTTGTTTGGGAAGGCATTTTTTTATCTAATCAAACCGAGATCATAAACCGAACCTATTCAAGTTGTTTTTTGAGAGAGGGGAACTGATTTCTTCTATTTTATGATTTATCTCGAAAATTTTAGGTGTAGATTGGCGAAATTGAAAAACCTCCAAATCTGTAGCTGCGGTAGAGTTAATACGTAAGAACCGAAATAAATAAATAAATAAACTTTTGATCTACCATTTAAATGAGAATAAATAAGATGCTATGCATAGAAAAATAAATATTCATTGATAATTTCAAAGAGTATTTATTAATTAATTATTTATAAAAATAAAAAAATAATACATATATTTTTCGAAACTTTCGAGAGAGCAGTAACTGATTAGGGGTTGGTCTCTGAACTGATTATGTTGCTTAACTTTTTTGATTGGTCTAGAAGTGGCCTAATGCAATTAGCCAAATAAAGGGCGCCGGTGGCGCTCGAAAATTAGCCTATATAAATGTCGTTTCTTAGGGCCTTTGCCTGCTATGAGACACAGCCCAATGGGCTGACAAGTCTGGACAGGCAGAGCTTGGATTAAGCATAGGCTAATTAGGAAAGCATTGCAAGGGAATAATATATACATATTATATACGGTTGAATGAAAATGAAAATAATTTATTTTCCAGATAAAAAAATGAATGAAATATTATTAAAAACATATTGTAGAGGACATTAGGACCATTTGAAGTAAAATAATTAACATTTTAATGTATAATTAATAAAATAATTAGGTGGAAATTTGAAACGAATATTTTTAGAATTTTTTTCTCTATTATTCGGGCATCAAATCGAATTTGGTTTTATTCAAAATGTGCAGAAAATTCTATTGTTTGATTTCTTTCAAGGAATTTTATTCTAATTCTTGAATAAATTTTTACGAAATGGTGAAAAATTGATTACCTAGTGGTGATCTCGAAATTCGAACGAATGGTATATATATAGAAGTTCCAAATTTTTATTAGTAAGACGAAAGTCTCGGGAGTCAAGGAGAGGCTCTCTCGTAAGGAAAACAAGGCGTTTTGCTACACGTTGATTCGAACGGACGTTTCGAACGGACGTTAATATATGTTTACTAGGCCTAGAAACATATATATATCCAAGATTCTTAAAGAGAATCTTCAGTTCTGGAATTAGTTTTTTTTTCATTTAATTCATTAGAATAATCCAAGTACCTATTATTAATAAAATCTTCTTTAAATATATTTGTAGTAAATATTTTTTTATATTATTGTAGTTAAACTTACTTCTAATAGATGGCGATGTATTTTTATTAATTTCTTCTAGTATTATTTTAGTTCCGAGTACTTGTACTAGATGGAGTTTTTTTTTAATAAATAATTTTTGATAGAAAGAATTTAATTTTTGATATTTTAGTCTCTGGGATTCCTAATAGATGGTGTTTAGTTCCGAGTAGTTGTACTAGATGGAGTTTATTTTTTAATAAATAATTTTTGATATTTTAGTCTCTTGAGATTCCTAATAGATGGTATTGGTTCTTATTAGAGCTCTCTTTAAAAGTAAATAGGAACCCCATTAATTTGGATAAAAAATGTTGTCTGTCAGAGCTCGTAAACTAAATTAGGCACCTACTTGAAATACATACAGTTATTAAATACCCAATTTCATTTCGAATCTTAGCCGAGAGTAGGGATGGCAACGATATATTGATTATTTTTTTATGATATATAAATATCGATATAGTCCTTGCGATATATATAAAAAATATATCAGAATTTTTTTCACTTGCAAATACCAAAAAACTGCCGTAATATTTTAATTGCACAATTTTATACGAAATTTTTATTCAAAATGATATTACTCTTGATATAAAAGCTAAAAATTTTCAGACTAGTAAAATTTGACTAAATACATGTACAGATATCTATGAACTTAAAACGAAATACATATTATAAAGATAAGAGAATTAATCTGTTTGATACACTTACTATTTGTGTTTTGACCCCAGCCACTGGCTCTGGCCGTTTTCCCGATAAGTGATTGAAAATTAGGCCCCGGTAATTTAATCGGGTTTACATATTCTGAAAAAGCCAACATATTATGAAGATTATTATATCAAAGATTAACATTTTTACGACTCACCTTGAATCAAGCAAATATTTATCAATTTAATTATTTTAGTAATTTATAATAATTAATAAAACAGTATGTAATAATTGTAAACGTGAATATTGAATTTTTTTACTACATTAATAAATCATACTGAATTATATTGAAATATATAAAATATATAAATTTATCTTGGAAATTTAATAATAAAATTGGTTTAGTTTGAAAAATAAAAATTGTTAAAAGATAAGGTTTTAATATTGAGCGCCTGAGGACGCAACCCTCTAATCAGAATGTGCCAATTGAATGCATAACCTATGGTCTACCAGGCGGCGCTACATTTTTTTATCCAGTCTTGAGGATAATGGTTTTTAAACTACTCTCTCTTTATTGGATAAAAAATAGAATGTAGGTGAAACCTACATAGTATTTTTTATCCAAAATTTTTAAAAATGTTTCACCAAGTACCAACACCAAATTCCTTAAAAACTATACTCTCTCTTTTATATTTCAACAATTATCTAAAACTTTTTTATTATTATAGTTTCAATTTATAGTAACTATGTATATTATTTCATTTTTCTGTTTTTTTTTAGTTTAAAAATTGTATACTCCCTACCTTAATTTTGGGTTCGATCTCAACCAAAATATGGTATAATCAGCTCTCAATTTTAATGCACCCAAAATACATGTGAAATTTAGTTTTGATATTCACACTAGTTTTTGAGGTAGACCGTATACAAAATTTGGTAACCTACGTACGTACTAACAGACATTTTGACAAGATAATTAATATCTCGAAAAATATAATTTTTTTAGATGTTCACTCATTTGGTCTTTTTTGTAGATCAAAATGCTATGGTTTTGTTCAATTTTTTAATCATAATAGTTTCAGCCGTTTTTGAAATATTTTGAAAAAAAAGCAAAAAAAGGACTTTTTTCATGCATGATTGCAATGCTTGACCAATGACCATATGTTTGGCAGTGTTTTTCAACCTTTTTCATGACGCGACCCCCTTAGTACGAAAAAAATGTTTGCGACCCCTACTTCCGCTGTTTGTAACCTGTATTTTATTATTTTACAAATATCAAATCCGTACATTTTTTTAATTTTTATAATTAGGTATCGGCTAAATACACAATTAAGTATCTATAATAGACATATTTTTACATCGATTACATCGCAAAACGCCTCTATGGAAAAGCGATACGACAATAGTAGATTAATAACAAATGTTCTTTATTTAACATTTTCTTAATAAAAATATATTTTTAAACTTTTTTTTCTTTTTTAACTAAGGCTTCGCCACCCCCTTAAAGAGGCATTGCGACTCCCCAGGGGGTCGCGTCCCACAGGTTGAAAAACACTGCTGTATGGTAATGTAAATAAGCCAGGTGAGATTTTCAGCTCAAAAAATGAATTTTTAGAGGTCGCTCTTTTTTTAGTGATGTTTGACGTTTTTAAAGGAAGTTTAAATATTAATATTAAATATAAAACTAAAGATTTGAGCATTTTTTTTTTTTAAAAAGTTGGAATGTTTTTCAAAAAATCACCCCAGGTTAAAACTAACCAATGTCTATTAAAAGAGAAAGAATTTAATTTTTAGGACAAATTCTAAGATTTTAGTAGAAATATTATAAAATTGCGATATCAGAAGGGATTCATCCCCTCAGGAGTCGAACCTGATAACTAACATGGTTTTCGGACAGTCAGCTCACACCCTCGAGACAAAAAGCTCTCTCTAAATCGCAATATAAGATATAAGCACAGAAATTTTTTTACTCCATTCTTCTATAAAGGAAATTATAAAATTTAGCTTAAAATGAAAAAAAGTTTTTCCTACAAGTCCTCTTATTTAAATATAAAACTAAAGATTTGAGAATCTTTTTTTTTAATTTCCGTTGTTTTCGTCTTTTCTACTACTAAACGCAACTTTTCCACGCTATTATAAAAAAAAATTGTATTTTTCGTTCCACTCTTTTATAATTAGTAGAGATTGGGGTATTGGTGCAAGGTGAAACATCTTTATTAAAGATAAGAGTAAATAAATATTATACTATATAGATTAGTCCAGATTAATTTGTAACAACGCTCACGTAATGCCGCCGACAGGGAGCGCCGTCGGAATATTTGCTGCAAATTTGAAATATAATCGTAATTTGGACTCGAATTTTGAAATGAAAGACTCCAATTGATTTAAATTAAGAAACATTAAATATATTGATAATTATTTCTCCTCCCCGCCCCCTCACCAAAAATTAAATATTCAATTTACTTTTCTTTGCGCACAGAAAGAGCGCATGCCCGAGTTTCTCATGGCAATACTGGAGCAGCCTGTCATACAAACAACACTTGATCTCTTTTAAATATTCGGAGCCATATATCGATTATCGATCCCAAATTTAAAAAAAATGATATAATATAATCTACACGATCCCACTTATTTAAATAAATCTACATATTTCCACACAAAAAATATCATAATGCTGTAGATTATAGAAATAAGAAATACTCCCAGATTTATATCTAGATTCTCATTTCTGTAGCTGTGTCAGGACAAAAATGAGGTGAAACTTTTAAGAGAGTATGTATTTTCGGGAGTTTACAGGTATACATTTGGAGTGTGGTTTATTAAGAGGAATAAAGTTTTTGGACCGAGACGCCGCCCGCCAGGCCACCAGCCCGGAGGGCCGAGTTTCGAGTGCGTGCCGAAGGCACGCACGAAAAGCTCGTATGTAATATTCATTTACTATGAGTTAAGGATTCTTGGTCACTTGTTTCACATTCCCACCCTCTTATATATGCTTCTGCTTACCATTGATTTTGAAATTGACTAGTAGTAATCCGATATCATTAACGAGTGGTCTCAAAGTGAATTTCGGATGGACAATTTTTTGTTTGGTGATAAAACTCTGTCCTCCTCGGAAGGGATTAACCGAACCCACACGCACTTCCCAATTGAAGTATCCAACAATACAACGAGCGGCTGTGAGAACCCATCGAGGCGAAATCAAAGTGCCGCCACAAAACATACGATTCTCGATTTTGATAGCCGCTTGCCAGGGAAATTGCTTCGCTGATTTCGATTCGGAACCACCAACGATACGGGTTCCCAAACCCACTCGCAATCGCCCAGCAGTACTCTCTGTAAACAAAACACATATATTTATTAATTATGACTTACAACTAAATGTCCTACAAATTTAAATAGCTCTCATTATAGTAAACCAGCTGCGATGTCCGCCTTTGGCGGGCATCTTGCTGACCTGTGGGCTACGTCACCTGGACTCCGTAGTTGGTTTTAAAATAATAATTAATATTTCCTAATTTTAATAAATTTTATTTGTCATGAACTATTAGTGGAATTTGAAATTTAAAAAAATCACGTTGGGGCGGTCTCGGAAGCAGATTATTATTAAGTATAGATATAGATAAAAAAACATACGATATATTTTGGAAACTGAAAGAACAATTTCTTTATAGTAAATATATTGATAAAGTTGAGCATTTTTAATGATCTCTTATTTATTCCAAAGATGTTTTATTAATAATCAATATATATCGAAATCATTCCAAATATGACCAAAATTTTAGGTATTTAATCCAAATATATTATATATATATACTTGAGTGATCTATTTTATTTTATTAAAATATTTTCAGCTGTTTTTGGGATATTTCGAAAAAAACGAAGCAAAAAAATACTTTTTTCATGCACTATTACAATACTTGACCATATCCTGCATGACAAAGTAAAAAATTAAATAAGGTTATAAAAAATTCCTCTCTCTCTCTCTCCTATAAAATATTGCAGAGCTTAAAGATTGTAAAATTTGGTTTGGCTTACCCGGCTGGGGGTCGTCAGTTGTCCCCCTCTCCCATTGACAAAAACTGGAACTCGAATTTGCCACAATGCTTTTCCATTCCCCTAATGTATGTTTAGGGTATAATTCATCTTTTGGAATTGAGAGAGACTCCAGATTCTATAAAAAAATAAGTAAATAATAAAAAAAAACATTTATTTATTTTTGTTTTTTGTAAGCTTCATTAGAACTTTTAACCTTGTGGATATTGAAATCAAGTTCATTTTTTTCCGAATATTCTTTAATTCAAATTCTCTAATTTTAAATTAGGAGTAAGTTTAATGTTTTCGATGTTCACTCTAAAAAACTTTCTTGTAGACCAAAACGGCATGGTTTCGCTCAAATTTTTTTTATTAAAATATAGTTCGAACCGTTTTCGAGATATTTAGAAAAAACGAAGTAAAAAAAAAAAAAAAAAAAAAAACACTTTTTTTCATGCACTATTACTAGAATCTACAATACATACTTAAGCGGCCCCGAAATATATATAGAGTCATGCTGATAAGCATCTTGTCTTTTAATTTTGTGAAACCTACCTAGAATTATGTTGTTTTGTTTTTAATTTATTTAATTTTCATTTCTTTATTAAAACCTAGTTTGATCACATACTCGTATACCTATATATTTTACAATATGTGTATGATTTCCAATAACTAAGGATGGCCCCTATAAAATCTTAACCGAAACGTCTTATTCTGAAAGTTTTATTGAACCCGGTGGATCCCACCTTGGCTGATTTCTCCATCAACCCTCTACAATTTCATCACAGCCACAAGTCTTAACAACATTCTAAAATTATTTTTACTTTCACATTTATATTCAAAAAATATATTGTGGAAGTATTGGGATGGCAAGTCTGGGTCCTGACTCTTTAAGACATTGTATCTCAAAGATGAAAAAAGTTAATTTCATTTTGTAATTTCTAGGTGGAAGGAATCGATGTCCTTAATAGTTGGAAACCGGATTTGGGACATAAAACCGGCTACTGTGGCCCCCAGAGGCCAAAAAGGGGCCAAAAATCCATTGGATAGTGCGTACGTGTGTATGTACGTATGTACCCCCCCCCTGTGTTTCGCAATCATAGGTCTCAGAGCTACAAAATTCGAAACTTAAGCTCGATATAGGCTAGAAGGAGTACAGCAAGCTTTTTGGATGAAATCAGAAAACCGGAAGTGGACATTTAAACTAAATAAAGAAAGGGGGGGGGGGGGTAAATTAGTAGTGTTGCGATGATTTCAAATAAATGAAAATGTGAAAGTCGTGTGGTGAACACACCAGTTGATTTTACGTAAAAGGTGTTTCAGTGTATCATTTTTTTCAAAATTTTTATTTCGGATGTAACTCTGTTAAATTTTAACTCACTTAAATGAAACTTGGCAAACATTTAGAATCAATGGTGTAACATACATTCTTTAACAATCTAATTAATAAATATATATATATAAGCTATTTTACCTGTGCGAGAACACCTAGGCACATCATCAGCAGCAATAAATATCGCGACATCATTTTCATCTGGTAATTGATAAACAGAAACTCTCTTAAAGTGAGTCCAATAATCTCTTTTATATATTTAGGTATATAACCTACGCAGAGATCTTGGAATAATATTGATTTTGCCAATCTCTCACTATATAAAGATATTGCGATGCAATTTCTCGAAAGCCAGCTTGTCTCCAGGGCTTATCTTATGGTTGTTGGCTCATCCAAAGGCAATCAACCGCATATCGATTGATAAAATTGATTGGTTTGTGTATCTTACGCAGGAACAGAGAGAGACAACACTTTGATCTTTTTTATATTAAAAGAAAAGCAATTATTTAATTATATATGGATATGTATTGGTATTTCAATATACGTAATTTATTCTGCAAATGTTGATAATGGATTAATCGATTAAAGGAAATTGAAAAACGGAAAAAGTGATTAAGTAAGGTGTGTCGGGGTAAATGGGCCAGGAATTCAACGTCAAACACGTTGAAACCTAGGGTTAGTCATTCATAAACAATGCACTGATATACTATCTTAGTTACATTTGTCTGAACTTACATCATAATTAGACCGGATTCCTATGCAATTGCATATTTTGTTTGTCGCCACGTACGACCCAGGAGATCAATTATCGAATTACCGAATCATGCATCTAGGATACTCTGGGTTAAATTTTATTATGCATTTTTTTGCATATTTGAGTAATATTGCATAAAATTCCATATTTGAAGGATATTGCATAAAATTGCATATTTCGAGCCAAATACAGATGTTTAAAAGTCAAGACAACGACAAGAGTGTACTGTTGGAAGGATTACAAAGGTAAATATAGCTAAAAAACAACAATCCAGCTATTTTTCTTATTATTCAGTTGTACTTTGACTTAACTAGATACTATACTCTACTCGAAAATGCCGAAAAGTTTGTAATCTTCTTCTTTCAAAATAAAAGTGGGAGTTTTAAGTTCCTTTAAATTCTCCCCCATTACATCTGTGGATGTGGACCGTTCCTTTTCATCATATGAATCAATTTTAAGTGACCGTAGACATAATATCCTGAAGATAATTTTAAAAATACTTGGAAACTTAAATTATTACAATCAAATTTTAATTATTTTAAGATCCTTTGATAATAATTTCTTTTTTTAATGGCCTTGGGAACTATTCCTCATTCTGGCCATTGATTATTCATGTGTGTATGTTTTAACTGCATATTTTATGGCATATTTTGGCAGTTTTTACTGCAAAAAATCCGGTATCTACTAATAGCAAAGACAAATGGATAACTAGCTTTCACTGGCTAATTTTATTTTTTAATGTTCAGTTAAAAAAGTCAGTGTCTTTGCGTGACCCTTTTGATTTAAGAACTAGAGTCAATGATTAGTAGATTTTTCTTAGTATATTAGTTCATTATTTAACACTCCGTCGGTCGAGATGGAACTGTGAGATCCATTTACCAAATTTTGATATTTATGAAAAAAACAGCCTTATAAACACAGTAAAAGGACATTTTAATCAAATAAATATAGGAATATAATTGTCTGATTGTATAAAACCAAAAACTATTTAAATGTTTTTTTACAACTCGAGATTTGTGAGGGTAGGAGGCAGTAACCTGATACCCCTTTGAAATCGTCTCTAATATAAACTCTATAATTACAATAAATATAATGCATTATTGATGAATTTAGTTTGTAGTTTGTAGTTTGTTTTTAGTTTACATTTTCTTGGTTTGAGGTTAATCAGGAGGATAGAAATGCGGGTTCCCGACCTCTGGCTAGTTCAATCGCAGTGGTCGGGTTACCCTCTCTAGGATCCTTTATTCTGGCCTCCAAGACGCTGGATTACAGGGACTCGCCAGTGTCACCGGCCAATACAAATACAATGTGTTTGTGAATATCAAATTACCGATAAATAGTTTGGAAAATACGCTATATGAGATACCTTCTACTCCAATCCAGCCTTTAAAATTGAATCCTTTTCATTTCACAATTTGAGAGTCAATTCTGACTTAAACATGTTGCACTTTAATTAATAAAGTAAAGGTAGTGTAGTTTCACAATGAATGCAATAAAACTCAAAGAGGTTGTGAAACTACACTCCTTTACTTTATTAATTAATATCATGTTTCACCTAAAACCCACTGCACGTTCCCTAAGTGTTTCATAATAAAGAGGATACGAGGTAATTGTCTTTTCCACGATATGCAATTTTTTTGATAATGTTGGAATATTATTAATCATCAAACGCGCGAATTCACAAGGCGTTACCAGGGCATTATCTGGATGGTTAAAAACGTCATTTAAGGTTCGGGTGGACGTCAAAACCTCGTATAATCACTATATGATTAACTGAGTTTTCATTTCAGTAAATAATTTATCTATCTTGTATATCCTTTAATCATAGACCGAAAATCATAATAGCATGATAAAAATATATGTACAGATGATAGATAAATTTTGATCTTTGATTTGTTTAATTTCATTGATAGGTGGGTATACGGGTGGTACTTGCATATTCTTATACAGATTACTCTGGAACCCAGTGATGATCACAATTGACATTAGCATCAACAGTCCTGCTAAAAATTTGTGCAAATTGCTATTCATCGAAGGTAACAAGAAAATCGGCTCTGTAACTATCACACTGTACATTTGAGACAAAGACAGAGACAGAGAATTTTGTTTATTGAGGAAATACCAGGTCACTCCGGAGATTAACCACATGACAGTCAACAACAGCCAGACTTTCCAGTGAAAACACCAAATAATGGCCTCCCATTTCGGTCGATCCTTTCCTTTTTGAACTACAAAACACATTGACATTATATTATAAGCGTCTGCATATTATTAGCTCCATAGTGACTGGTTCAACTAAATATAGTAGCAATGCCAAATATGACGTTTTATTCGTGGTATCTGCATCATACCATATTCCATTTTTCAAACCAAATCTTCTGAAAACATTCTAGTGAACTTTCTCACTAGTATCTCGATATACTAGTTCATGCAATGATCGAATAAAATGTAATTACAGCGTTATGTAAATTCGGTTTTTTATTGAAATATGCATCTTTGATATTTTCGATTTTTTCACCAGGTTTTTCAGACCAAGGTGCACGAGTCCAGATTTCGTATTCATTGGAACAATTCTTCTGGAAATGAAATAAAAATGATCGATTGAAAATAAATCGTCCACATAAATTCTTTTGATATTATATTTAAATAGTTCTTTTTTGAACAAGTAGAATAGTCTTCTCTTAAATCAATATAATAGAGAATTTTATTCGTTGGGGATGGATTTATGGATTTGTTATATGGTTCCGGATGTACTCGCAGAATGTTGATTTCTCTTCTTGGTATTAATGTCTCAAAACAACCTTATCTGATCATCACCTGTTATAACAATCGGCCAATGTTCACTAATCACTTTACACATCTCTTGAAAATATGGATATGGTCGCACCATTGAATTGTCTATCACATATGTCTCTTTATCCGAATAGAAATGCAGCTTCGAAATGTTAACGAGTAGATCAAAGTTCTTTTCACTTGTCACAAACATGGCTTCAATTTCGGTTTATATTAATTATTATTAATATTAGCAATAGGTATATAATATACATGATTAATATTTTAGAGCAAGTGCTCTCTCTTCTCTTACTTTTTAGAAACTGAACAATCGTAGGCTTTAGAAATTGTACTTTAATATCAAAACTCTTCTTTTTTATATACAGTATAATTATTTTTAATTGAAATATCAATATGAAATTACAATCCATAAAGGTTTTTATTTAGTTTAAATATACTAAGTATGTATTTCCTTTTTACTTTATCCAATGCGAAGCATGGGGAAAGTATTGTAATTTTTCATTATTATTTATAAATCAATATTTCAGCTATTACTAGACATTTCCATATACATTACTAGTAATCTATTATCTATCCTAAACTTTTTTAAAATGTTATTTCATAATTTTTTAGTTTCACGTTTATATTGAAAAATATAATGTCTAAGTATTGCATTAACTTGCCGGTGTCTTGAATTTGAGAGCTTCTACCTCCAAGGTGAAAAGAGTTAATTTCACTTTATCACTTCTAGGTGGAAGGAATCGATGTCCTAATTATTTTGAAACCGGATTTAGAAGAAAAAAAACCTGATATTGTGGGCCCTAGAGACCAAAAAGTGACCAAAAATCCAATGGGCCATGTGTACATACTTGACCCTTTGCGTTTGGCAACCCTATGAGCCAGTTGAAAAAACATAGGATCACCCGAGGGGTGATCCGCGATTGAAGTAGGTGTACACCTCTTTGGAAGTATTTCGGAAGTACTTGGAAATATTTGGAAAGTACTTCTGGAAATATTTGAAAGTACTTGGGAATATTTGAAAGTACTTGGGAAATATTTGGAAGTACTTAGAAATATTTGGAAATACTTGGAAATATTTGGAATTACTTGGAAATATTTGGAAGTACTTGGAAATATTTGGATACTTTGAAATATTTGGAAGTTCATGGAAGTAGGTGTAAAGCATATTAGATCGCGGTTCACCCCTCGGGATCACCCTATGCTATGACTTAACCCCGAAATTGGAAGTACTTGGAAATATTTGGAAGTACAAGTGGAAGTAGGTGTACAGCATATTAGATCGCGGTTCACCCCTCGGGATCACCCTATGCTATGACTTAACCCCGAAATGTATAAAAAAAGAGGGTGAACTCAAACTGATCCTTCTATATATATTGCTCTCAGAAATCGATGGTTTAAAACTTGATCCTCGCATGACCCAGAGCGTTTTTGACATTAGAAAAGTATTTTATAGGTTGAAAGACTTACCTATTTCAGGGAAAATTATATGAAATTCCGACAATAAAATAATTGTAATTATACCTAGGGATAAAAGTCATTATATATAAAAAATTCACCAATTCAAGTCAGATTGAACACGGACGATCGACCTTGGTTCTCTCTAATTTATACCATGGGGGCTGAAAGGCTTAACTATTTCAGAGGAAAATTATTTAAAATTTTTACAAAAAATTATTCTAATTATACTTTCTAGTGGCATAAATAATTTTTCGACTCTTTAATATTAATAAGAAATAAAAAAATTACCGATCGAAGCTCGGCCTTCCAGATAGGTATGTAATAATATTAACACAATAAAAAAATAATAAGAAGAAACAGAAAACTTTTGAATAAAAAAACTTGATTTTTTTCATTTTATTTTTCAATTATTTTCTTCCTAGCCCCCCCCCCCCCTGACCCCCTCGCCTGCGATCACTCTTCACCCCACCAAATCGATTCATAAAAGACGAACACACACACAAACACATTAATTTTAATATATAAGAAAAAGATTAGCGGTTTTCTTTATCTTTAGGCATCCTTTCCATCAATTCAGCATTAAATTCTACCATTCCATCTTCAATACCTCTAATTAATTAAATTTCCTAATTTTAATATATAATAATATTTAATTCTATCAATTAAAGGGTTCATTTAGTCACATAAAATAAATAAATAGAGTAATTTTAGACAATTAACATGATTTATTAGATAAATTTACTTAAACAGTTTCGGTCACCTCTGGTAGACCATCTTCAATAGTACTGAAAATTGAAACATTTTTTTATATATACAATTATACAAAATAAAAACTATAAAATTTCATATTCATACATACAATTTAATGTAAAATTTTATGGTTTTTATTTTCTATGATTCTATATAAGGTAGACGCACCAGTAATGAGCCACCCCTTATAAATGTGGAGAAATTAAGGGTCTTTTGTTACCTAGGGCAATGGAAGGGATAAGGGTCGTTTACTACTTCCTTCTAGGGTCCCTTAGCACTGGAATTAAGTTCATTTCTTTACTTTGTGTTCAAGTGTTTGAATTTTTCTGATCAAGAAACGAATATTTGCCAATGCTTTAACTTCTGCTTAAGAAAACTGTTAAGCTAAGAGATTTTTTTAACAAATAATATTTATTTACTATAATGCCTGTTTAGTGACTTTAAGGATTATTTAGTACTATAATATGTATAATTAAAATTGTACAGTGCATAAATAATGAAATATATATAAATGTTTCATTTTTCAGTATTAGTGAAGATTGTCTACCAGGGGTGACCGAAACTTTTTTGTGAAACCTACCTAGTATTTTATATTTTAAATTTTAAAAAGTTTCTAAAATTTTTCAAAAAATGATTCATAAAGAACCCACACCATTCTCCCTTAACTAAAGTGACCGAAACTGTTTAGTAAATCTACCTAGTAAATAATTGTCTAAAATTACTCTATTTATTTATTTTATGTGACTAATTAAACCCTTTAATTAATAAAATTAAATTCTACAAGTCACTGAAGTTTTATAAATTTATTAAACCAATTATTTTACATTAATTAATGCATACCTTGTATTTTAGCTTCGATTTCGGAGATTGCTTCTCCACCATCGAGTGTCCTTATTCATCTTGAGTCCTTGTTTTTAATAAGAGTAAAAATCTAATTAGATAAAAAAAACCTCTTTTCCGATAATTATTTAAATTCCATTATTCCCCAATCAAATCGATTGGTCTTTCTCCCTCTCACCATCCATCAGTCACTGAAGTTTTGGAAGATCTTAGAAAAATAATAATATTTGTAATGATCTATTTGTGGGATTTAAAATTAAAAACCCAATTAATTATTAAAAGAAAATTGAGAAAAATGTATTTATAGATTTTTTCCAAGGGCCTAGATTTTCATTTTTTCAGCCACTCCCCCTATGTACTTTTATGATACTATCTCAAAAACCTTCCTGCAATTGTCAACAACAACTGTACAAAGTTTCAACCGAGCGGTGAACCGCGACCTAAAATCGTGTACATCTACTTCCACTTTCATTTCCAAGTAGAAGACAATAGATGACAATAGATTATCTAATGAATTCCAAAGTAATTCTAAATAATTCCAAAGACGGTGTACACCTAATTCCAATCGCGGTTAACCCCTCGGTTTCAACTCAATCGGATAAACGATGCGTAAAAACGCATAAAAGACGAACACACAGACACACACACACACACATAGACAGACACATATTAATTTTTATATATAAGATAAGTATAGTGAATTTATTTATATAAGAAAAAAAATTACAGAAAAAATAGTGTACAGGAAGAAGAAAAATTGTAAAAGTAGATATAGGTAAGTAATTGATTTTTTTTTCAAATGCAAACAAAAATATAAATAAAAAATATAAAATAAAAGGCAACTAAAACGTGCCAATTAGATGATCAATATTAACTTAAAAATATTCCAAAAAAATAATTCTTTTTTTTTCTTACAATCACAACAAATACTTTCTCTATTAGAAAGTTATTAGCTATAAATAAATACAAAAAAAATTATATATAATATATATGTATCCATATATAATAATAATAATTAAATTAAATAAAAAGACACAATTTTTATATATACATTAAAATTATTAGTTCAATTATATTTATAAATTTCTTTTTGCTTGTTTTTTTTTAAACGGAAGGTTTACTCGGGTTAGACCATATTACAGTGAAAAAATTACATTTTTGAAGGCATTTTTCATATCGATCCCATACAGCACAGAGAGCAAAATAAAATTCAAATAAAACTTTTGAATTAAATGGTAAATGGGGGCAATTTATTTAACAAGTATTTTTTATGGGGGAATTAATATCGATGCTGGTTGATGCAACTAAAAATATACCAATATATAACTGAATATAAAAGTAAATATAAATATCTTAAAAAACAAATCTTCAAACGTTTAATATAACTCAAACCTTTCGGGGTAATTTCTCCCTTTATCAATGGAATTTCAAATAGATAGTTAAAAAAGAAAAAAAAAGGAAAAAAAATGCATTATCTAACATATGTATATAAAGAAACACCGATTATTATTACTATTATTATTTATTACTAGCTGACGACCGGTCCTTCGGCCCAGCGTCATCTAGCCCCTGGCGGGGAGCGTCTCGTTCATACCAATTTAATAATTGAAATTTAAAATAATACAGTAAGTATTGAAAGAATGTGCTGAATGAAATTGATTCAACAATAAGGAAATATTTATTTAACACATTGGCTAAACACGATCACTATCTGACCAATCAGAATCGTTCTATTAATTTAACGCTTTGCCATTGGCTATGCACTGGCCAATCAGATCGTTTGGATCATACAAACATATATATACATACTTTTCCATTTTATATATTAGGTAATATATAAAGAAACTTTTTGTTTGACTTTTATTAAACTTTTGAAGTTTTTTTAGCGATTTTTAATTGATTTTAAATGAATAATAATTTTTTCAATATTAGAAAATATTTATAATTTATTTGTTAGACTATTATTACGAAGGTTTGAACTTCATCATCAGTCTTTTTAATTGTAAATAATCTATCTTCATTCTTATGGGTTCATATACCCGATTTAATGTAGATAAATAGGTTTCGTTAATAAGTAACTTGATTACCTTCGTATTCGTTTGGAAGATATATCCAATCGGGTATTTGAACCTATTAGAAACCACAGGTAAAATATTTCTAATTAAATAGAATGATGAAGTTCAAGCCTTCTAAAGTATAATATCTATAAGTAAATGTTATACATATTCATTTGATAAAAGTATACTTATATTTATTTGCATCAATCAGCGAATTGCTTCATTGATTTCTCCTTATAAATATTTCAAATTTAATATGTGTTTATTTTGTAATTTAATACTAAAAAAAGAGTTGGAAAACAGTAGATAAGTTACACTTTTTTTACTGTTTAACAACTTTCTAATTATAGATGTATTATTAAAATTATTAACACTTATACAAACAATTATTTAGCAAATAGTTCAGTGTATAACACTTAGATCTTCAAATTCTAAAAAAAAGTAAATTTTATCAATAAAATTTGACTGTTATCAAATAGTTTTAAGCTACTACCATCAGACAATCAAAATATATCAAAAGTTGAAATTAATCAGCGACTTTTTCTACAAAACATTACACGAAACAAACTATAATACAATCTTATTTGCACTATGGCACCGAAATGATAAATCCTTAAAATTGACTCAGAGATAAAAAAAAAGCCCAAATAATGTTCTGTATTTATTAAATAATTTAATTTTTTTAAAAAGCTATTTATTGGGGGTCTAACCTCTGAAAAAACCTTCTCAATCATGTACTTGTTTATTAAAGCTTTATAACATTAAAAAGTTGAGTTTTTTTTTATTTATTTTTTTTGTAAAAATAAAATTATCTTTCTTCAAGTTGAATTGTGTATGCTACTCTCTGTTAAGGCTGAAAATATAATAGAGTGGAGAGCAAAGCGACGAAAAACAAACTTTTATTAAATTAAAGCAATTTATTAAATTGTTTAGAAAATTAGAACCCCCTCCCTCACAGCTTTTGCTCCCGAAAAAAATAATGACTCTTTTATTATAAGTCTCTTTTATAGTAAGTTTAATTTTTCTTGCTTTTACTTTACCATACAGGGTATGGTCAAGTATTGTAATAATGCATGAAAAAAGTGTTTTTTTTAAATATCGCAAAAACGGCTGAAACTATTTTGATAAAAAAAAAAAATTGGGCGAAACCATGGCATTTTGGTCTACAAAAAAGCTCCAATAAGTGAACATCGAAAAAATTATATTTTTTGAGAAAATAGCTGTTTTGTCAAAATGTCCAATTTTGTGGACGAGCTAGCTCAAAAACTTGTATGAATATCGAAATCAAATTTCACACGTAGTGTATTGAGATTAAGACCTGATTAGATTTTGGTGCATATCGACCCAAAATTAAGGGGGGGAGGGGGTTAAAATATAAAATTATAATATTTTCAAACTAAAAAAAACAAGACAAATGAAATATACTATAAAATAAACCTAAGATAACAAAAATATTTTTTTCTGGCGTCAAAAAATAAAAATCTAGGCCATTTGAGCAAACTCAATCAAATTTTGTATACATAATCAGTGGGCTCCTAAAATACTAAAAATTCACAAACATCCCCCAAAATGGATGTCGA
Source organism: Forficula auricularia (assembly GCA_024734495.1). Lineage (NCBI taxonomy): Eukaryota > Metazoa > Arthropoda > Insecta > Dermaptera > Forficulidae > Forficula > Forficula auricularia. The sequence continues at coordinate 15,341,358 of JALMQS010000187.1, read as the reverse complement.
GGGGTCAAAAAATTAAAAGCCCTTGTACCAAACTCAACCAGAATTGTATGGTAAAGTCAAGTGGATGGCCACATCATAACATGTCAATTTATTTATTTTTTAGTTTGAACATTTTATAATTTTAATTTTTAAGGGCTCCCCTCCCTTAATTTTTGGTTCGATTACAACCTAAATCTAATCAGCTCTTAATCTCAATATAAGGAATGTTTTGATATTTCCACTACTTTTTGAGCTAGAGCATACACAAGATTTGGTAACGTACTAACTTACTAACATAAAAATAGAAATTTTGACAAAATAATTAATATTTCCGAAAATATAATTTTTTCCATGTTCACTCAATTACGTCTTTTGTATAGGGCAAAAGCCCATGGTTTGGAATATTTTTTTTTACAAAATATGGTAGTTTTTGAGATATTTCGAAAAAGCGAATCGAAAAAAACACTTTTTCCTTGCACGATTATATTACTTGACCATACCCATGTATAGTAAAGTAAAATAAATGGTAATATAAGTATAATAAATACTCATATATTAAATAATTTAATTACTACCCATCTGGCTATTTTAAGGCAATAATCGTTTGAAATCTCATCTAATTTCGACTCGAAAATGAATTCAAAATCAAAAAATTTGATTTCGCTTTTTTGCTCTCGCGAACTGTTTCCAGCCTTATACAATCATTCTTCACTCCTAAAAAAGAATCCTCTCTTAACAGACACTGTGTTATACAATATATACAATTGGCCGTTATAAAAAGCTTATAAAATATTTATAATAATTATTTGCTTAAATGTTCGGAGGCACTTTTGTTATTTTTGTCGTTAGTTTACATTCGAGATTTAAATTGTATATGATATTTTAATTTATTAGATCAAGGGCCAGTGTAAAGGGCGGATGTTTATTAAATGGTAAAGTTGTATTTTAACAAATCAAAACCAAAAGAAATCAATTTCAATTTTTTTTTACCCTGGCCCTTTGATTATTTTCTAGATTGTCCAGCAATTCTTACAACATACCACTTTAAATAGATATTTTATATAAATATTAGTGATGAGAATAGAAGGGCGAAAATACGCTGTAAATATAGAGATTCGAATGTTGTAGTCGTAAAACTTAAGTCGATTTTTGAATTTCTGCGCAATTCTCGAACATTTGCCAATAAAAGTGGAAATCTACATTCAATTGAAGATGACAAGAAACCGCAGTTACAATTAAAATGGTCAATTTAACAATTTCATGTTCATTATACAAAATAATATAAGATGTATTAATTTATTATTCATGTTATTTTTATCGAATTTTAAAAATATTATTATTATTTTTATTATCCTATCAATCTCTAAAACAAACCAAAAGTGTGAAATAAAACCAGGAGATAACATATTAGAACAAGTCTCAAAATTCAACTATTTAGGAGTAGAAATATCGAGCAATAGGAATTTGAGAGAAGAAGTCAAAACTCAAGTGACTAAAGAAGGCAGAATATCCGGCTGTTTGAACAATTTAATATGGCAAAACAGATATATGTCAGCGGAGAGCAATGTTCGCATTTATAAGACCAGCGTGCGCCCAGTGTTGACATATGCTGCAGAGACAAGGGCAGATACAATTTCCACCCAACAACTTCTCAGAACAACCGAGATGAGGATGATTAGAACCATACAGGGGAAAACACTAAGGGCCGGTTGTATGTCGCAAAGTAAATGCTTTTTACCACTAACACAGGGTAGATGGTAAATGGAGGCACTGGGATGGCCAATCAGATGCCAGGCACTGTCAGTTCCTGTCATCTGATTGGCCATCCCAGTCCCTCCATTTACCATCTACCCTGTGTTAGTGGTAAAAAGCATTTACTTTGCGACATACAACCAGCCCTAAGAGATCGAGTCCGCAGTGAACATTTAAGGGAGACAAGTGGCATACCAGATATAGTCGACTGGGTCGGTATTAGAAAAAGAGAATGGGCGGCCCAAGTAGATCGTATGGGAGAGGACCGATTGGCAAAAGTAGCAAAAGAATGTCGTCCCCAGTGTGTAAGAAGTCGAGGAAGGCCCAAAAAAAGATTGAAAGCGGGCCTAAATATACACCCTTACTAAAAATCGAATGGAACAACGTCCTTCATTTGGAGAAACATGCGCAGGCCTATTGAGAAGATTAAGAAGAAGAAGGTTATCCGAGTTGTTACACTTACTCAGCACTAGTAAACTTTCACCTACTCTGGCAGTTTTTTTCAAGTTCTTTGCAAAAAGGAAATTCACTCTGGCCCGGACGTCGTTTTCAGATAATTTTTTAACCTAATTAAGGAACTTGCGGACTATGTGGCAGGTTTGAAGGAGTATTACCTTCTGGCAAATGTTGATTGGTATGTCAAGTTTCTCGATGGTCTTGGACAGTTTTTTGGATACTACTCAATCAGCAGATTTATTTAAAAATTCTTTTAAAAATTATCTAATACAAAATTCGACTCGAGTTGGAAAAACTCAATTAGATTTCGACTTGGGTGAAAATGAGAATTCTAGTCCCATCACTAATTTATATATATCAATACTTATATATATATCGGGTCACAATAAGTGTAAAAAACTTTGGTAAATTGTTGGTGAGGACTTTTTAAGCAAAAAATGTTATATACTCTATTTCAATCGCTACAAAACGCCGTTCAAAATTTTATTAAGAAATAAATATGTACATAATTATATATATCCAGTCAGAATGATTTGAATTGGCTGTTTAATAGATTATCTGATAGAGAAAACCTGGTACCAGCTAAACATTAGAAAACAAAGATTCTCACTGAGACGTTTCGGCAAAATTTTATTTCGCCATCTTCAGTCACATAGAGAATAGGTACTAATATATTTTATATAATCTATTTAACAATGAAAACAACACACAATTAATACAACGGCTCCTCTCCACATATACCTGTGCTGAGTGTGTTTTGCTGTTTTTACACAGATATACGGGACCTACTTTTTAACGCCGGTTCCGAACGGCTAGTTTGGAGAGCTTACTAGGCATTTATACTCTTTGTAGGTTGCCATTGCTTTCCAAGAGGAGGCGACTGAAAATATCTGCCGAGGCTCCGTCTCGAACCAGCGTACTTCAGGCCAGTGGCCCGACACTCCAACCATTGACCCACAGTTGCCTCTTGTAGCTCTGGTTTAAATAGGAACTATATAACATGTTTTGCATAAAATGACCCCCCCAAAAAAATTTACAAAGTTTTTTTTCATCCTATATAGTAAATTCAACAATTGATTATTCAACCACACATTTTTTTTACATTTAAGTAACAAATGCGCATGCGCTTAGAATTATCTATATTTCTTTAGTTATATTAGATCACTACTTATATACATTTACAATAAAAAAAAGAGATAAAATTATTTTGCGTTGTTTTTTTAATCCTTAATTAAATAAAATAAAAAAATAATTAAACGATTAACAAATAAATAAATAAAAAATATTAATTAAGAATTAAATTAAATTTCGCGATTCACACACTCAAAAGAAATTGGTAAATTAGGAGTTATATATAAGTATATATAAAATGACAATGTCATTTTCGTGATCATTTTTTGATTTTATAATATATTGTCCACACTGGATATTCTTCTTGAGCTTAATCGTTGTTTATAGAGCTGCCTTGCATTTTGAGAATGTCTTTAGTAGTATTTAAAGTAAAAAATATACCTTTAAATTCTCTCGGTACATATTCCAGTATTATTAGTAAATTTATTAAGCTCATTCGTTTATTTATTTATTCACAACTGGAACTTTGATCAATTTATTTGTTTTTCTTCTAAAGAAAAATTAAAGCGCTTCATCTCCTGAATTGTAATGTCCATTAGTACGATTTAAAGGCTCTTTTTCTGGCGTGTCACTTGGCCGATTGCGATTGAAGAATCCACACTGAAAAAATAAAAAAATAATTAATTAAACATAAGTTTTAATTAACATTAACAAGTGTATTCTGTTAACAGGTTGTTAACTTTTAACTTCTTGTAAATTTAGTTGTTAAAAAAATGAATTTTATCTTTTACGTTAAAAACAAAATGAAAAAATTGATTTATTTTGAAATTTTAGGTTTACTTTCTTCTCGGCTCTTTATTTATCTCCGCGAAAAACTTCTAGAAATATCTCTGGTTTATATTATATTGATCTGACTATTCAAATTGGTCGATCAAAGTTTTAGCTTATAAAAAATCCCAGAAGAGTGCAGCACTTGAAGTCAAAGTTTGTACATTGAATAGAATAATAACTAACCAACAGCATGCAAATTTCTATTTAGACTTGAGTTAAATCAATCTTTTACGATAAAAAAATTGCTTTTATTGAAAAACAAAAATCCTGATTTAAATTAACTTAATTTCTTCTCTGTTATTTATTTATCTCCCTCCAAAACTTCGAAATACATCTCTGGTTTATAAATTGATCTTACTATTCAAATTAGTCTACCAAAGCTGTAGTTTACAAAAAATTCCGGAAGAGGGCATCACTTGATCGCAGCGCTTGTGCATCAGTAAATAATAACTAACCATCAGCATGGAAATTGAATTCTCCCGACTTAATTAAATACAATTTTTAATCGGTATTCTTGGTGGTGGACTGTCTTTCTCTTATCATATTTACTTATGCATAAGAGTGATTATTATTAATAGAAATGAGAACTATTAATTCCCCAGAAATTTGTATGTATTATTTATTAAATGTATTTCTTTTAATAAATCTAAAAACATTAATATTTCAGCAGTCGAAAACTTCATTCAACTCGCCCCCCCCACCCTTGAGGTCTAAATCTCTTGATTTGATAGAAATTTTAAGTACATATTAATTCTCAAGGAATTTGTATGTATATGTTTAAATAATAGTTGATAGAAAAAATAAATAAAATAAATGTATTTCTTTTAATATATCTAAAAACATTAATATTTCAGCAGTCGAAAACTTCATTCAACTCCCCCCACCCCCACCCTTGGGGTCTAAATCTCTTGATTTGATAGAAATTTTAAGTACATATTAATTCTCAAGAAATTTGTATGTATTTGTTTTAATAATAGTTGATAGAAAAAAGAAATAAAAAAATGTATTTCATTTAATCTGAAAACATTTATCTTTCAATGCTCGAAAACTCGTCAAATTTATAAAAATTCAAATCCTCCCCTCCCCTGTTCCTGTGATCTGAATCTGGTACTTTGATAGAAATTTTAAGTATTAATTCACAAGAAACTTGTATATAGTACACGAAAAAATCTTTTAATATATCTGAAAAAATTAATTTTTGAACTCGCGAAAACTATTCAAACTTAATCAAATGCTCTTCCTCTATGTATGGTTTGAATCTCATGATTTGATGGTCATTTTAAGTATTCATTCTCAAGAAATATTTATATACCTATTTTAATAGATGATTTTAGATATTTTTAGACAATTCAAAAAATGAATGAAATACAAATTTTTTTTAATATTTTTATTCTTGTATTTTGATAATTTAAAAAAAAATGGTGTAAAAATGTCTTTAAAAGAAAGAAAGATGGACCAAGTTTTTATGCTATATTTACACCAACCAATTTTTTTTAAAATTTATCAAAAAAAAAAAGAAATTACAATTGTATTGACGACAAACAATAGCATTCAATATATGCGCCCATCGAGGGGTGAACCGCGATTGGATTAGGTGTACACGTCTTTGGAATTTTGTGGAATTATTTTGGAATTCATTAGATAATGCCCCTGTCTTCTACTTGGAAATGAAAGTGGAAGTGGAAGTAGGTGTACATGATATTAGCTCGCGGTTCACCCCTCGGCGCCCATGCATAGATGTAAATATTTAATTGATTAAAAATATTTAACCGATAAGCTACTTGAAGAATTCACACTTATTGTTAACGCATGACCCATTTAAGACAAAAAGTGACCTAATTTATGTTAAGAACCGCTGGAATAAACAATTCAATCCGAGGGGCAATAAAAAAATACATTTCACGATTTAGAACATATTCTTTGTCTGTATTAAATAAATAAATAAATAAATAAATAAAAGTACATACCTTCCAGAGTAAGAAGATAAGCAGGAGAAGAATTAGCGTGCCTGCACACGCACTAAGTACAACAACCCAAAGAGGAACAATATCAGGTCGAGGAGGAGTCTCAGCTGGATTTACTTGTGAAAATTAATAATTAAATATATTATTTTTATATGATTTAAGATTGTTTTTTGTAAATTGGTTGTGCTAACTTGTTATAAGATAAATATTATGAACACATTATTTATTGTCTCGATTGTTTTACTATTTTATCAACGATTAATGCTTTAAGTAATGAGTACTTGAAAAAGTCCTGAAAAGGACGAAACATTGTATGAACATTGATATTTAACATTATTAAAAAAATTGTCCAAAAACCGGTGAATCTTTTATTTTTTTATAGATAATTTCAATAAACATTTATTTATTGTATAATACACATTTACAATATAATTGACATCTTAATCAATGATATTTAATTTGAATTGCAATGTGATGTATGGTGGGTTTATTTTTATTTTTTATTTTTAAATAGAAAATAAGAGATGGAAATTTTCACTATGCACCCTCATCACATTCCATAGTTTATTACCCTCCTTTATGGCACATACATAATTTTCGGCAACTTCCAAGTATAAATATTTTTTCTTTATTCCCGTTTAGCTCTCTGTCCGCTCCATCTGTTCTTTCGGCTCTAAGGCCATCCCATCCCCTGATAATTCTTTCATATTTACACTAAGTCATAAATAACTGTCCATCATATTAAAATTAAAATAAATTCTGTTCATTATTTTATGTTATCTTCAGTCAATGTTCTCCTGACGATGAGTTAAGAACTCGAAATATATAGAGTAAACTAAAAAAATCTTTGTATTTTAATTTTTCTCCTTGTGAAACACCACCAACTCCAACCTAATTTAATTTTAACAATGTTTCACTATAAACCAACACCGCGTTCCCTAAATTTGATTTACAATTTCCTTATTCTTCTTTTCAATCTTACATTATTCAAAAAAGAAAGAAAAATCTTCTCAATTTTTAAAAAATTAATATATTAATATATGTTTCCGGCCATGTTGAAATCCTTAAACAAGAAAGTAACACCTATAAGAGATTTATATTGAAGAGTTTATATTAAATAAATTAGTTTGGTTCAATATTAAAAACCTAGTTTGATTTCAAACTCTCAGACCAATAAAGGATTAGGAATATCTAGTGATTTATTATTGTCTAAGATTATACTTTTTCAATTAATTCCTTCTTTTTTTTGTTCTTCAGTGGATGAAAAGATATATAAATTAATACACAAAAATCTTACAGTTTAGTTTTGTTAATTGGTTTTCTATTTCTTTTCATTTTTGTTCATTTGTTCTGATATGTAATATAATGTTTGTAATATAAAAAAAAAAATATGTAAAGGAAAAAGTATTGTGTTAACTGAAGATGGGTTCGACTAGGGCCGAAACATGTATTAATAATAATACATTTTTTTTTAAATTGAGAAGATTTTTCATTCTGTTTTGAATAATGTAAGATTGAAAATAAGAATAAGGAAACTGTAAATTATGTGTGTGAATAATTTGAGCAAACAAGAATATTTCAAGGGGGGTCAGATAGGCTAGGCGGTAGCGTGACAGCGAGCTAACCAGGGGACCCGGGTTCGAATCCGACTAGAGGCATCCAGCTAAAATCTGACCCCCGGGGGTAGAGACAAATTTTAAAAAATATATAACTAGTATCGTAATTAGGCTTATGGCTAGAAAGGCCGAAAAGCCAAAAAAAAAAAGAATATTTCAAGTTTGTATTATATATAATAATAAAATAAGCTTACTTGTGTAATAACTTCCGCTTCTCGCAGTGTATCATAGCTGGGTGAGCCAATATATGGCAATTCCGATATTCTTGCAGACACCTTTGAAGAGACTAATACGGGCGAAGAAATGGACAATTGGGAATATGTGGGCACCCAAATTCTGCCCCGGAAAGCGACGGAGGCCTCGTCGGCGTGTTGGGTCAAAGGACCAACCGTGCATTGCAGCCGGAGACAACGGATTGTCTTACAAGAGACTGTCTCTAGGGCTTCTCTATCTTTCACAGAACGGCGGTAACGTTGGTAAAGTTTCAATCTGCCATCGTCGTCTAAATCTAAAATATCAAAAATAATTAAACGAGTGCTCACAACACATGAATTTCCCTTACGTCTATGTCTATAATAAAGAACGTCTGTCTAATCAGGTCTTGATCTCAATATAAAATTTCTTTTGAATACCTTTACCTTTGAGCTAAACAGTACACAAAATTTGATAACACACACACAGACATACACTAGCTAAAATAATTAAAATCTCTAAAAATCTAAATTTTTCGATATTTTATGCCTTAAAAAAAATTATTTATTGACTGTTTTATAATTAAAAAAATACAAATCTTTTAAAAAACCATCTTCAAAACGTTTATTTTCAATCCAAAAGTTTCGGGTGAATTTCTCCCTTTATCAAGGAAATTTTTAAAATGAAAAAAAATCCATTGATAAAGGGAGAAATTCTTCCAAAACTTTTCGATTTAAAATAAACGTTTTGAAGATTGTTTTTTAAAAGATTTGTATTTTTTTATACCTTATAGGTTTTATTAAAGAATGAAACTCAGTGAATTAGCTTAATTTTCTGTTTTTGAAATATTTCGCAAAAAACACTTTTTGTTCATGTATTATTACTACAATATAGTACCATATATACCATACTCCATAAAATGTGTATAGTTTATCAATTAGCCAACAAAATAATGTTAAATCTAATATTAAATTTAGAGCAATTGAAAATCAACTGAAATTCTAACAGAGTAGTAGAAATAAACAAGAGATCGATCAAAAATCGTCTTATCGCTGTATATATTTCGTTTATATGTTTGTCAGGTTGAACACCACTGGATTAGTCTCACAAACTTTCCCGTTTTATAGACACTCTGTCACATTTTGTTAAGTTTGATTTCTTCTTATGTCACATTCTTAATCACAATAATTTTACCAAGAACAAAATCAAGACCGTTTCTTTAAGTTTAAAAAAAATTTAAATATTTAAATTTTGAATTATTAAATTTTTATGAGAGAAGGAATACATAGCGAAAAAGAATTTAAGAAAAATAATATAAAGCTACTGTTCATACCTAGATCATTATTTTTCGATGTTCCATCTGGTGAGCGATCTTCAAAACTGCTCTCTTCATGTTTCGTCCAGTTAGAATACTTCCATTTACCCCCTTGAATTGGTTTCTCGGTGCTATAAGAAGTACCCCACGCTTTTTCATAAGACCCACTTCCGTGTCTGTTATTGTTTTCAAATCCGGGTTCTGTATTCCATGTCCGACGACCAGATGTACGTGAACCACTTCCACCACCTTGAGTTGATGAATGTCTACCACTTGATGATTCTAAGTGTCTGGATTCTTCGTGACCTACCCTATCACGTCCTCCGGATTCATAATATCCACCACCCGTGCTGCTCCAATGAGTATTCACTCCTGGTTCCGAGGAATGTGATGAATTCGATGAGGATGATTCTGAATGAGTGGAATGGTGTCGGTCATATGCTCTAGAACCACCAGAAGGTTCGCCTCTATTTTGTTCACTAGTATAAGATGTTTCCCAATGAACAGAGCCGGCACCATCGACTCCTCTATTACTTCCAGATTGGTGTCTTCTTGAAGATTCTTCGCTATTTCCCCCAGCTCCATATTGTCTTGATACACCACCACTAGCCCCTCGATTTCCAGTTTCCCGCGAAGATGTCTCTTCGTATTCCTTGGAACCTGAATAATCATATTCAGCAGAATCTTTACCAGCAACGCCAAAGACAAATGTTCGAGCTTTGCCGTCAGTTGGCCCAGTCCAATTAAAAGTGCCAATTTCTTCAGTCACTCCAGTAATTAAATCACCGCCACTAAATCCACCACTAGATGAAACATGCGTTCCCGAGGATTCTCTATGGCCTCCTGAACCTGAAGAAATATGTGTTCCCGTGGACTCTCTATGCTCTCCTGACGAGCTTGATGAAATGTGTGCTCCCGAAGAGTCTCTATGGCCTCCTCTATTATTTCTCTCTTCATCTGTTACATAAGTTCTTCCTGCTGAATGAACAACAAAACCACCTTCCGCCCCGGCTCCGCTATCGCTTGATGAAACATGCGTTCCCGAGGATTCTCTATGGCCTCCTGAACCTGACGAAATATGTGCTCCCGAAGATTCTCTGTGTCCTCCTCTATTATATCTCTCTTCATCTGTTACATAAGTTCTTCCACCTGAATGAACAACAAAACCACCTTCCGCACCGGCACCGCTATCGCTTGATGAAACATGCGTTCCCGAGGATTCTCTATGGCCTCCTGAACCTGATGAAATATGTGTTCCCGTGGATTCTCTATGTCCTCCTGAGCTTGATGAAATATGAGTTCCCGAAGATTCTCTATGGCCTCCTCTATTATATCCCTCTTCATCTGTTACATAAGTTCTTCCACCTGAATGAACAACAGCCCCACCTTCCGCCCCAGCTCCGCTTTCGCCACCTTGACTCCATGTTCTTCCTCCTTGAGTTCTTGTTTCCGTCCTCCATGATTCACCCTCAGATCCGCCTTGTCTTTTTTCTGACTCTCCTCCCTGTTGTTGTGTTCTGGAGCCACTACCTCTTCCCGCTGATTGTCTTCCTCCTCCACTTTGTGTTCTCGTATAACTCTCCTCTCTATCCTCAACAGATAATCCTCTTCCTCCTCCTGCTCTGTGATTTTCTTCTTTGTTAACCTCGCTACCTTCAGAATGACTCCATGATGTTCTGCCGCCCTGGGTTCTAGTTTCCCCGCTGCTCCATACTTTATCCTCATTATCTACTACACCTGAACCAATTTCATCTCTTCTGGTTTCTGATTCTCCGGTTATAGAAACGCTTGTCCGACCGCCAGATACTCGTCCTCCTCCTGAATGAGTTCTTGAATAATTTTCTTCGCCTGCAACAGCGGCTCCTCCACTAGCTCCTTGAGTTCCTCCTCGAGTACCAGATGATTCATGATGGTATGTACTACCCGAATGAAGTGTTCTTCGCTCCTCACCAGCTGATGCTCCGCCAGAAGCTGACCCACGTCCTCCGGCTGCATGTAAGCCTCGATTTTCATGAGATGATTCCTCATCGTGCCAACGTTTTCCATCCGAGGCTACCCAGGACGTTCTATTACTTGAACTACTAGAACTTGAACTGGAACTTGTAGAGTAACCACCACCTGTTCTAGAATGATAGGAGGTTCTGTTTTCTGAAGCAGAACCAGAAGCACCTGCGGCAGAAGCACTTCCGCCAGCAGCTCCTGCCCCAATGTTTGTCCATTTTTCTTCGATAGTTACACCGCTTCCTGATAAAGCGATTGCATCTGAATCTAAATAATTTCCTTTACGCTCAAGCTGAAACAAATAATAAAAAAAAACACTATTATGTAATATATTCATTGTAACTTAATTTGTTATTTTATTATTTTTTTTTTACTATTAAATATTTTGATATTATAAGAGTTTCTTTGTAGAGCCTGAGTAAGCTGAAATAAATCAGCGAAACGTCATGATTTAATATAACACTTATTGTTCTTTTTCCTCTGAAAAATTGATATATTTAATTAAATTTAAATTTAATATAAATCTAATTTTTTTCTTGTATTTTAGATTGATTTAATTTTTTTGTAAATTCCTTCTAATTTCGTCCCGACTTAACCAGGATTTTTTAGCAAACCATATTTAATAATAGAAATTTCTCGTTTTCTGGCCATCCATTTAGGTACATCTAAAGTTATTTGATCGATGTGAGCTTAAATGTTTAATTTCAAGTTTTTCTTTTTTCTTCAAAAAATGAAAGGCAATTTTCAATAAATAATCAAAATTATTCATTTCTAAAGAAAAATCCCTAGAGATAGATTAGATGTCAATTGAGGTGTATATGAGTCATTCTGTACCAAATCAACACACTTTAAATAAAAATTTTACCTCACCACTTTAGATTTTCTTTAAATTTGGTACACTGATATATTGTGCTAATATGAATGAAAATACAAAATTTCAAATTTTTATCTTGAATAGTTTTTTTTATACGGCCTTGTAAAGTTTTCAAAAAATCGCAAAAAACCACGAAGAAACAATTTTGAAACTGCTCTAAAAGCTGTCTTAATTAAGTTAGAGAGGTGGGACAGGTGTCATTTTGCAGCTTTTTTAATGCTCTTTTCAAAGACATACAACATGACATAGGTTGTAATAATTTTTTTTTTCAAATGTAAATCAAATTTTTGACTCTTGTTTTTCATAAATACCCAGTTTTGACCAAATAATAATGATTTTAATGTAGTGAAAAGACATTTTATGAAAAATCACTTGTGTATATTAAACTATGTTTATGAAATAAACACTGTGCTAGTTAAATAACTGTTTAATAATAAATTCATGGAACATATATTTCTTAGGCTATATTTAAATGGCGGCTTCGGGCAAAATTGTTAGGGCTGTACCTATAACAAAATGACATAAAAATCTACAATTCAAGTTGAACATATTGTTTTGTTGTTTGGTGAATACATGAATAATTATTTCATTAGGTCAGCTTTACAATAGTTAGCAGATTTTATAACAAGACTATATATTTATGAGTGATATTGAAGTGTGAGATTTATTTTAACTTCATTAAAAATTTACACACAACTAAATATATTAATTGTAAACCAATAAGAAAAACAGTACTGACCTAAAAAGTGGCTAAAGATGTGAAATTGTTGAGTATAAATAAGATTTTATTTGAAGAAGGAGATCCATGTTCAGAAATTCACTGTTTAAATTTTGAAAAAGCCAATTGAGTTTGGTCTACATCATTTTCTAGAAGTTAGTTTAATATACACAAAGTGATTTTTCATAAAATGACGTTTCACTATATTAAAATCATTATTATTTGGTCAAAACTGGGTATTTATGAAAAACAAGAGTCAGTATTAATTTTTTTAAAGACCCCATTACCATCCCATCATTATACTTTGCATAGTAGTTTATGAAAGTACTATCTATTTACAGAATTTTTTTGAAAATTTTAAAAGTGGTACTTTTTAGAAAAAATCAAAATCAAAAATTTGATTTACATTAAAAAAAAATTTTATTACAACCTATGTCATGTTGTATGTCTCTGAAAAGAGCATTAAAAAAGCTGCAAAATGACACCTGTCCCACCTCTCTAACTCAATTAAGACAGCTTTTAGAGCAGTTCCAAAATTATTTGTTCGTGGTTTTTTTGCGATTTTTTGAAAATTTCACAAGGCCGTATAAAAAAAGATAAAAATTTGAAATTTTTTTTCATTCATATTAGCACAGCATATCAGTGTACCAAATTTCAAGAAAATCTAAAGTGGTGAGGTAAAATGGGTGTGTTGAGTTGACATGGAATGACCCATATATAATATTTTATATTTATTGATTTAAGCATTCTCTTCTATTAATGTAGTTGTTTCACCATATGGGTTTTCTTAGGATTTTTTTGAAATTTAGAAACATTTTTATTTAAATACTTCTGTGTCGATTGGTGGCAAAACAAAATTTATGAACAATGTAATTCCGGAGATATTAAATTCCAAAGATAGAGTTTTTCAGACTCTTATACATACATTGCACTATACGGGATATCGGAAAGTTTACATACATATTTAATTATAATTAAGAAACTCTTCTTATCATTGTTATAAAAAACTAAACCAACATTAATCTAATACATTTGATGAAAAATGTAAAATTAAAAATTTACACTAAAAACAAGCTGGGAACAAAGCATTTATTTGACCTAAAAAGTGGATCAACTTTAGTACTTTTTTGATGTTTTTTCGCTTCAGCCATTGTCATAACAGCTTTCAATCGCTTATTAAGACCTTTTTGTTTTATAAATCTTCCATTATTATGTACTTTATCTGACATTTCTATGATAAAATATATACAAGCTCGGACAGTGTTGTCAGATTTGTCAAACGAGCACTGGATTGGCTAGTAGTGGTACATAAACAGCAACAAGTTTTGGGCTTATGAATTATGAATCCTTATTGTCTGTTCTATATACTCTAGCATTAACATTTTGCTAGTATTGTCGCGAAACAACTACCTTAAATTAATAAACTGTATGGTAATATTCTTAAATCAAGTTTAGTTCCAGATCTCTCTGGAAGTTAAAGAGATACTTAAAAAAGGCATCCCCCTATAAAATCCGTAGTCCGATCTAATGTGTTTTCCTGGCTACACACTTTATCACTTGTTGCCTGTGTTTGTCTCTAAAAATGTTGAGAACGCCTGGTTTAAATGAATGTTTCTAAGTATGTTTTTTAATTATCAGCTTGTTTTTAATAATATGCAAAAATAAATATAGTATTAATATTTAAATTAACAAGCACCAAGGTATATAATTTAGAGAAAAAAAAACTTCTCTTAAGTATGTTAATTTTTTTTGTCAGTTCACTACCCGCCCCCAGGAAAAAAAGAAGCCTAACTAGTAGACGATGAATAGTTTGAAAATTTTCCAACGGTTCATTCAGGTTTCTTTTCGAAATGAATCATTAATCTTTCGTCGCTTCTGTCTATGAGATAACTAATTGTGAATGTCCCCGAGGGTCGTCGGGTCACTTACTCTAACCCCCAGTGCGTTGACCTCCTCCATCTGCTGACATCGAATCGGTCCGCTCGTCTCCGGCTGTTCCAGAAGATACAACAGTGGATCGCCGCTGAGTGTTTCCGCCGGCCACAAGAAGACAACTTCCGCCTGGCGGATATCAGCCGGACCTTGATTCTTTATTGTATAGATATGGACTACTTGAGGGCCGATTTCAGATTCGTTCAAATCTGCTTTTTGTATGTCTTCAACGGTAAGAATCTTGTGCGTTTCGGCTTCTGCTTCAGCCTCAATTGAAACGCCAGCCGCTTTGCGTGCTTCCTCCTCTTCTATTTGTTTCTGTTGCATTTTTGCTTTCTTCTCATTGTAAACTTGCGTCACTCGATATTGAGTCTGATTGTAATACATATCTGGTGGGAATGAAGATCTGAAATACAAATCATATATCCATTAATATAAAAAGAGAAAAATTTAATACTAAATTAAAAATACAAATATTATATAATTTATTAGATTTGGGTTGTTATCGTCCATCTTTGAAAATAATTAGGTTCGACTTCTTCAGGCAATTTTTAGGATCAGCTTTCTCGTTGATAGATATATACAGACCATTAGACTGGATTTTGCAATAACATAATTGACAAGGCTTAAACAAACTTAATACAAAAGGTATTAAACAAAATAAATAAAAATCTCAAACAAAATTGATCATTCAAAGTAATCTGTCATCAAATATTTGATTGTCATTGCAAAATACAGTCTAGTTGTCTGTATATATCAATCAACGAGAAAGCCGATCCTAAAAATTGCCTGAAGAAGTCGAAAAATATACGACGAAACGTGTTGCAACTTTTGGAAAATTAGGTTTTAATTATTTTCTCAAGTCCAAGATCTCAATATCCAACCTAATAATTTATTAGATTAGATGTGTATCTGTTAAAACTTGTAATTTTGAGATTAAATATATTAAGGATTGAAGCTATTGAAAACATGTAGTGTAGGGGCCGTGACGTCACATGAAAACATAGCAGCAATGTCCGTTGTCAATAGTATATATATATATTTTTTTTAATCTAATCAAACCTAGACCGAGATAGAATGAATGTGTGAAAAGTTTTGAGGATTTTAAACGGAAATGGAGGGAGCTCTATTTTGGTCTGAAAAAAATACATCGATGTTTTTTTTTAGATTTTTTGTTTTTAAATTTTATTTTAATCTTATCTAATTAAATGATGCAGTGAATAATAAAAATAAACTATTAAAATTTTAATTTTTTTGTAAGTTTTGAGGCTTTGAATAATGGAAAATGCGTAGAAACAAGGCTTTCTCTATCTGTAAAAATACATCTACCTATGTAGTTTTTTTGAGGATTTTTTTACAATATCATCTATTTATCGTGATTCATGTGATAGTGTTTTTTTTTTGGTAAAAGAGTTTCGAATTTGTATGTAGGAATTAGAATATTACTAAATAAGACTAACATATTTCCAAAAATTAAATTTTGCAGGCCTGAATTAATTATCCAATGAGTTGGTTAGATTTCTTTTTTATTTGGCCGTATCGTTTTTACGAATCGCGTTTTTCGTGACTTTAGGAATGAGAAAATACTACCTACGACAAGTTTTTGAATTTATATTTATTCTGTATAAAATAAATAAACAATCCGAGTTCTGCTAAGTTCCTAAATATCTACTATTATTTTAATCTAATGAATAAATTCATAATTCATTCACAATAAAATAAAGACTTACCCCTTAATTTCAAGTTCAGTTTGCACCCAAATTGGTATTTTGATGATTTTTCGATTATCTTTCTGTGTCAATGAATTCTCTGGATTTGTTGAATTTACGTCCATAACAAGACGAAATTCAGAATCCATAGTCTTTTGTTGCGATGGATGTAAACGCACTTGGAATTTCACCTAAACCAGGAAAACTCATATTAATTAAATACATAATCTTATTTATTAGGTATATTTGAAATGCTTACGTGTTTGCCAGTGGGCAGAGGGTTTCCGATATCGCATTTCAAAGTGTTATTGTTGTAGACAGATGGGGCTGAACATTGGATCGGTATACTGTACTCTTGTTCGTCTTTGCGTTCAATCTAGAAAATAAATATAATATTTCATAGAAAATATTTGAAGTAAGTAACATCGCTAACAATTAAAACATTAATATGATAATTTTTAATGATTAGTCAATAAGGTGAATCGACCGTTACAATTAGATATCATCGAAATTTACGATCATTCTACTTGAACAGATCTTTTTATACGGATAGGTACCTCGTGTTAAAATATATATATATTTTTTATTTTTCACACCACATAAAATTCAACCCTCATCAAAATAATTGGATTAAAATTTTAATACGCTTTTTGATTTTCTGGAAAATAAATACATACGAGTATATTATAACATTAACGTATTTTTATAATTTTAGGTTCTGTAGCTAAGAGTTAGGTTATTTTATCGTGTAAAAATAGGTAATTTGACCCCTTTCTAGACAATAATTTCAATTAAAAAATATTAAATTTAATTACAAGATCTTTATTTTATGTGTAAAAATTGGTAATTTGACGCTCTTCTACACAATTATCTCAAAGTGAATCAAATTTATTTATAATTAAGGACGTTCTCCAATATAGCCCTTACTCTCAAATGCGCAAAAAAACAAACATTTTTACTGCGTCGTTTCTTGTATCTGGAAACATTGCATTCTTACCGATGCTAAAAGACAAAAGAATAAAAAAAAAAAACACTTCATGAAAGAGCTCAATGCAAAATTCCAGATGAGAACAGTATAGTTAGGTTGAGAGAATTAGCTAAAAATCTCAAATGAATCAGCTTCAGAAGTTTTTTAGATATGGAAAAATTGAGTGATTTTATTTCGACGTTGCCAAGTCGACATCTCTCACTTGCCATGCCATGAGAGAAAAAATGGAAACCATCAAAAGTACCTAACTTTTAACATTTTTCATACAAAACGAATATAGCTTGATACAATTATTTTAACAGGAAAATATTTGTTATATCTTCAGTTAATGATTCTCAGTTTTTCAAAATAATATCAAGAAAATTACGATTGTTATTTAATGAAACAGTCGCTTTAACATCAATCGGGATAGGGTTCGCGTGTTAAATATGCAAATTTTAATGGTCAATATTTACAAATTTAGTGCCGCAAGGACTATTGAAAAAAATGTCTACATATAAAGGACACTTATAAATATGTGTATTCAAAGTTTTAAAAGGTTCGCAAGAAAATCAATTTATTAGGGAACCTCCTTAATTAAGATCTTTACATGGATCCCTCAAATTCTATTATAAAAATATTTTTTATTTTCGATCCCTCTCCTAAAATAATCATCCCATAAAAATTTCAATTCATAATCTTTTGAACGAAAGCCTAAAAATGAATATTATATAATATATAATTAATTGTTACCTTGCCAAAAGTGATTCCTTGTGGAAGACGAAGTTCAAAAGTACTTTCAAACGAATCTTCACCTTCGTTACGGACTAAAACATCCAACCATAGAGGATTCTTCGCTCCGAGAAGATAATGATCCACGGATCTGTTACAGAAATAAATATAAAAGATATTAGAGAAGTTATTAAGGCGCGATGCTTTTAAAGAACCATACTCTTTAATCCACTAAGATACTATCTCTAATTTTAAATTAATACCGAATGCCTATATGAAGAATTAAGAATTTCAATTATTTATTCTCTTTCCCTATTCAATAAATAATTAAAATATTTATTTTATTATTTTTCAAACACCCAAAATTCATGTCATTTTTGGAGATGTTTGTGTTTAGATTTTTGAAAAATAATCAAATACTTTTTAGACAGTAGTAATACTTTTATAATATGCATAGATCAATTGGTTGATAAATACCTAAATATTCGTAACAATCAGAACTGAACACTTTAAAATATATATATTTTGTATTTTATGTATTGGTATAGTAGGTACCTATATCAAATACTTAAGGCCAAAGTATTCTATAATTGATATTTCAAATACATTGATCAAATATTTGTAATTCAAATAGATTTGAATTTACATTGAAAATCTATAAAAAAATTTTAATAAATCGATATTTATGATTTTTTTTAAAGCTCTAAGAAAAATTATTATTTTTTTTTTAGATTATTATAGAAGATAATATTCGGATGGAACAACCTAATTTCAACAGTTTTAATGAGATAAGCTCTTTAGAATTCATAGGTAACATTTCGGATCGGATTCTGGGTTCAGTAATCAATTATCTCATTGCTTCAAGATATTATTTTAATTATTATTCTATTTTTCAATATTTATTTAATTTTTCTAACGATTACAATAACTCTAAAGGTGAATAGATACAAAATGATTAAAAGTATTTATTGATTAATTATAAGTAATAATAATAAGTACCCCCCCCCTTTAATTTTTGGTTAGCTTTGAACTAAAATCTAATCAGCTTTTGTTATCAACAAAACAAAACTAGATGTGAAATTTCGTTTTGATATTCACACTAGTTTTTGAGCTAGAGCGCACGCAAAGACTAACGTATGTACTATAAGACATTTTGACAAAATAATTAATTAAAGTAAAGAAAATTTTTGAAATTTTTTTTTGAAACTTAAAAAAAAATTTAAATATAAAATACTCTATATATATTTCGGGGTATAAGCCAATCTTAAGGAGTTCACAAAAGAAGTTCAATGTCTTTTTTGTGAACTCCTGAAGATGAACTTATACCCCGAGATATATATAGAGTTGTTGCTATACAATCATCTGATCTTTTATTTATGTGAAACCTACCTAGTATTTTATATTTTAAATTTTTAAAAAGTTTCTATAAAACTTTTCAAAATATTCTTTACTTTATTTAAAATATTTCACCAAGAACCCACACCATTCTCCCTTAACAAAATAATTAATTATTGAACTCAATCGCGTCTATATTATTTAATAAATGAAGTACATATTTGCAGGTATTTGGATAAGAAATTAAAAAAAATCAAAGAATTCAAATTGATTTACGCGACTTTTTGCCAATTTTATTTAGGCTTCATCAGGCGTGTCAATGATTATAATTTAATTACAAGACTATAAAAAAATGTGCACATATTTCCATTTTTTTTTCAATTTATTGTCCAAATACCTGCAAATGTACTTCATTTATTAAAATAAATTATTATTTAATTTAATTTCATTTTCTTAGAAAGATGGACTGGTAAGCGAAATATGGTAAGTTGGTTATAATGAAAGGCAGTCCATAAATTATCTAAATTTTATTCAAATTCCGACGATTCGGAGACTTTTTTCTCTCCTTCTTCAGGGTATTGAATAGTTACCCATCAATAACTATTCAATACCCTGAAGAAGGAGAGAAAAAATTCTCAGAAACCTCGGAATTTGAATAAAATTTAAATAATTTATGGACTGCCTTTCATTATAACCTACTTATAAATTATTATCTCGTAAAATCATTTTTTCGATGTAATCTCTAAAAGGTTTTCTTGTAGAACAAAACACAGTCATTCGCTGAATTTTTTTTATCAAAATAGTTTAAGCCGTTCATTTTTTTAATGCAAATAGCTGAATTGGTGTATTATGCCCAGTTTTTGTTAACAATTACAAAACTCACGGAATGACTCGTAATGAGAGATCAGGGATGCAGACTTGATCGCCGCCACAATTTTTCTCAATATTGATAAAATCTTGTTGATGAGGGAGATCGTGCATGTCGAGGACAGGGAAGAGCGACCTTGTCACTCGGACCCGCGGCAGACTGTACTTCATCAGTACATCCAAGGAGTTGAGCTTGTCACGAATGCGGGGCTGCAATCACAAACAACGTTAATTAGAACGTAGATATAAGAGCTTACAAGAATATACATGTTTGATTGGCTTACTTGTATATAAACTTGGAAGGATTTACAATACGATTGTCCTTTTCTTAACGAGACAGTCATATTGTGAGAGTTTCGGTTTTCCCATTCAAGAAAGAACATTCGTGGACTCGGTGGGTTTTTCGTATCGAGAAGAATTTGAACTTCGAAATCTATAAAAATAAAAATTAATTTGTATTATTAAGAATACGTAATTATAAATACGATATACAATTATCTATCTATATACTTAATCATAGGCATAATTACGAGAGGATTTTGGGGGTCAGAACCCCCCCTCCCAAGTGCAGGGCTCATGGGATGAGTAACGGCAACGACAAAACTTTTCTTATGGCAAACTAAATATATATATTTATAAGAATTTTACTGGCTTGGTGTGTACTGGATATATTAATTTTTTATTGTTAAGGATAAATAAATTGAATTTGCTTCTTTCCAGTAATTTATTTTGTTATTCAAATGGTTAATCCAAATATTTCGAGAGCGTTCTCAGCATCTCTTCCTCAGTGGAAACTATGGGACCACACAATAGGCAAGTCAGTGAGTTATTATTAATTACAGATGTCAAAAGGTACTCACCCACTCCCCCACCAATGTGCCGACTCCATCAGTTTGTACAGAACATTGATAAAAGCTCGATCACACAACACACACATACATATACATGTATATATATACACATACAAATTCAAAATGAGATAACATACGAATATATACAATTATTTACATCTCTTTATAATGAAGTGAAATTTAAAAAATCAAATAATCAGTACCCGAGCTGGTTTAAATTTAACATGAACTAATTAATGTTAATGACCAGTCAAGGGAAGGTCAACGACCACAAATTTGACTACGTTTTTTGGCACGCGCAATTAATTAGTAAAAAAGCATAAATGTTTATTTATTTGTCATTTCTATTAAAATTTTGTATTCCCTCTTTAAAAAACCTGTGTCTACCTTGTAATTTACTGTGTTTTTCAGGCTTTGTTGGATGAAACACGATTCTTTGAAAAAATGTTTTGTTTTATTTTTTTCATAGTCAATTATATTAAA
This sequence comes from Forficula auricularia, assembly GCA_024734495.1. Lineage (NCBI taxonomy): Eukaryota > Metazoa > Arthropoda > Insecta > Dermaptera > Forficulidae > Forficula > Forficula auricularia. The sequence goes on along the minus strand of JALMQS010000187.1, from coordinate 15,319,713 downwards.
ATTTTCAAAATCAAAATCACTGACTTGCCTATTGTGTGGTCCCACAGTTTCCACTGGGGAGGAGATGCTGGGAGCGCTCTCGAAATATTTGGATTGACCATTTGAATAACAAAATAAATTACTGGAAAGAAGCAAATTCAATTTATTTATCCTTAACAATAAAAAATAAATATATATATTTCATATGTTTAATCAAGAATTATGTTCTTTTTTTTAATACTAGTTATTTTTTTTTAAATTTGTCTCTACCCCCGGGGTCAGATTTTAGCCGGATGCCTCGAGTCGGATTCGAACCCGGGTCCTCTGGGATTTTTTTATTTTGAAAAGTGAAAATGAAAAATAGCAATTTTGATGCTGAAACACTGCAACGTCGCTCGTATATTGAATTTATTTATTTATTTTTATTTAGTTTTTGTAATTATTTTTTTTCTATATTATGTGTTGACACATTGCTTTATTATTTTAAGCCCCTCAACGGAGAGTCCTGGTGGTGTAGAGGTTATGATATTATGTATCAGATTTCTAAATGTATTTATTAAATCAATATATTATATATTTTTTAGTTTAATACTAAAAAAACGTTAGGTAAGTAAGGTGTTGTATAAATTTGACCAAGAGCCTGATGAAGACATAATAAATTGGCGAAACGTCGCAATTGATCGCATGTTTTAACACTGTGTTTATAATTGTTCCTTTTTTCCTCTGATTGTAACATCTAATTCTGATAATGGTGGAACTGAATAACTATAATGATAAAACTTGTATGTTTATCAAGTTCGTTTCTAATTTAGTTTACTAGCTAGAATGCTTTGAATGACGGACAGACACATACTCCGTATTGTATCGAAACTAAGATTGTCGCCTTTTACTTTTGATAAGAACCTTGAAAGTCCAATGCCATCTATTCGGAATCTCTGAGATTAAAATAAAAAAAAACTAAATTAATAAAAAACTCCATCTATTATATACACTCGGTACTAGAGTAGTACTAGAAGAAATTAAGAAAAATACAGCGACATCTATTATAGGTAAGTCAAACTAAAATAATATAAAAATATTTAAAGAAGATTATATGTATTAATAATATTTGGATTATTCTAATGAATTAAATGGAAAAAAAACTTTGATTCAATGTGAAGCTTCTCTTATAAGAATCTTGGATATATATGTTTCTAGGCTGCTTCGCAGCCTGGAAACATATTTAACGACCGTTCGATCAACGTGTAGCAAAACGCCTTGTTTTCCTTACGAGAGAGCCTCTCCTTGACTCCCGAGACTTTCGTCTTACTAATAGAAATTTGGAACTTTTATATATATACCATTCATACTAATTTCAAGTTCACCACTAGGGAATTGATTTTTCAGCCCTTCGTGAAAATTTATTCAAGAATTAGAATAAAATTCAATTAACGAAATAAAAAAACTAGAATTGTCTGCATATTTTGAATAAAACCAAATTCAATTTGATGCCCGAATAACAGAGAAAAAAATTTCTAAAAATATTCGTTTCAAAATGCCACCCAATGAATTTATTAATTATAAATCAAAATGTTAATTATTTTATTTCAAATGGTCCTAATGCCCTCTAGAATAAGATTTTAATAATATTTCTTTTATTATTTATATTAAAATTAAACTATTTTCATTTCCTTATATATATATATATATATATGCTATTCCAATACAACGCTTTCCTGATTAGCCTATGCTTAATCTAAGCTCTGCCTGCCCAGACTTGTCAGCCGCATGCGCTCTTTATAATAGCAAGGCAAACCCCTGAGAAATGACATTCTTAAAGTCTAATTTTGGGGCGCCACCGGCGTTCCTTCTTTGGCTAATTGCATTAGGCCACTTCTAGATCAATCAAAAAAGTTAAGCAATCTTAATCAGTTCAGAGACCAACTCCTAATCGGTTACCGCTCTGTGGAAAGTTTCAAAAAATATATATACCTATATTTTTTTATTTTTTATTTTTTTATAAATAATCTTTGAAAATAATAATGCATAGCGTCCTATTAATTCTCATTTCAATGGTAGCCAAAATTTTATTTATTTATGAATGTCTCTGCGTTCGGTGGATGTGTTAATTTATTTGATTTAAGAAATGAAATTTTCCATGTTTTTGAAGAAAATTAAAATTGTATAAATATACACATATCTTTTAGATATGATACTTTTAAATTATGTTATTTAATTTTTTCCTAATTTCATCATATAAAAAGAACAGTCTAAAATGAATAAATAATTACACTTCTAGCTTCAACTGGAGTGAAAATAAATATTTAAATAAGCATATATGAATAATTATTAATTCGTAATATATAAAAAAATCTTTGAATAAGTTAATTAATAATTATTTCTATACCCAAATTAATTTCAGTCTCATTCCATATGTATGTAAATTTCTTCTTTATTTATCATCCTCATCATCATTGAATATACATTCCTAAGACTCGTTTGACGCAACCATCTTTACTAAACTCTCATACTAATTATTTCAGTTTTCTAAAAGCCCTACATCCCACATCTTACATTATCTGAGGAATATACGCAAATCTATGGAATTATCCATCTTATTTCTTTCCCATTTCTTCCTCTAAAATATCCCCTACAAATCCCTCATATCTTAACGTGTGTCCTATCATGCGAAGCAGCCTGGAAACATATATATATCCAAGATTCTTAAAGAGAAGCTTCACATTGAATCAAAAATTTTTTTCCATTTAATTCATTAGAATAATCCAAGTATTATTAATACATATAATCGTCTTTAAATATTTTTATATTATTTTAGTTTGACTTATCTATAATAGATGTCGCTGTATTTTTCTTAATTTCTTCTAGTACTACTTTTAGTACCGAGTATATATAATAGATGGAGTTTTTTTATTAATTTAGTTTTTTTTTTTATTTTAATCTCAGAGATTCCTATTAGATGGCATTAGATTTTCAAGGTTCTTATCAAAAGTAAAAGGCGACAATCTTAGTTTCGATACAAAACGGAGTATGTGTCTGTCCGTCATTCAAAGCATTCTAGCTAGTAAACTAAATTCTTATTTTTTTCCACAGCGTTCTTTCTTTATTTTCCTAATTGTTTCAAGAACCTAATCGTTTGTGATTCTATCCACCCATTTAATCTTTATTTATTTTTTACTAAATTAATTTTTCCAGAGTTCACAAAATACTCTGAGTTTTCACATTGAGATTAAATAAAAATTAAGTCTTTAAGACACGGCGTTTATTTTTGTTATTGAATTTTTTCTATTAAACATTAATTTGTAAAAAAATATTTGCTTTAAATTAAAAAGCATCGAGGTATGATTTGATAGTTTAAATTAGTAACAAATACATTAACAATATAATAAAATATCCGTGGATTTTAAATTTAAAATTTATATATAGTTGCATAAGTTCCAGGGACTATTTCATTTTTATTTATTCTACTATTACCTCATCATTTGTTTTCTTACTAATTAGAATATATTTATATATATATATAACAAAATGAACACACTTATTTATAGAAAAGTATTAATTATTTAGAGTAGCAATAGATTCAACAAGACTAACTGTACACTTTCGACTCGAAACGTCGCAATTGATCGCATATTTTAACACTGTGTTTATAATTGTTCCTTTTTACTTTATCCAATGCGTAGCATGGGTAAAGTATTGTAATCGCTCTCGCGCCAAGCGGGACTTCAAAGAGTTCTCAGGTAAAGACTACGGAACCCATGGACTCAATTAAGGTCACAAATTGTAGTATTCAATTAGGTTGAATTTTAGCACGTGACGATTTTGCCAAAAATTACATGGGGTCTCGTCGAGAGGCCAAAAAGTGCCATTTTTTTTGGAAGTGCGTGGGGATGTATGTATGTATGTATGTATGTATGTATGTGTGTGTGTGTGTTATCGTTTTTTTCGTCCACGATTTTTTCCACACCTTTGCGCCGATTGAAATGAAATTGAAAACCTACCATTAGTTTAACAAAATGAAGCGCTGATTAGTTTTTGGTACATATCGGCCCACAAACATTAGTACTTTATTTCGGTACTTTTTTAGTTTTTTCTAAATATCTTGAAAATGACTTAACCAATTTTGATGAAATTTAATATCCTAATTAAGTATCTTGGGGACAACAAAAGAGGTTAAATAAAGTTTTTAGTAAAAGTATATTTTAAAGTACTTTACTCTAGAGTAAGATTGTACTTTTTTTAAATTCCTTATTTTACCAAAATTTAAAAAAAAAAACTTTAAAATTTATTCATTTGATCGGTAATATAGCTCATTTAAACTTGTTTAAGTAAGAATGGTTAGGCTTCTCGCTGTGAAATGATAAAAATTTGGGAGGAAATTTTATAAGTAACCATAGCAACTGCGTTGTTTTTTTATCCGTTACCTTTGCTGAAGACATGTAGGTATCGAGTTAAAATCAAAAATAGTGATTGATTCTGATCTAATACTTGAGGAATAACCATTCTATATTGGATTTATGACGTTTCGGTTTTTATTGGTAACCATTGCTGAAGACATGGAGGTATAGAGTTAAAATCAAAAATAGTGATTGATTCTGATCTAATACTTGAGGAATAACCATTCTATATTGGATTTTTGACGTTTCGGTTTTTATTGGTAACCATTGCTGAAGACATGGAGGAATCGAGTTAAAATCAAAAATAGTGATCGATTCTCATCTAATACTTGAGGAATAACAATTCTACATTAGGTTTTTGACGTTTTGATTATTATTGGTAACCATTGCTGAAGACATGGAGGAATCGGCTTAAAATCAAAAATACCGATTGATTCTTATCTAATACTAGCGGAATAACCTTATTGCATTCCATTTTTGATGTTTTGACTATTAATGGCATCCTCTACTGATAACGTGGAAGAATCGACTTAAAATCAAAAAGACTAAATTCTTTTTGGTAAACAACTCAAGCTTGAGTTGTTTGCCATAAATGAATTTAGTCTTTTTGATTTTAAGCCGATTCCTCCATGTCTACAGCAATGGTTACCAATAATAATCGAATCGTCAAAAACCTAATGTAGAATTGTTATTCCTCAAGTATTAGATGAGAATCGATTACTATTTTTGATTTTAACTTGATTCCTCCATGTCCTCAGCAATGGTTACCAATAATAACCGAAACGTCAAAATTCAATGAGAATCGATCATTATTTTTTACTTAAAGTCAACATGAACTGCAAATAGCAAATGATAACTGATTAATAATAAAGGAATAAACATATTAATATTTCAAATAAATTTGGATAAAGTTTAGCAACGATCCGTTGCAGTTTATTTTCCTCTGATTTGTCACATCTATTACAAGTTATACTTAACATTTTCTGTTTAAAATGATCCCTTCAAAAGTACCTCATATTTTTATATTGGTTGTGAATCACCCTGTTTAATTATAATCCTACTGGTTAAATTGAAATTTTTTACCGAGAGTAGCAGAATCTTTATAAATTGGAGGGGACAAAAAAGAGTATGTCTTCTGCTGGAATTATACATTTTTAATTTATTCTTAACGTGACTATATATAGTATAATATTGAAGGAGACAATAAGAGAGTGTGTCTTCTGCTGGAATTCCAGCAGAAGACACACTCTTTTATTGTCTCCTTCAATATATAAAAATTCTACTACTCTCGGCACAAAAACTTTCAATTTATTATAGTTTTTTTTTTTTTTTAATGCAATCGAATGCAAGAAGGGGTGCACCAGTAAAGATGTAGCCCCTATGGATCTCGAAAGACCCTTGCATTACCGAAGAGAAGGGAAAGTTGATTAAGAGAGAGGATGTAGACGCAGGTGTCTATGCACCCTGGTTTTGAAGGTTTGAAGATCATAGGTGCTGGGAAAGATAGAGGCTGGGAGAGAGTTCCAGTTCCTTGAAGTCATGGGGATATATGTATTCGCGAATGAAGTGGTCCGGCACTTTTCCAATTTGACAGCGAAAGAGTGTTGGGAGTCGGCAAAACGTGTGCTGCGTGCAAAGCATGCTTTGGGGGAATTATTGATTTTATCTCGTCAGAGCACCTGCCGTGATAGTATCTATAGAAGAGGGAAAGGGCAGAGACATCTCTTCGATGAGCTAGCGAGTATATAGTTTCGAGGACTTTGTCCTCTTCATCAGTCTATAACAATTGATTCACAGGAATTCCAATGAATCAATTTTTAATAGACAGATGAAGAGGGCAAAGTAAATTTATAATTCCAGCAGAAGACACTCTCTTTTATTGTCTCCTTCAATCCTACTGGTTGATTACGGGATGAAAATGTTATTTATGTACTTAAGGCTGTGTGAAGTTTTTTTTTTTATTATAATTGAAGGTAATTTTAATTTTAAAGGAAAAACATTTAAGGGTGGGGATTTCGAAGACTTGCATTATAGTGAGAAAATCTACTTTACGGCCCTGTGTGTGACTCACCGAGATTGTCGCGAACACCTCTGCCCGTGTAATTGAAACACGCCTTGACTGGAACACAAGAGACCTCCTGGCCACTACGAAGCTTACATTCCCTCCTCTCCAGGTTGATCATCTTGCCTTTCATCTCAAACGAAAGAGTAACCTTCAAACACACACACACACACATTGACATTTTTATCAAGTTTTTATTAAAAAAATTGTATCGATTGTTTTGATTATATAAATAAATACATATCTTCAAACGCTTATTAAAATACTAAACGTTTCGGGAGAATTTCTCCCTTTATCAATGAATCTATATAATAAAAATGAATTTCTGTTTCTTTGTAAGCGCAGATCTCTCAAATGCCTAGAGCGATTTGGCTAATTTTTTTTTAAATTGTTCGTAATAGTCCAATTCAGGTTAATACGTAAAAAAAAATTGGAAAAGTTACCCGGAAAATTGGAAAATTCAGGAAAAACTAAAAAAAAATTCAGGTTAGCCAACATAGCTTGCCAAACAATAAAAGAACTAAACTAGCAAAAAAAACAAGTGTTGGCGGCCCTGTTTTTAAGATTTTTGAGTGTCATTCATTCTCAATAGTTCTAACCACATTATCGTTGAAGAAGAATTTAATACTGCAACAAAGATTAAAAAAACTACTATACTATACTTATTTTCTTAAAGTACATTTAAAACCAAAAATTAAAAAAAAATCGCATCATAACTAAATTTTTGAAAAAGTTATGGTTATTTAAAAAAAGCTATTTTTTTCAAAAATTCCTAAATTCTTTTGGGTTGGGTGAAAAAATTTGAAAAAAATTCTGAAAACCGTCTTTAATAGGGTAGAAAAAAATAAAAAAATTTTAGTCAAGCTTTTGATTATATATATATATATATAGATGAAAAATATTTAATTTAAAATAAAATATGTTATTTAAAAATCATTTTTCCTAAAAATACCCTTGGGAATCTCACCTCATCTTTTTTCTGTTGTATTTAAGACCCTCGGCCATTTCAAAAGAACTGAGCATTTTGGCTTTTGTATTCGAGCTCATTCATTCAATTCAATATTATTTATTTATTTCAAAGTTAATTATAAAGGATTATTGAAACTATACTAACTAAACTAACTGAAAGGAATTAATTAGCTTTTAGAGTTTCTTTAAATATATATTTTAAAGATTAAAACCAAAATTCAATTAGCCCGTAGAATTCTTTAAAGAAAACAAAATCATTTGGAATTTGAAATGATTAAAAACCTATTTTGAGCCTAATTAAACCTAAATTTTCTATAATCTAATAATAAACCTTAAAAGTTTATTATTTTTAATTTTTTAATTTGGATAATTCTCTCCAAATGACGATTTTTACCTTATTTATTGAATTTTTACAAGACAAAAACTTTATTTTAATTTAAGTTGAAAGGTTCTTTTTGCCGAATAATTGAGTAGCAGAAGGGAACAATAAAATATTGTCTTCTGCTGGAAAAATAAATTTTTTAAATTTATTCATAAAGAGATATAAGTACCTTGTCCTCTTCATCAATCTATTAGAATTAATTCACAAGAGTTGATATATGAAAGTGTTCTTTACGCGTGTATAAAACATCAATAAAACAGTCACGTGGGGGTCCAGGGGTAAAGCCCCTGGCTGTAAAAGGCCCGCCAAAGGCGGGCCTTGAAGCTAGTTTTAAATAAATTTGAAAAAATACTTGGTTTAAAAAAGGAATAATAAAGCAACTAGAAACAAATAAATATTTTGAAAATAGACAATTAAACAGATTATGGAGGTAAAATTACCTAAAAAAAAAAATACCAAAAATTATTTTTCACTAAAATTTTTTGATAAATTTTTTCCATTTATCATTTATTAATTAATTTTTTGTTTTAAAATTTCGATCCATTTAAACAACAAAAATTTATTTAACAAATGATCACATATAGAATTTTTCTTTATTTATCAAATATTTTTAGTGAACAATAATTTTAAGTAAATATTTATATTTTTTATTTTATTCAAGGTAATTTCATCTCCAGGATAATCTGTATAATTGTCTATTTGCAAAAATATTATTTTGTTTATAGCTGATTAATTATTCCATCTTAAAGCAACTATTTTTTTCAAATTTATTTAAATTCCATTGATAAAGGGGTCATCTTTTACAAACCGTACAGGTTTGAACAAAAATTAACCAACGCATTTTTGATTTGCCTGAAAATTTTTTTACGGGTTCTATATCGAAAAAAAGGAATATCTGTTTGAGGATTTATTTTTGGAAAATAGAGGGGGTCGAAAATTAGAGATTTTTCTGATTTTTGCCTAGGAGACTCATTTTTAAAAATTCATAACTCCAGTTCTTTTTGAGCTAGGGAAAACTTTTTTTCTTTAATTTAAAGGTAAAAGAGTAAATTTTAAGAAAAAAATGGTTCCAAAAAATTTATGAACGTTTGAAATGTTTAAATCAATTTTTAACAATCTTTCCTACCTCGTAGAAAATAAAAAATGGATCAGTCACAAAGGTGTTCGGTTTGTAAAAGAATTACCCAAAGGGAGAAATTCTCCCGAAACTTTTGGTATTTTAATAAGCGTTTGTTTTTTGATTTGTTTATTAAAAGATTTGTATTTATTTAAAAGTGGTTTTTCCTTATACGGGGTGATTGATTTAAAGTATTAAAAATTTGGATTTAGATTCATTTGGTTAATGTCCATTCTTTATTTAAATAAAATTAATAAATTAATAGGTATTTTGGACAAATTTTATATTTTTTATTAATTTTTGCACGACGTTTCGTCCGTTTCGGACTTTATCAAGTGCTCAATCAATTAACAAATTAAACGTACATAAAATAGTGAGAACATCGAGAAAACAATTTAAAAAATTTAAGTTATCAATCTTGAGTTAACATAAAAATTTTTATTTTTATGTTAACTCAAGATTGATAACTTAAATTTTTTAAATTGTTTTCTCGATGTTCTCACTATTTTATGTACGTTTAATTTGTTAATTGATTGAGCACTTGATAAAGTCCGGAAACGGACGAAACGTCGTGCAAAAATTAATAAAAAATATAAAATTTGTCCAAAATACCTATTAATTTATTAATTTTATTTGGATTTAGACTTCTTATTTGTATTATTATTTATTTATTTATTTTGTGAATTTTTTTCTTAGCCGTTGTAATTTATTTAAATAAAATATTATTTAATATCTGCCATCTTCATTTATACCGAAAATTGATATCAAATGGAGAACATATAACTCACTATCTATCTATCTATTCTAGGTATACATATTATAATCGGCTTGCGCGACGAAGCCGACGTGATTTTATTAATTTTAAAACCCTCTGATAGTTCATAACAAATAAAATTTAATAAAATTAGAAAATTTAAATGTTTATTTTAAAACCCACTAATAGTTCATGCCAAATGAAATTTATTAGTTAGTCCCCTGCCCCGCAAGATGGCCGCCAAAATAGTGCTTTGCAGCTGGTAGTATATAATTCATTAAAAAAGTCAAAAACTAGTTAACTAACTTAATAGGTTACTTTTAATCAATCATCCAATAAAATAGACAATATTTCATTACCTTCAAGTCAACTACAGGACGAGCTCGAAGAACTACAGATGCAGCAGACTCGTAAGCGCCAACTACCATATCAGGATAGGCATTACCGTCAAGGTCGGTACCGCCGGCCAACGAGAATCCAAAAGTGCTCATATAGGAAGCCACATCCTCTGCGTAAATTGTCTGCACAAAAATGAACATATAGGATTAATCTCGTCACTATAATGTAAGTATCTAAACAAATTTGAATCAAACTTTCCATTCTCTTAAATTCCTTAAAAGTTTATGATTCTAAATATTTATATTACTTTACCATACAGGGTATGGGGTATGGTCAAGAATTGTAATCGCGCATGAAAAAAAAATGTTTTTTTCGAAATATTTACCTCAAAAACAGATGAAATTATTTTGATTAAAAAAATTGGGAAAAATCATGTCGTTTTGGTTTACAAATAGCTGACGTGTTCTGATGTGGCCATCCACTTTACTTTACCATACAACCTGGCCCCTCACTTATATTTAATAAAATCATTTAAAATCATGTACGGGAGGGGGGGGTTAGTTTTTGCATTTTTAGACTCTTGGGGGCCCACTGATTATGTATACAAAATTTGGTTGAGTTTGGTACAAGGGACTATATTTTCAGTCCCCCCCCCACACATTTTGGGAGGTTAGTTTTTCCATTTTTAGACATCTGAGGTCCCACTGATTATTTATAGAAAATTTGGTTGAGTTTGTTCAAATGACCTAGATTTTTAATTTTTAACCCCCTCCCTTAATTTTGAGTAGATATGCACAAAAATCTATTCACCTCTTAATCTTAATGGAACAAAACTACGTGTGAAATTTGGTTTTGATATTAACACTAGTTTTTGAGCTAGCTCGTCCACAAAAATTTGGTAACGCACAGACTAACTAACTGACAACCAGACTAACAGACATTTTGAAAAACAATTATTATCTCAAAAAATATAATTTTTTCGATGTTCACTTATTAGAACTTTTTTGTAGAGCGAAATGCCATGGTTTTGTTCAATTTTTTTAATCAAAATACTTTGAGCCGTTTTTGAGATATTTCGAAAAAAAAGAAGGAAAAAAACACTTTTTTTCATGCACGATTATAATACTTGACCATACCCATACATGGTAAAGTAAAAAGCTCTAATAAGTGAACATGGAAAAGTAATTTTTTTGAGATATTAATTGTTTTGTCAAAATGTCAGTTAGTTTTAATTTGAATTGGACATAATTTATAGGTGTTTTTGGAACATCTCATATAGAGAGGCGTCTACAGGTCAGTCTTAGAATGTATATTTGATTGAAGGAGACAATAAAAGAGTGTGTCTTCTGCTGGAATTATAAATTTTATTTATTTATAACGAGACTATAGTTTCGAGGCTTTGCCCTCTTCATCAGTCTAGTACAATGGATTCACAGGAATTAATTTATGAAAACCATTCATGTATCCTTCAATATATGAAAATTCTGCTACTCTCGCCACAAAAACTTTAAATTTAATGTATATTTGATGATGATCGAAAATAATACTATTGATACATAGAAATAATTATTAATTAACATATTCAAAGAATTTTTTTATATTACTAATTAATAATTATTCATTTATGTTATTTATATATTTATTTTCATTCCATTTGTAGATAGAAGTGTAATTATTTATTCACTTTTGTACTGTATTTTGTGTATGATCAAATTCAATTATTTTCCCTATATACCTATGTTATAAAAAAAATTAAATAACATAATTTTTAATTTCCATATCTAAAAGATATATATTTAGACAATTTTAATTTTCTTCAAAAACATGGAAAATTTCATTTCTTAAATCAAATAAATTAACACCCACCGAATGTTGACAATTGGAAATAAATAAATAATCTTTTGGCTACCATTGCAATGAGAATAAATAGGACGCTATGCATAGAGAAATAAATATTCATTGATAATTTCGAAGAGTATTTATTAATTAATTATTTATAAAAAAATAAAAAAAATAAAAGAATATAATTTTTCTAAACTTTCCAGAGAGCGGTAACCGATTTGGGGTTGATCTCTGAACTGATTATGATTGCTTAACTTTTTTGATTGATCTAGAAGTGGCCTAATGCAATTAGCCAAGAAAGGGACGCCAGTGGCGCCCCAAAATTAGCTTATATAAATGTCATTTCCCAAAGCCCTGCCGTGCTATGATACAAAGCGCAGGCGGCTGACAAGTCTGGACAGGCAGAGCTTAGATTAAGCATAGGCTAATCAGGAAAGCGTTGCAAGGGAATAATATATACATATTATATACGGTTGAATAAAAATGAAAATAATTTAATTTCCAGATAAAAAAATGAATGAAATATTATTAAAATCATATTCTAGAAGACATTAGGACCATTTGAAGTAAAATAAATAACATTTTGATGTATAATTAATAAATTAATCGGGTGACATTTTGATACGAATATTTTTAGAAATTTTTTTCTCTGTTATTCGGGAATCAAATCGAATTTGATTTTATTCAAAATGTGCAGAAAATTCTAGTGTTTGATTTCGTTAAGTGAATTTTATTCTAATTCTTGAATAAATTTTTATGAAGGGCCGAAAAATCGATTCCCTAGTGGAGATTTCTGAAATTAGCATGAATGGTACATATATAGAAGTTCCAAATTTTTAATAGTAAGACGAAAGTCTCGGGAGTCAAGGAGAGGCTCTATCATAAGAAAAACAAGGCGTTTTGCTACTCTTAGATTGAACGGACGTTAATATATGTTTCAGGCTGCGAAGCAGCCTGAAACATATATATATCCAAGATTCTTAAAGAGAAGCTTCAGTTCTAGGAATTAGTTTTTTTTTCATTTGATTCACTAGAATAATCCAAGTATATAATCTTCTTTAAATATTTTTATATTATTGTAGTTCAACTTACCTCTAATAGATGGCGTTGTATTTTTCTTAATTTCTTCTGGCACCATTTTAGTTCCGAGTATATATAATAGATGGTGTTGTTTTTATTAATTCATACACAGACAGTTTTTTTTTAATCTCAGAGATTCTTAATAGATGGCATTGGATTTTTAAGGTTCTTATCAAAAGTAAAACGGAACCCTATTTTAGTATTGATAACAATGACGCTCTCTCTGTCCGTATGTCAGAGTAACATCATTACTTGTTGATAAAGAGAGAATGGATATGTGGAATTTTTTTCAAAATTTTTATGTACGTTGGTTTGAAAATTCCTATGAGTTCCGTATATTATAACTTTGAACATTCTTAAGATATCAATTTGGTTCTTAATAGTAAATGAGAAAATTTTTGAAATTTATTGATGAGGCAGTCCAAAAAAAAGAAGATAGTTTATACTATCTTTTTATTCATAAATCGACGTTTCGGGGCCTATTCCCTCCTTCTTCAGGGTTCTGAAAAGTCCGTGAAGGAAATCCAATGCGACATTCCCCTCTGTCTCCTCTTTCAGTGGCAGTAACAATAATATATTATATTTCATTCTCAGCAGAATTATAATGTAGTATTATTAATTAAATACAATATGTTATTGTTACTGCCATTGAAAGAGGAGACAGAGGGGCATATCGCTTTGGATTTCCTTCACTAACTTTTCAAAACCCTGAAGAAGGAGGAATAGCCTCCGAAACGTCGGTTTATGAATAAAAAGATAGTATAAACTATCTTCTTTTTTGGACTGCCTCATCGATATCCACTCAATTTCACTTATCAGTCCGTCTCCAAAAATTACTCCAATCTTATTTTTTTCATTATTTTACGTTAAGCCCTTTTTAAACGCCTCGAAAGGTACGATAATCACTAAGATGAGTCCATTTTTTGAAGACTTAAAAATTGAATCTAATTTTTCATAAAGAGCTTTTTACAGATGTATCTCACAATACCATATATGATAAAGAAATACATTTTTTTTGACTATACAAAAAATTTGAACCTTCTCAAAATAATTTGCTCAAAATTTTAAAACAATTTTAGATTTGCGACAAATGAATATATGTATATAGCATGCAAATTTTGAGTTTGTAACTTATTTATATTACCAGCTACAATCATTATAGACTATTTAATTTAATTTTATATATCAGAGAGGGGCCAGGTGTATGGTAATGTTATATGGATGGCCACATCAGTTATTATTATTTTTTTTTCAAAGTATTCTCATCTCCATGATTATCTTTAAGATTATGTTTTTTACTTTACCATACAGGGTATGGTCAAGTATTGTAATCGTGCATAAAAAAGTGTTTTTTTCCTTCTTTTTTTCGAAATATCTCAAAAACGGCTGAAACTATTTTGATTCAAAAAATTGAGCGAAAACATGGCATTTCGGTCTACAAAAAAGCCATAATAAGTGAACATCGAAAAAATTATATTTTTCGAGATAATAATTGTTTTGTCAAAATGTCTGTTAGTCTGTCTGTCAGACTATGCGTTACCAAATTTTTGTGGACGAGCTAGTTCAAAAACTAGTGTGAATATCAAAACCAAATTTCACAGGTAATTTTGGTACATTGAGATTAAGAGCTGATTAGATTTTGGAGCATATCGAGCCAAAATTAAGGGGGGTTGAGGGGGGGTTAAAAATTAAAAATCTAGACCATTTGAGCAAACTCAACCAAATTTTGTATACATAATAGTGGGACCCCAGAAGTCTAAAAATGCAAAAACTAACCGCCCAAAATGGAGGGGGGGGGTGTAGGGTCAAAAAATAAAAATCTAAGCTATTGTACCAAACTCAACCAAATTTTGTATACATAATCAGCGGGACCCCAGTAGCCTAAAAATGCAAAAACTTACCCTCCCTCCCCTACATAATTATAAATAATTTTATTAAATATTAAATATAATTGATGGGCCAGGTGGTATGGTAAAGTCAAGTGGATGGCCACATCAGAACACGTCAGCTTATTTCGACAGACATCTTACCTAAAACAACTATTTTAGTGTATTTAATCAATACAATAAAATAACCAACATTTTTTATTTAAAATATATAAATAAATAATTATAAATAGGCTTACTTGGTGTGTTTTGCGCACTCCGTTATGAGTTCCCATAAAAATATGAATTGCTCCACGGCCGTTATTGCCATCATAGGGTGCTCCGACAGCAAAATCTCCGAAACCGTCTAAATTCATATCACCCAGAGAGCAAAGGGACAGGCCGAAACGACCCTTATTCGTTTTGCCATCCTTGATCACTGACTTCGTGAATGTTGGCTTAGTCTAAAAAAAATATTATAATATTATTATTATAGTATCAACGAGAGCTGAAATATTGTAAACATTAAAATTTCGAAAAATCCAGATAGATACTATTAGAGAATTAAATAAATAATATAGTTCTTTATAAAAAATACATAAAGAGAAATCGATGAGGTTTTCTTATGCTTGATGCAAATAGATATATAGATATATTCGTATAATATATTACGAATCTATAAGATATATAATTACTTTGTTGACGACTATAGTTTCGAATGTTTCACCTTCATCACCAGCTTTTTTAATTAGAAATATTCTATCTGTACTTTCTCATGGAGTCAAATACCCGATTGAATATAAGTAAATTGGTTTTGTTGTTATAGTAAGCTTGTCACTCAATAAGTCGCTCATTTGCTGCAACACCGGCATAACTCAAAAACTGTGATTTTCCAGGAGATCATTTCAAACTTTTGACGTGTACATAATAGCTTGATAGATTCATTGGAAAATAATTTATTTTTTATTGTAATCTTTCAATAAAACGTGCTTATAAGATATTTTCGAATAAAGCTACTACATGTCAAAAATTTGAAATGATCTTTCTGGAAAATTACAGTTTTGAGTTTTAGCAAATGAGTGAAATGAACAACAACTCAATTTGCTGGGTGACTAGCTTGTAGCTTACTTTAACAACAAAACGAATTTACCCATATCCACAATATTCACTTAGAACCCATTAGAAATAACAGAATATTTCTAATTAAAATCACTGATTATGAAAGCCATTCCTTCGAAACTATAGGTAGTCTCTAATAAATAAATTTATTACATATTTGTTATATATACCATATATGAATATGTTTATTTGCATCAAGCAGAGGACAATATCATTGATTCTCTTTATGAATCTCAAAACAATTATTAAATATCCGAATGATTCGGGAGAAATTGTCCCTATATCAATGGAAAATTGTAAAATTATCTTTAAAAATAATAATAAAGCAACTATAGTTTATTTATTTATTCATTCTTTATTATTCTTTCTTAAAGCAACTAATTTTTAATTTTACATTAATAAAGGACGAACATCTCCCGAAACGTTCGGACATTTAATAAACATTTTGAGATTGTTTTTTTCTATAAAGAAATGTATTTATTCAATACAATAAAACAATCAAGAATTTATTTTCAAAATACTATTAGCAAAAATAGAAATTTACAAAAAAAGTATTCATAATATTGTCGGAGTATTTTTTGTAATATTGGGCTCACTATTCCTATTCTTCTATTACTCCTATTATCCTATATCTGATTTTTTACCTTGCAGAGAAAATCTAGAATTATTACAATAGTATTATATTTTTATAAATGCAAAAATTAGTTGTTATTTTTCCAGGTGTCCAAAATTATATAGAGGACGAAAAAATTTTCTTCCAACACACGAACTATCAAAAAACAGCTTTCTCAAATAGCCAGACGGAAGGCCGCAGGTGTATGATAAATTCATTAGTTGACAACATTACATATTTTATCAAAATATTTGCATTTTAAATTTTCGATTCTTTGAACCTATTCCTTTTTTGTAAAACCATCAAAGTCATCATCAAAATAAAGTGATTTTTATTAAGATGGAATATAAATATGTTTTCGTTTAATTCAATTTAAATCTTGTATATTTTTTGAGGAATGCAATGGCTCACCTGTCCTTGGAAGAAGACGTACACTCTGCCTGTCTCATAATGGTTCTCATTGTTGGGCACCGTGTGCAAAGGGGCCCCGACAATGAGATCATCCGTTCCATCGCCATCGATGTCATTGACAGCCAGGGAATACCCGAAATAGGCACCCATCTGTTCTCCAGACACGTTCTTGTAGTTGATCATGTCCCAGGTGTAGAGAAGGACCTATTTACAAACAACAACATTAAAAGAGACTATTATTAGGTATTTTTCTATCAAACAACAATTGATTAATTAATCCTAATAGTATGAAAAGTATTTATTTAATATTTGGGGTATTTCACGAGAAATTTTCAATTTTCCGCCCGACTGAATTTGAATTTCCCACAAGTGTGAGATTTATTTTCCAAGATAAAAAAATAATCGACTAATATTTTTTTTTCATAGTCTCATTTTTATGGGTTTTATGGCTTGTTGAATTTTCAATTTTTAACCATTTCTGACTTATTTCCATGACAAATAATTCCAAAAATATCTATTTTACCAAAAAAATTCCTACACTCATTGTTTATTAATTTTTAACGTAGTTTCGAAAAAATAGTCTATTTTGAAAAGGCATTTTATTAAAGATTTTTTTTCATATTTTCTTAGAAAAAAAGGCTTTTCTGTGAGGAGGTAATATTTACTTTTTTGTCAAAATCTATGTATTTTTAAAAAGTTTTCTAGTACGGTAAGCTGGTGTTATATATTTCTTAAATGAGTTATAAGGTTATAACTAGGTATCTAATATTTTGAAAATGTTAAAAACTAAAAGGATCCGCCCCGTTTTTATAGTAATTTTCTTCGATTAGATTTAAATGAAAGAATCGCCCACCCGCACATTTATTTAATACTAAAAAAAGTGAAAACTTATTTACGCTAGAGACGTCCTTAGAAGTAATTAATATAATAATAAACTTATATGTATAATACATTGTTCGTTTATGCCTATAAGTATTATAAATACATCGCCTTAAAATAGCAATAAAAGCATTCAAAAAATGATGTTTGTTTGCATTTTTGCGTCAGAAGTTCTAAAGCTAGAAAGCCGAAAATCTAATCAGTTCTCTGGATTAAATTATACAAACCTTTTTTTTTTTAATGATATTAATGTGAGAAGGAGATTCACCAGAGGTGCATCCCCTAAAGGCCTGTATGGGCTGGCTCCTCCATCGTGAAAAGAACAGAGTAGAAGGAAAAGAAGCCGGGATCACGAGCCAAATCTCAGAAAGTTAGATATATTCCAATTTAGTAAGTTTTTAGGGGCTTCGAGCAGTGGTAAATTCTCCGCGCGATAAATTAGGTTAAATTTATCTAAAAAATAAAAAATAAATCTCTGGCTCGACAACCCTTCATGGGTCTTGGCCTACTGAATTGGTTGCTGTCCTAATTGGAAACAGTACCGAGGGGTCAAGTGGTTAGCTCAACGCACATCTACAACCTTCGTTTCAGTTTTCTTAACCGAGATTCGCTACTTCTCAATCAAGCAGCTACTCATTTATCCTCACGAGGCTGAGTGAACCCCGTTCCAGACCCTATACTTACAGAAAAAATCTCTGGGTATAGCCGGGAATCGAACCCGAGACCTCTGGGTTGCCAGCCAGTTATTCTGACCATTACATCAGGGAGGCGGACAAGAAAGAACTTTCTACGAATTTCGATTCTTAAAATATCGAGGGTATCTAAATACAGACACACAGAAGAAAAATCTTGGTAAAAATGATTTTTCTCCATGTTCCAGACATTTTTAAATCAATAAGCAAAATAAAATTACTTATATAAATTTCTAATTTTTTTCTGACTGCGTGTCTGGATTCAGACATTGGTACAAGATAAGACTTTTTGAATGATTTTATTGATATTTCAAGGCAATAATAATATAGGCATAAATGAACAATTTATTTTATATTTAAGTTTATTATTAATTAATTATAAAGATGTCTCTAGCGTAAATGAGTTTTCAATTTTTTTTTTTTTTTTCGGAAATCGAACTTGATTGGCAAAAGAGTGAAATACCATATAATAACATAATAAAAATAATACATAGCATCTCGGATCTTGATTCTTAAAGGTACTAATATCGGCATTTGTTTTTTATAGATACTTATCATTTAAAATTATTAATTGACCGAAACTGAAAATAGAGTACCGAGTCTTAAACAAATTTCACTTTTCCCCCCAATTTGGATCTACACTCACGAGCAAAGAAATGGAATCACTCTCTTTTAATTAATTTAATGATACTTTGTAATTTATTAGAAATTTAAATATTTTCTAAAAAGTTTCATTTTTCAGCATTTAATGGGCCCTCTACACTATGGTCCAACGTGAGCCAAACATGTTGACCATGTTGGCCACCAATAAAACTTGTTAATTTGACGGTGACTCCACACAGTGGTCCAAGAGTTGGGCCAATGTCTATGGCCTTGTGGAAACTACACCAAGCCACTGTACGCTTTCGTTGCGTAATATTAGCCCTTTTTGATGTATAGAAAAAAACCGTTTCGAAGGCCAACCATCGCCAATCACATCGCCAGCGTCAACCAATGTCGGCCAATACAAGCCCCCCTCTACACATTGGCATTGGCTTGAATTTTCCCAAGTTGGTTCATAGTGTAGAGTGTAGAGGAAGCATAAAATAAATGTAGAATGATAACCTAAATGAAATATATTATATTATTATTATTATATTTTTCTAATGAAAATTACATTTAATAACTCGCAAGGGAGGTGATTCCATTTCTTTGCTTTTGAGTATATATGTAGAGAATGAGGGGGCGGTATGGTAGAAGATTTGTCGCTGGAATTAACAGTTTGGACTAGTTTTTCCGACGTGGTCGATTTCTGACAACGTCTAATGAAGATGGATGAGGAACACGTGGCGCGCTAATTAACACGCCGGGTGTTCTTGTTGGTTTGTCCCTCTCTCGCTCTAACCTTTCCCTTGAGTCCATGTCCACGGGGCATTCCAACGGCGACACCGCCCTCGCCGTCGGACTGCAGATCGCCGGAAGCCACCGAGTAGCCCAGGTAGGAGTCGTCGTCGACCGCGGGCCCTTCCCACGTTTGCCGGACATCCGTCCGCAGGAGGGTCGACTGAGAGAATACTTGCCCTGCAGACGCACACGCACGCACACACACAAACACACACGTCCACAAGAGTATTAGAGGAGATCTGCAGTGGAGCAGGGGTTCGCAGGTTAGAAGGCGAAGATGGGAAAGTTAGTTAAC
This sequence comes from Forficula auricularia, assembly GCA_024734495.1. Lineage (NCBI taxonomy): Eukaryota > Metazoa > Arthropoda > Insecta > Dermaptera > Forficulidae > Forficula > Forficula auricularia. Next base: position 15,299,538 of record JALMQS010000187.1, on the reverse strand, counting down.
TTTTCCACTAAACAAGAAGATAAGAAAAAAAAACCTGGGGGGCTGATTTTTAATAAATCGTAGTGCCCACTTGAAACAAGTGTCAAATTCAAAAGGGACAGGCTGGGTGACTGGCTAATCACTTAAGCCAGCCAGGGTTTCTCAACACCATGGTGCTCACGTCCTAACGATGTTGAATTAGGTGGTCAGTTAATTAATACGAAAACAACGTTGAATCTGTTAAATACTTTTAAATGTTATTGGTAAAAGTGTAGTCTATGGATTGTGACGTCACATGGAAATATGTCTTCATCTCAGGACCGGATCTAGGGGGGCACGTACCCCCGGAGAAAAATTTTCGGCACATTTTGGAAAGCGAGAAATTTTTTTGTAATGTAGTTTTAAAATACAAAGGTGTTAAAATTACATTACAAAAAATTTCCCGCTTTCCAAAATGGGTCGATTCTTAAAATTTTTCTCCGGGTACGTGCTCCGTCCGGTCCTGAGATGAAGACACGCTTCCATGTGACGTCACAATCCGTAGACTACATTTTTACCAATAACACTAACAGAAATGGACGAAATTATTTCTTTTTTTTTATCTTCTTGTTTAAATATTTAGCCTTAATAATGTATATGATGGCTTTGAATTATTTTTGCATGAGGAGAAGTGAGTATTATTATTATAAATATTATTATTAGGTATATAGGAGACTTCAATATATTAATTAATCTCTCTATATATATATATAAAAGTGTGTATATATGTTTGTATGATCCAAACGATCTGATTGGCCAGTGCATAGCCAATAGCAAAGCGTTAAATTATTAGAACGATTCTGATTGGTCAGATAGCGATCGTGCTTAGCCAATGCATTAAATAAATATTAAAAAAAACTTTTGTCCGTCTCGAGACGCTGCCCGCCAGGGCAACCCGCCCGGAGGGCCTAGGTGCAGAAATCGTGCCGAAGGCGCGCCTGGAAAGCTAGTTTGTTATAATATTAAGAAATAATTAAAAAAAAATACATTGCTATATAGAATTTTATAAAACAATTATACTCATGGATAAAATTAGCGGAACGTGTACCTAATAAGGAAAATTTGAAATTTGTGGAAAAAGCAATATTTATAGTAAGTGAGTTATTTAAATAAATAAAAGTAACATTAAACATAATATTTTAACAAATTAATCAAGAAACTAAAAGAGAGAGTCATCGCTTCAAATCGAATTATAACTTTTTTTTTGTTCCGCTAATTTTATCCATGAGTATATATACCAGCTGCGAAGCCCACCTTCGGCGAGCATCTTGCTAGCCAAGGCTCTACTCCCTTGCAATCCCTAGTGGTTTTAAAATAATAATTTTTGAATAATAATATTTATTGAAGCAATTATTTTATATGAAATAGTGTATACATTTTATTTGAGGCAAAATAATAATTTAAATTTCTTAATTTTAATTAATTTTATTTGTCATTAATTATTAGTGGGTTTTAAAATTAAAAAAATCACATCGGCGTGGATTGGATTTTAATAAATTATTTTTTAAAAGATTTGTATTTATTTAATTTTCTATCAATCATTGAAGTCTCCTTTATCCATTAAATAAAAAATAAATTGGTTAAAAAAAATTAATATTTTATATATTTTTTATATTAAACTAGAAAATAATGGACGCTATATAAAGCAAACAATTATATTTAATAAAAATAATACACAAAAAACAGTACAATAAATTATAAACTGCTGTTCAAAATTATCGCATAACTACTAAATCAAATGAAAACTGATCTAATTCGTTTTAACAGTGAAAATTATTTAATTTATTTTAAATACTTATTACAGTAAATTTAAGAGTTTTTTATTAACATGGAATTTTCTCTAGAGAGAGGCGGATTAGTAGAACTTTTAATTGAAAGTAATGGAAGGCAGCCCAGAGGTAGTGAGGAAAGAAAAGATTAACACATATCCAAATAAGGTGTAATTTATTGGATTGTCATTCCCTCCTTTCCTTCCAAACCGACATTTCGGAGGATTATTCCCTCCTTCTTCAGGGTTTCAAGGGGTCAATGAAGGAAACAAATAAAATGCTTCCTTCCTTTCCACTCAGCAGTGTTTAAAACTTTTTCTTCCTTATCAGAAGCATAGAAAAACATTTTTTTTCCATTTTTTTTCTCAATTCTTAAGAAAAAAGAAGAAAAAATTGTTTTTCTATGCTTCTGCTAAAGAAGAAAAGTTTTAAAACACTGCTGGAGGAAGGATTTTATTTGATTCCTTCAGTGACCCCTTGAAACCATGAAGAAGGAGGGGAGAATCCTCCAAAACGTCGGCTTTAAAGGAAATGAGGGAATGACAATCCAATAAATTACACTTTATTTGGATATGTGTTACATCTTTTCTTTCCTCACTACCTCTGGGCTGCCTTCCATTACTTTCAATTAAGAGTTTTTGTTATTAATTTGTATATTTATAATGATTTATTTGTTTTTGTTAAAATATTATGAAATTCAATACACCAAAGTTGGAATCATAAAAAATAGCGATGCGAAAATTTTGCACAGCAGTTTATAAATGCCACCAAAAAACACAATAAATATTATTAAATTCATGCAATAATTATTAATAAAATAAACTAGAATATAAATAAAAATAAAAAAAAATAGCGAGAAGAAGAAATAGAAACGTATAGAGAAAAAAAAAATAAAAAATGAAAATAGTTAAAGAAGAAGAAGAAAAAATCCCGATTAAAACGTTACCCAGCCAGTCACCAAGTGAGATATACTATAAGAAAACAACAAACAAAACAACACAACAAAAACCAAGAACCATGAGCAAAATGCAGAGAAAAGAGAGCCCCACTGAGTGGGGCGATTGATTGTTCGGTACTTGGTAAAAGCACCCGACAGACCTGTTTTGTTTTCAGGTGCACCAAGGGGCAGAAAGTCGTAGCGCATCTTCGGATCGAATGAGAACATCTGACCTGTGGACCAGACATGCCATGCAACAAGTGCCCGGCCAGGAAACCACTCGCCCTCCCAACCCCGTATACATAACCACATATTTCATTCAATAAATCAATCAATCATACAATTCGAAATAATCAATTCAATATCACTTTTAATCAATCGGGTGAACTAGTTTAAACTAAAGTGAGCAAATTAAAAAAGTTTCGGGAAAACAAATAGCCTGACAAGTACTATTCGGACTCTCATACAGAAGTGTTTCTTAACTTATAACGGGTGTCCCAAAAGTAGCGCAGGATTTAAGTAAGAAGTCAAATCTTCGAAACTATAATCTCTAAGAAATAAATTATATTAAAAAGAATTTACTTTATTTAAGGTCGAATCTAAGATTTTAGTAGAAACCATTTTTACACTGTATATCAGAGGGATTTGGCTGACTGCCTGGGGAGCAAGTTGTGCTTGGGTTCGATTCCTGAGAGAACGAAGCCCTCTGATATGCAATGTAAAAATAGTTTGTACTAAAATCTTAGGTTCAATCCTAAATAAAGTAAATTATTTTTAATTGTGGTTGATTTAGCTTGGTTCTATTTTTGAAAAATTCCATCTTTTTTCAAAAAAAGACACCTACTCAAAAAAGATGCTTAAATCTTTACATTAATTATTTAAGTAAATTATGTTTAAGTATGTATTATTTATTTATTTATTATATATATATATTTATTTGCATCAAACAGAGGATTACCTTACAAATCGAAATAATAACAGACATTGTAACGACACTAATAGAATCCCGTTTTACTTTGTAAACGGAACCCTAAAAACAAAAACAGACGAGAAAACAATTATTCTACTCCTTTCATCTTTATAAAATTTTAATAAAATATTGGTGGAATTTAATCGATTTACCCCTTTAAATTAGTTTAAAGAAAATTGAATCGTCACAATAAATTCTTGGAATAGATAATTATTTCAATTTGAGGTTATGTCAACGAAGAATTAAGTTTGAGGTTATGTAAACAAGAAATGAATGGTTTCTCTTGGCTAAATAAATAAAACAAATAAAATGTAAATATATTATTGCTTGCTTGCTAATAATAATAGTAATTACTTATTAACTTAAAATATTATATGGAAAATTTAAATCAAAAATTGAGGTTATGTTTATTAAATGTAGTGTGATTGTATTTCTAAATATAATCAATGATGCTGTTTTCAGCTTAGTGCAAATAATATTTGAATCTATACTTTCGAAGGTTTGATCTTATTCATGTCTTTAATTAGAAATATTTTGAAAGATATTTGGGTTCAAATACCCGAAGAATAGTAGGTAAATTCGTTTTGTTAAAAAGCAAGATTATAAATCTTATTTTTAAATTGATTATCCCCAGTTTGAAATTGTTTAATCCCAATTTGGCTTTAGAAAAGTACTCTTTAAGAAGAATTCAATGAGAGTGCCCCTACTTGATACGAATTTCTCTTAAAAAACAATACTTTGCTACTCTAGGCAATGAAATATTTTCAAAAGAGTATTTACTCTGTTCAAATAAAATAACTGATAATTTCTATATCTATTAATTATTAATAGAAAGCTAAAACTGATTTTATAAAAAAAAATAACAACCTAGGAATAAAAGATGCTATTTTTGTTAGCGCTGTTTTCCGCAACCCGCCGCTTAGACTATGCATTTCGGCTGCCTATATAACAGGCGGACTCAAAAATCATTGATATTTGATTTACAACTTTTCAGAAATATCTATGAAATTAAGTATATTCCAGTTAATTAAAGGAGACAATAAAAGAGTGTGTTTTCTTCTGGAAATTTTTTTTAATTTATCTATAACGAGATTATAGTTTCGAGGGATTTGCCCTCTTCATCACTCTATTAAAATTGATTCACAGGAATTGATGTGTGAATTCCTGTGAATCAATTGTAATAGAGTGATGAAGAAGGCAAATCCTCGAACTATAATCTCATTATAGATAAATTAAAAAAAAAAATCAGCAGAAAACACACTCTTTATTGTCTCCTTTAATTTATAAAAATTCTGCTACTCTCGGCAAAAAGAAACTTTTAATTTATTCCAATTAAGTTTTGAAAATAATTTATCAATAAATAAATTTAGAAATTGCAGGCAAAAGTAAAAAACAATTCATATATAGTGAACATTTCCAAATTGTTGTTGATAAGGAGAAAAAAATTGAATTTCTGAAATTGTTTTATAATTGTAACTGAGTAAACTAAAATACCCTAAAAATTGCCTCTTTGGAGCTTTCTCAATAATTTAAATGTTAACTTTGGTCTAATTCTTCTTAAAATGGATTTTTACGGGAATATTAAAAAAAAATGATCAATGGACTAGTTCATCCGATTATTGTATTTTTTCATTTGGAAATTTTAATGTTTTTTATTTCACATTCATTCTAACCCCAAAGAAATAAAAATAAATAAATTAAAAATAAAGACAGATCTAATAAGAAATTTTCTTTCATCATTTCAAGGTAAAAAAAATAAAAAAAAAAAACTCAATCCAAAAAAAAGCTGTATTTTGAAAAAAAATCAAGATTCTAATATAATATATACTATATATTTATATGAATATATAATACTATAAATACCAAGATGCATATCAAATAAAAAACAATAATAGCGATCAATAAGTAGTAAAATACTTTGAGCTGAACAGTCAAGACAATGAAAAAAAAATTGTAGTTAATGCATTAAAAATAAAAATGCATATTTTTAGCATATTCTCGACATTTGGGATGCATTCAACTATAGAAATATTGGAAATAGAAATAAATAACCCGTGCTTAAAGGGAAGGCTGGATGATCTATTTAAAAAAATATTTATTTATTTTATTGGATAATAAAAACATCTAGAATAAGGAAGAAGCAATTTTGATAAAGATTGAGAAAAGAGGGGGACGAAGGGCTGGTGTTTTACCTTGCCAGTACCAACTGCCCACTGCACCGATAAACAGCCGTTTGCCATCCTTAGACAGAGAAAATACAATATATTAGATAAACTAAACAAAAATTTTATTTTTACCAATAATGACACTTTATAGTTAAAGTACGCCACTGAAAAATATTTTTTTTACTACATCAAAGTTGTAAGTAATTTAAATTTTAAAACCTAGGATATAAAAACCTGCATAACGTAAAAACCTTTCAAACTCGTCAAATATAACCAATAAGAACCAAGTGAACGGGCCCTGCAGCAAGATTGTGACGTCATACTACTCATTAAGCGTTTTCGTTTGACGACAGAATTTGGTTGAAATTGAACCCAAAATTAAGAGTTTGTCAGTTTAATTTTTTTTTTAATTCAAATCTTAAAAGGCTGAAAAATAAACAAATAAAAATCTATGGTTTCATCACGATTTCTCCAGAATTATTAGAGCTAAAAATTTGAAATTTTGTATAGAGATTAGTTTTAAGACCTTTATGATTGAGGATGGATAGGAAAGCATTTTAATAAAATTCTAATTTTAAAAATCAGGCCTTTAAATCTTTTTCTAATAAATAATTCATTCAGTATATTTAAAATATTAATAGAGAGCTTTCCCCCTAGCTGTCTATATATTGCAGGTTTTACACTTCAAATTGAACATTTTACAGATCAAATTGAACACTTTACAAATCAAATTGAACAGTTAAATAATTTATTCATTATCTATTTATTTGTGAACATACAATTTAATATATATCTATATGTACATGTACATACATATAATTAAGGATTATTCTTAATGAAAAAGAATTCGTTAAATTATATATTTATTATAATTATAAAATAAATTTGTCACACTAAAATAATTAAAAATAGTGCAAATACTATATAAATCTTGATGAATTGCAATATGTATGTAGTAGTATGTATTACATAATTAAGATTATTTTTAAAAACTTCTCTGAACAGGTGTGTACCTATATACAGAGTTAAACAAAAAAGATACTTAAATACATTTGTATGTACATAAATTTAATTTGTAAACGTTCTTTTGAGGCAGTTAGTGACTTAAAAAAATAAACTCGAAAAAAGCTTCTTTTTATACCCTTGAATTTTAGATGAAAGTTGATAAGTGTCCCCCCTTATAATCAGTTTTCCAATTTTTTTAGAAAATAAATATTTGAATTTCGAAGGGATTATACATATTTCTAGTAGAGTATTTTATAAAGATATAGGAAATTATAATTTCGTCAAAAAAACTCGAAAAAAGTTTCTTTTTATACCCTTGAATTTTAGATGAAAGTTGATAAGGGTCCCCCTTTATCATCAGTTTTCCAATTTTTTTAGAAAATAAATATTTGAATTTCGAAGGTATTATACTTATTTCTAGTAGAGTATTTTATAAGGATATAGGAAATTATAATTTCGCCAAAAAAACTCGAAAAAAGTTTCTTTCTTATTCGACTTATATATGTACGTTAAAATTTTTTTCTTCAAAATACATAAAAATGTTCAATTTGATTTGGTAAAATGATCAATTTTAAGTGTAAAACCTGTATACATATTCAATTGACCGTACTCTGTAAACTCGATGGGTGAAGAAACCCGCTAGCCAGTCCGGAATTTTGGACTGTCTCAAAAATTCAGTTTTTTCAATAAGTCTCAAGGTTTCATTCTTATTTTGTAAGGTTATCTTATTAAAAGCTTAATTTAATTTAATGTTTTGATTCCCACAAGATCCAATTCTCAGAGTTTAAAACATTAACAAAGCCAATTAATCTTGTTAAACTGAAAAGAGCCTGATCATGTGATGAGACTAAGCGTAATTTCATTAATAAATAAAAGTGATGGATCATCATTCAATTGGGCATTTAATGTACGTAATTATTATTGCATGACTTGAGAACTATAGATACATCAAATATACTTGATATATACAGAGATATCTTTTCGTTTCCATCAAATTGAAATTAATTTGATTATCTAATATGAAAAAATATTGTATTGTATTTCATATTCTCTAAATGATCCTGGATTCCATAACTTAAAATCAGCAAAAACCCTATAGATAATACATAGCTAATCCTACCATTAAGCCCCACAAGTTTCTTACCCGTACCAGCAGACCAGACATTGCAATTTTATTTACTTTTATTATTAAAAAAAAATTTTAAGAAAAAAATAAAACCGACTTCAAAAAATTAAATGCAACAAATAAAATACACTAAAAGGTATAAAATAATTATTATCTTATTTAGTTACAACTAAACGACGAAATATTAACATGAAATTACTTTTTGAAGTCGGTGCCAAACATATTCCTTTTATGAATCGCACTCGACGGATCTTACTTAGTACCTTTGGAGGGTATGCTCGCTTATAGGTATAGTTTGTTTGGTACCGACTTCAAAAAGTAATTTCATGTTAAAATTTCGTCGTTTAGTTGTAACTAAATAAGATAATAATTATTTTATACCTTTTAGTGTATTTTATTTGTTGCATTTAATTTTTTGAAGTCGGTTTTATTTTTTTTTAAATTATTTTTATTTTCTCTTTTTAGTGATGTTATTAATAGTGATCATATCATCAAAACTTGACCAAATTAATATGCCACCATCCCTAAGATACCCCCTTTCCAATAAAAAAAGAATCATCGAAATCGGTTAATAAACAAAGAAGTTAGGCCTAAACAAACCTAATAAAAAAGGTCTAATACCTATGGAAAAAAATTGGACCAATCGGAAGGTAGACTGAACCCAATGCAATTTTTTTCAAAATCGGTTCACAATTGGCGGAGATATGAGGTAACATAGACACAAAAAGAAATCAGTCGAATAGAGAACCTCCTCCTTTTTTGAAGTCGGTTAAAAATGCTTCAGCTTGAACCGACACATTACTCTAAAAATTACAGAACATATATGATATACCATCAGTTTCCAAATAAAAGACTTGAAATTTATATAGCTTCGAGGGCCGTCGAAGACGATCTTTGTCATTTAATTTCGAAAATAAGAGAGAATTTTACTTAGAGAAAGTGGGTTTTAGGTGAAACATGATATTAATTAATAAAGTAAAGGGTGTGTAGTTTTACAGTGAATGAAATAAAACTCAAAGAGGTTAATACAAACTCAATATATTTAGGATTATTAGTCCATCATCAGGAGTTTACAGGTTAAAACTTTTAACCTCTTTAAGTTTTATTTCATTCACTGTGAAACTACAGACCCTTTACTTTATTAATTAAGAGAGAATTGGTTGGCTTAAAAGGGACATAAAATTAGAAATAATCGAAACTTTAAGAAACTTCACTGAACAAAATGTCAGATGGACTGTTTTTCTAAAATTTCATTTTTTTTTTTTTAAAGAATTCTTTTTCAATGTAAAGATTTAAGCATCTTTTTTTGAAAAAAAGATCGAATTTTTCAAAAATCATCCCAGGTCATTTAACCACAATAATAATAAGAAACGAATTTATTTTATTTACGGACGAATCTCAGAGTTTAGTAGAAATATTTTTACATTCCATATCAGAAGGTATGAATGATATGCAATGTAAAAATATTTCTACTAAAATAAATTCGTTACTTAATAATATAATATATTTTTTATTTTTATTCAAGGTAATAAATACCATCTCCAAGACAATCCGAATCAATTGAAAAGATTTTGTTTTGCCGAGAGTAGCAGAGTTTTTGATTCATACAGAGAGTCCTCTGCTTGAGTGAAATAATAATAATAACAAAAATATATGGGTATTAGGGTGCTACTTATTTTGAAATTTTCGAATATTTACGCTCACAGAGGCTCATATGTTTAGAAATAAAAAAAAAAAAAAATATCTCCAGAGTTTCAAATTTCTATCTTAATTTTAACCTAGTGATACACAGCGATTAATTTTTCCCATCTAAATAACATGGGGTTTTTGGCAGTGAAATATCAATTTTTTATTCCGGCCAAAGTAATAGTTCAAAAAATTTGAAACTCTGCACACTTTATCCTTATAATAGTAGCTATCCCTCAGAATTTTTACAGATTTTTAGCTATTATAATTTTATAACTTACTTATACTAAGATATAACAGTATTTTATCTAAATGTAACTCCAAAATTACAATAGCTAAAAATCTGTAAAAATTCTGAGGGATAGCTACTATTATATGAATAAAGTCTGCAGAGTTTCAAATTTTTTGAACCATTACTTTGGCCAGAATAAAAAATTGATCGTTCAATGCCAAAAAACCCATGTTATTTATATTAGAAACTTAATCGCTGTGTAGCACTAGGTTAAAATTGAAATGGATTTGAAACTTGGGGATTTTTATTTATTTATTTCGAACCATATGAGCCCCCTGTCTGCGTAAATATTCGAAAATATCCAAAATAAGGAGCACCCTAATGGGTATGTTTAATTGCATTAAGCAAAGGACAAAAACAATCAGTACTATTATCTATATTTAAAAGTATTTATATGTTTATAGTTGATTCAATATTCATTCATAAACCAACTATTTTTTACAAAGTGAGAATTTCTCCCCAAAAAGTTTTTATTTTCTATTATAATAAACGTTTTGGTACTCTTTTTTATAAAGAATTATATTTATTATATATACCTAATTATAATAAATATATACTCTAAAGATACCCCAAAGAAATAATTTTATCTCATATAAAACAACAACAAAAATAAAAGATTCATCGTGACAGGTAAATTAACAGTAGGTATAATAAAAATAGAAAACTAAAATCAATAAATAAATAAATAAAACAAAAAAATAAATGTTATGTGATGACAAATAAGAGTGATCGTAGCATTATTATCTTCTTACTCATGCTCTCTTCTTTTCATCCCCTGCCCCCTTTTCGAAGAGGTTAATCGATGATCCTTGTTTAAGAACTCGATCCTTATTTCTTTTTTTTCTTTTTTAAGTTTTAGTTATCGATAGATGGTCCATTGTATGTCAATGTGTGCGTGTGTCGCATGAGTACATATGCTGTAACTCCTGAGACAATGCAAGTGCTGTAGCCTGTAAGCTGTAAGCCGGCGCCATTTATGCATCGATACTGTTTTAAATACGATACGAAACGAGAGAATTTTATTTTGAATTAAAAAAAATGTGAGGGAGTGGGGTCGCAACCTTTATGGAAATCAGACACGAGAGTTAAGCGCCATGAAATAGACATAGACATATATGTATGGATGGAATCTACGAGTAGGTATCTCTATATGTTGGCTTCTAATAATTATATACGATTACAAAAAAAATTTAATTTATACTGAGTGAATGTTTTATTAGAATTTATTTGTAACGAATGTGATGTGCTTAGTATTACGACAAAACAAATTTACCCAAATCCAATAGGGTATTTGAACTCATAAGAAATAACAGATGAAATGTTTATTTTATAATATTTTTGGTAACAATTATGTTTTGAGGAACTTTTGTATGTGTATTCAAAAGTGATATAACATTAATTGTAAATTAGCATTCTAATATCTCAGCGGTATTAAAATGCTAATTTACCATTAATGTTATATGACTTTGAATACACATACTAAAGTTCCTCAAAACATCATAATTGTTACCAAAAATATTATAAAATAATTGAATGTAATGAAAAGCAACCCAGAGGTAGAGAGGAAAGAAAAAATTAACACATATCAAATAAGGTGTAATTTATTGGAATCCTTCCTCCTTTCATTTCAAACCGACGTTTGGGAGGATTTTTCCCTCCTTCTTCAGGGTTTCAAGGGGTCAATGAAGGAAACAAATAAAATGTTTCCTTCTCTCTCCACAGGAGTGTTCAAAACTTTTGTTGAGCCCGTCGATACTTTTTTCCTTAAAATAAATATAATTATTCTTAAGGGTAATATTTTGGCAGCCGGCTTCCCTTTTTGATCCTCGAATGTGACTATTTGACAATAGGAAAAGGACTTTACAACTTCCTGGACATAAATGTCAAATGGCTCTTAACACATGTCGATTGTAAAAGTCATTGGGGGTTTTCATTTTTGCGTGGGAAATTTCCAGAGGCTAAATTTCTAGAAATGGGAGGGCTCAATAATTTTAAGATACGCCCTGCTGATGAGAAGTGATTTGAAAATTTCGACTCTTCAGGCAGGCTTGAGTCAATCAGAGAGTTAGTCAGTTCGAAGTTGAAACCCAGTTGGGGTTGTCAGTTGCCAAGTGGAGTTGAGAGACGAGTTTTAAGCTCTCCAGCCATCAGCATGGAGAAATGTAAATTTATAAATAACTAATAAAAAAACAAAAATTAAATAATACTTTTTTCTTTAAATACATCTCTCCTACTTCAATTACTATCAAATCAGCATCAAGACTGAAACAGGTTGAATCGCTGGGCTACGTTACCAAGACAATTCTGCGGGGAAGATTCTCCGAGATAAATCTACAAATCGTCAACCTTTCTCTGGTCAAGAAGGGTTGCAACCAAAAATCTAAAGTGTTGTCGTAACACTTTCTTCCTCTTTAGCAAAGGCATAGAAAAACATTTTTTATCCTCCTTTTCTTAATAGATCTAATTAAGAAAAGGAGGAAAAAAATTGTTTTTCTATGCCTTTGCTAAAGAAGAAGAAAGTTTTGAACACTGCTGTGGAGAGTAGAAGGAAACATTTTATTTGTTTCCTTCATTGACCCCTTGAAACCCTGAAGAAGGAGGGAAGAATCTTCCGAAACGTCGCGTCGGTTTGAAAGCAAAGGAGGAAGGATTCCAATAAATTACACCATATTTAATATGTGTTAATTTTTTCTTTCCTCACTACCCCTGGGCTGCCTTCCATTACATTCAATTAAAAGTTCTACAAGTCCGTCTCTCTCCAGAGAAAATTTTGTTGAAAAAAATTATAAAATAATAAATAAAGGAACAAAAATCAACTTGTATTGAAGATTTTCTACAGTGAAATATATTAAAATATTTATAATTGATGATGAAGTTCAAACCTTCGAAAATTTAGTCTCAAAAAATAAATTATATATATTTCTTCTTCAAGTGCCATACTCAATTACGAGCGCAGCCGAGTATCCTCGACAGTCTACATTGTAATTTTCCTGGGCAATTTTTTTTTACAGGTGTGGTTTCCCATTTCATTCCCCTATTTATATACATATTTATTTTTGAATTATATACTATATTATATATTATATATGTATATTTTTATTTGGATCAAGCAAAGGACAACAACATCATGAATCTCAAAACGATTATTAATTGTCCAAACTTTACGGGAGAAATTGTCCCTTTATCAAAGGAAAATTGTAAATTTAGCTTTAAAAAGAATAATAAAGCAACTATAGTTTATTTATTTATGCTTTATTATACTTTCTTAAAGCAACTAATTTTCTAATCAGTGCCGATAAAGAGAGTATTTCTCAAGAAACGTTTGAGATTGTTTATTTTTTATATATGTAACTTATATGCTTATTATCATCAAGCAAAAAACAGCTTCATTTATTTCTCTTTATTCTTCAACATCTTTGATACTCTCGGCAAAACCAAATATTTATTTTCATTTAACAGTTCGTTAACCGATTTGGTCGTTACCTAGGGCGTTCATTAACCGAGAGGTTCCACTGTACTTTGTTTTAAAAATACAAAAAATACTCAGTTCTGCCATAACTAATTTTTATAATAAATTATTTCAGAAAATGTCTGATAAGAATGTCTAAATCGAAAGTCTTTCTTTCATCTCTAATACCCTCTCTATCGATCCCTTTCTTTTTGCCTTCAAAGAAAGCCCTTCAGTTTGTGACACCCTTCCACCCCTGATCCATTCACTCAACACTTAACCCCTTCAAGTGGGCCCGGATAAAAACCCCCCAGAGTGTCGAGAGACCAGGGCAGATAGAGAAAGAGAAAGAGGGCTCTTGTAGAGCAGCCCGGGTGATAAGCCCCGCCAAGGCATGTTAAGTGTCCGACGCTTATCACTTGCTGGGGCTAGAGCTTTGGTGGTCATCAGGAAAACTATTTTGAATTGTATTTGGGTGGGAATTGTCCATTTTTACTCGAGAGAGAGAGAGGAATTTTGTTTACCCAAATCCATTAAATATGATAACGCGGAAGAACAAAAAGCAAGTCGAGAGAAATCAATTTTAATAAATATCGTTAAAAAAGAGTAGTTTAAAACGTTTACTTCGACTTATCGGAATCTATATAGGTACAGGGTGATCCACAACAAATGTAAAAAATTATTTATAAGATTGAGAATTTTTATATATAAAAGTTAACCTAAAATCGAAGTGGGTGCTTTTACTTTTGAGTACGATCGCATAATAAGGGCCAGTTGTATGTCGGTTTGCAAAGTCTCTGTTAAAATTGACAAAGGGTAAAACATTAGAATTCACCTTGTGCCCGGCCGGATGGCCAATCAGATGAAAGCACTTCGTATGATTGGCCATCCCGCCGGGCACAAGGTGAATTCTAAGGTTTTACCATTTGTCAACTTTAACAAAGACTTTGAAAACCTACATACAACTGGCCCTAAGTCGATCGAAACGTTTTAGTTTTATTATATTATTTATTTGTGTTTAATAAATAATTATAATTAATTATGTGTGATTTTACTAAAATTCCAACTCTTTATAAAAAAATAATAAAATAGATACTAATAAATTGATATTGGCTTCATGATACTTAAAATGCGGCCCTCCCCCCACCCCTTGAGCGTCATTAATTATCCCATCCCCAGTTTAATGAAAAGTACTCCCCACCCCCCGCCCATTTTAACATTTGATTCAGTTCTAAAGAATTAGAAGAACTAATTATTACCTTTTGTTGAAGTTATAAGACTTGTATTTTTAATTTATAAAACTAAAATATAATAATTTTCAACCCTCCCCCAGAAATTTCAATGACGGACCCCCACATGTGGGCACCCCTGATTTAAATAGTTTTAAGATTATATTGAAAGTTTCTTTTTGCCGAGAGTCGCGAAATTTTTATAAATTGAAGGAGACAATAAATGAGTGTGTCTTCTTCGAGGCTATAGTTTCAAGAGCCTTGCCCTCTTCATCAGTCCTGTGAATCAATTGTAATAGAAGAGGGCAAGGCTCTCGAAACTATAGTCTCGTTATAAATACGTAAATTAAAAATTAATAATTCAAGCAGAAGACACACTCTTTTATTGTCTCCTTCAAGTTTTAAGATTGTCTAAAGTACAAATATATTTTTTACTTTACCAATTTTGATGAAATTTAATATTCTAATTAAGTACCTTGAGGAGTACAAAAAAGGTTATATAAAGTTTTTAGTAAAATTATATTTTAAAGTACTTCATCCTATTTCAAATGACTAGACCAGTGATTCTCAACCACTGTGCCGGGGCACACTAGTGAACCATCAAGCCCATAACTCGAAAACTAAGAGAGTTTTATTGAATTTTTTTTTATTTTGGACAATCCTGAACTCACCTATCTCGTGCTCACGTTTGATCTTTGACTTTTGGGACACCCTGTATATAGATAATTTCATATAAATTGGTAACCATGACGACTGTTTTTGTTGGGGGACGGACATAGATACATAGGTAGGTACATACAGAGGCAGGCACAAATGCGCTTTAGTAGTATAGGATTATTAAATTGCGATATCAGAGGGGATTCATCCCCTTAGGAGTCGAACCTGAGAACTATCATGCGTTCCGGGGAGTCAGCTCACTCCCTCGAGACAAAAACCTCTCTCTGAATCGCAATATCGAGGGTGTGAGCTGACTGTCCGGAAAACATATTAGTTCTCAGGTTCAACTCCTGAGGGGATGAATCCCCTCTGATATCTCAATTTAATAATAATTCTACCAAAATCTTATAATTTGTCCTAAAAATTAAATTCTTTCTCTTTTAATAAACATTGGTTAATTTTAACCTGAGGTGATTTTTCGAAAAACATTCCAACTATTTTCAAAAAAAAGATGCTCAAATCTTTAGTTTTATGTTATTTTTGATTTTAAATCAACATGGAAAAATAGCCAGTGATATCTGATTAATAATAAAGGAATAAACATATTAATATTTCAAATGACTTTGGATAAAGTCTAGCAAGGATACCTACGTTGCAGTTAATTTATGATTTTGTTTATTTTATATAAAAATACAAACAAACACTCCACGCACCGTGAAAGTTAATCCAGCTAATTTGTTTAATATCCTGTATCGTTGTTTTGTCAGCAACTCATTTATTATTGTGTAATTTGATCAATCTTTTCAAGTGTGTAATTGTTTTAATTTCTGTCTATATGTCTAGGCATGATCGCCTGTGAAATCATCATTCGATTTATTTTTTATCATATTATCAGGGTGTGGCCCTTAATGGTCAATTTATTTCAATCGACTCGATGATGATGATTTCACGTTCTCTTATACTTTTTTTTAACGAAGATAAATGGAAAAACCGCCAACGCGATTGCCAAAAAAACTGGGCCTCAACTATTTACACACTGATAAGAGAGATAGGGAGATTATTAGTGAAGAACAGGTGGGAGAGGAATTGATATTTCCGGGTTTACGGCTTACCTTAGAAAGATCTGCTCCAAGACCTGCTTGACATGATCCCTGCCGGTGATGACCATGGCCCCAGTTTCCTGGAAACAAACAACGTTTCGGTCACATGTTCAATTAGTAATAATAATTTTTTTTTTTTAATTTAAACGGTCTAAAATTGTACATTAAAGGAGCTAGATGACCCTACAATCAAATATTTATTAATAATACTGTAAATCATACAAACAATATAATGCACTCTGAAGCAAATCCTGTATTTAACAGTCAATGTTACAATAATTTGTCACAACGATTGGAAAACCCTCTGGATTTCTTAAAAGTATTAACAGAGCTGCAATTTTACTCAAAAAACTAACACTAATCTATGAGTGAACATTGTATTGTATTTATTTTGATTAATAGTTATGTCTATTGATTAAATTATTAAAGTTGTTATAGGGAAGTGTGGACTGTATTTTTTATGCAGATAATTTATATTTTATTGCCAACTTTTCGTCAACTTTGTTGACTTTTTCAGGGCTCAAATAGTTAACTTCCCTGCATATTTGTCATTTTTATAAAAAAAAAAATTATTTTATACCCATAATTTTAATGTATTGTTTTGTCTTATTTTATAAGTTGTTATGATGTATTATTTTGCTTTTTATTATTAATATTGTTATAATGTATTATGTTTGATAAATACCATATTGTACTATATCACTGTTTATTAAGCAATAGCCGTTGAAATAAAATATTTGGGTCATTCCATGTCAAGTTAACGACGTTTTGTCTTTTCAGTTTATTCAATCATTTCATATCAATTGTTTGGTGTAAATTATTATACTTCGCAGGGATAAAATTCTTTATTTTTACGTTATTTAAATCAACTATAGTGATCTCAGAAGAAAAAATAAATCGAAAATGTTTTTTTTTAATTAGAAGTTATTTCATTCCTTTCTTCGTTAATAGCTCAAACGTTGAAATTTGTGAATTTTTTTGAAAAAAATTGAAGGTGTCCCATCGAAAGAAAATCCAGTTTTTTGAGTAAAAAAGGCAAAAAATCTCAATATTTGAATTTTTTTCAAAAAGTACATTAAAAAACGAAAAAACTGACCCTCTATTAAGTTAGAATATCTTTATTCTTGTCAAAGTTATGAATATTTTAATAATGTACATTCATTATTTTTTTTTTTTTTTTTACTTTCATCTACTTTCTTTCAAAAATCGAAATTTCGTAATGGGTTAAGAGATAGAAAGCTAAAAATTTACGTGGATACTTCTTTCTACATAATATACGTATAATAAGATATCAGAAAATCAAAAAAATCGAACAGGGGGATTTTCATTAAAATTCACGATGAAGGGGCCTATCCAGGCCTTTAGGGGATGCACCTCTTTGGTGTGACTTTCTCTCATCAATTTCATTAAAAAGAAAAAAAATAATTGCAGCTAATAAATTTTGAGATGTGTTTAAAAAAAATTGACACCCATTGATTTTCGTATTTTAGACTTCTTACACCAGCTGCAGGACATTAAATAAAATTTACGATTTTAGTTAAAAATATATTACATTTGTTGCTAGATTTTTTTTTTGTGTTGAATCTCAGTCCTCTTTTCAAGGGTAGTAAGTATTTAAGATCTGGACATTTGTCCACTTTGTCAGTCAGCCATGTGTCCCACACGTGTGGGTTACAAGAATTGTCACCAGACCTTTCCAACCCCGTAGCCCTAAACAACACACTTTCTTCCCCTGATTTCTCTTATTTCCGAAAATATCACAGATTTAGATGAATATAAAAAATTACAAAATTTTTTAAAATTTGAATAAAATTTTTCTTGATGCCTACGAATTTTAACCCTTTTGATGGGGCTATTTGAGATGGTGATTCTGAAAATTTGCATTAAATAAACAGAACCTGCACTAGTTTTTGAGATTAAATTTGGTAAAATTTGGTCAAATCGCCGATGTATTTTGATTTAGAATATTAAAACTTGAAATAAAAATATTTAGAACATGAGAAGATGAAGACACCGATAAATTATATATATATATTTATAATAAAATAATTTATTGATTGTTTTTTGTATGTCGATAAATAGAATTCTCTTAAAAAACGCTCATTAAAAATCTAAAAGATTTGGGAGAAAGTTTGCATTTATCAATAGAAATTTAGAAAAATAGTTGAATTAATAAAGAAAATATAAAGGAACTATAATCAATAGATAAATAATTTGAAAATAGACAATGATACAGATTGGGTTGGAGATGAAATTATCTTGAATAAAAATAAAAATATTTTTCTTTAAAAATTTCTGATAAATATAAAAAAAAAACAAAAAAAAAAAAACAGTTCATACACAAGAGCGTGTCCAGGATTTGAGCTAGGACGAGGGGGGGGGGGGGGGGGGGTCTGTCTGTATATCTGTATGTATGTTTGTTTCAGTGGTTTCCGAAAAGCTGCTCACGATTCACGTAAAAACGGCGGAAGGGAATATTATGAAATTTCATATTTACATCAGATGTCTTCTAACTTAGGTTTTTAGCTATATAACGTTTTGATATTTTGACCCCAGAAGGGGGTTTGGGGGGGCGCACGAATGAAAATTGTCAAATAATTCCTAAACTATTAACCCTAGGGCAAATTTTATAATCCGCAAAGTTGTAGGGGATGTGATTTCTGACAACTTTTATTTAAAAAATTTTTCCAAAAAACCACCCAAAAAGGGGGGGGTTAGTGGGTTAGGGTGGGGAATGGGGTGGGGAGTGCGGGGGGAGCATGATGTGGGGGTGCTGGATGGGTTTCGGGGGGTGAGGTGGGTGGAAGTGGGGGGTGAGGGTGGGGTTCAAGGGCTGGGGGATCCAGGGGGCCGCAGAAGGCGGGCCTTGCAGCTAGTAAATGAATAAAATAGTAATAAATATGTAGTTTATAAGTTTAATATTATAATTTTTTTTTTTTTAGTTGCCAACTTACTAATAGACTTTATTTCTTCTAGGGGGAGGAGGGGGGGGTAAGTACCCCCTGCTCTTATACGTCCTTTTGTTAATTTTGTATTTTAAAATTTCGATCATTTCTAAAATTAATATTTTTTTCTAAATTTTAGATAAAAGACGAAATTTAGAAAAAAAAGATTAATTTTAGAAATGATCGAAAATTCAATTAACAAAAGTTCGGATATATGGATTTTTTCTGATATTAAAATAAAATAAACTGCAACGGATCGTTGCTAAACTTTATCCAAATTCATTTGAAATATTAATATGTTTGTTCCTTTATTATTAATCAGATATCACTTGCAATTTGTAATTCATATTGAAATTAATTCAAAAATAATTCTCATTTAAGAGTCGAAGAATAACCATTCTACATTGGATTTTTGACGTTTCGGTTTTTATTGGTAACCATTGCTGAAGACATAGAGGAATCGACTTAAAATCAAAAATAACGATCGATTTTTATCTAATACTAGAGGAATAACCTTATTGAATTCCATTTTTGATGTTTTGACTATTAATGGAAACCTCTACTGAAAATGTAGAAGAATCGACTTAAAATCAAAAAGACTAAATTCTTTTATGGCAAACAACTCAAGCTTGAGCAAGAACTAGATGAGAATCAATCGCTATTTTTGGTTTAAAATCGATTTCTCTATGTCTTCAGCAATGGTTACTAATAAAAACCGAAACGTCAAAAATCCAATATAGAATGATTATTCCTCAAGTACTAGATGAGAATCAATCGCTATTTTTGGTTTAAAATCGATTTCTCTATGTCTTCAGCAATGGTTACTAATAAAAACCGAAACGTCAAAAATCCAATATAGAATGATTATTCCTCAAGTTCTAGATGAGAATCAATCGCTATTTTTGGTTTAAAATCGATTTCTCTATGTCTTCAGCAATGGTTACTAATAAAAACCGAAACGTCAAAAATCCAATATAGAATGATTATTCCTCAAGTACTAGATGAGAATCAATCGCTATTTTTGGTTTAAAATCGATTTCTCTGTCTTCAGCAAAGGTAACGGATAAGAAAACAACGCAGTTGTTATGGTTACTCATAAAAATTCCTCCCAAATTTTTAGCATTTCACAGAGAAGCCTATCCATTCTTACTTAAGCAAGGCTAAATGAGCTATATTAAAACTTTCAAATGAATAAATTTTAAAGAATTTAAAAAATTAAAAAAGTACCATCTTACTCTAGAGTAAAGTACTTTAAAATATAATTTTACTAAAAACTTTATTTAACCTTTTTTGTGGTCCCCAAGGTACTTAATTAGGATATTAAATTTCATCAAAATTGGTTAAGTCATTTTCAAGATATTTAGAAAAAACTAAAAAAGTACTGAAATAAAGTACTAATGTTTGTGGGCCGATATGTACCAAAAACTAATCAGCGCTTCATTTTGTTAAACTAATGGTAGATTTTCAATTTCATTTCAATCGGTGCAACGGTGTGGAAAAAATAGTGGGCCAAAAAAGCGATAACATCCACCCATCCATACATACATCCATCCGCACGCACTAAATGAAAAAATCGCACTTTTTGGCCTCTCGACGAGACCCCATGTAATTTTTGGCAAAACCGTCACGTGCTAATATTCAACCTAATTGAATACTACAATTTGTGACTTTAATTGAGTCCATGGGTTCCGTAGTCTTTACCTGAGGACCCTTTGAAGCCACGCTTGCCCCGAGAGCGATTACAATACTTTACCCATGCTTTTCATTGGATAAAGTAAAAAATTCTTTTAGTTCAAAAATGGAGAAATAATTTTTCGAATGATTTTATTGAGATTTTAAGTTACTATATTTATAATGTAATTTTTGTTTTTCAGAGGATGAGGAACAAAATAAGTGTTTGTTTATGACTTATTTATAATATGGTAAGCATAAATGAACAATTTAATTTATATTTAATTTTATTATTACGAGATTACTTTTAACAGAAATAAGTATTCATTTTTTTATTATTATTATTTAATGTAGTGCGGATTTTTTTTTATTAAAATCTGATTGTCAAACTCAAAAGATTTAAATATTTATCATATAAAATTATTAATTCAACGAAACTGCAAACAGAATACCGGGTCTTGAAAAAGTTTCATTTTGTCTTCTAATTTTGATTAGTTTAATCGCGAAAGCGTATCGAGTCTTGTAAAAGTTTTCATTTTGATTCCATACAATTTTTTTTGGTTAATTTAACGCACCTACGGACCAAAATCGACTTTTCTAAGTGAAAGAGTTGAATGGAAATGGTTGAGACATTTATTCCTTCAGAGGTGTATAAATATATATAAAATACACGGTGTGTGATTCTAAATAAACAAATGGTGTCGTTAAAACGCACGCTCTTTGAGGCTTCACACCGTTTTATGTTGTTATTTATTTGTTATTATATCGTCAATTTTTTTGTTTTTTAATCCTGACCAGTTGAAAGAAAAGGGGTAAAGGGGGCTATCTTGTCCCTTGTTTCCTTCCCCGGGCCCCCCTCTGGGTTCCTCTGCTTGCTTGATACGATTTACGAGTGTGCCCCCGTTAAGAACCAGGAGCACACACACATACACACACAGAGTGCGGGCGGCTGTTTATTATATTTCAAAAGTCGGAAATCAATGTTATTCTTTGTATGGAACAGACACGGAATGCCCTGATAAACACAAGTGGGGTGTTTTCTTGGAGACCCACTCACTACCGTCTTGGTTGGCCCACTGTCTAGGGGTCGCTCTTCACTTTTTAATAAAAAAAAAAAAAAAATATTAAAAAATAAAATACAGCCTCTTTCTTTATCATAAAGTCCACGCAATAAAAAATCAACAAGTGGGAAAATCACTGCTTTTCGGGGGAGGGAAAAAAATTTATATATTTCGAAAACTCAAAAATTAAACATTAAAATAATTAAATAAGTAGCAGGAATAGCAGGGAATTGGACAAAAAACACAGATTTTTTATTAAATGGGCCAGATGTTACGTCAATTTATTTTGACTTCCTCATTGACTAATATGGTAAATCAGAAAAACTTATATATTGATTACAAATAAATTTAAATTAGATAAGGTTATAAATAATAAAATAAATGAATAAATACTTTGAAAAAAAAAATAATCTCAAAAAGTTAAAAAAAAAATAATAATTGAAAATTTTTGGAAGAAATTCTCTCTTTATGAATTGAAAATTTAGTTGGTTTATAGAACAATGATGAATCAAATATAAACAATTAATATTTTGAATAATAGACAATGGTGTAGAAATTTTAATGACACACTCTGCGTCTTAACTTCCACCCCTGTGATTAATCAAAAATTATATTAAATATTTTTTATTTTTATTCATGGTAATTTCATCTCCAAAACAATCTGTATCGAGTGGATTTTGATGAGGCAGTCCAAAATTCAAAAAAGAGAGATAATTATAAGTATCTTTTTTATTCAAAAAACGACGTTTCGGAGGTTTATTCATTCCTTCTTCAGGGCTTTGAAAGCACCGTGAAGAAAATCGAATGTGACATTCCCGTCAGTGAATAAACCTCCGAAACGTCGGTTTTTGAATAAAAATATAGTTATATATAATAATTATCTCTCTTTTTTGAATTTTGGACTGCTTCATCAAAATCCACTCAATTCACTTATCAGTCTGTTTCCAAAAACTATTTCAATCTTACAATCTGTGTTTTCGAAATATTTATTCGTTTATAGTTGGTTTATATTCATTTTTTAAAGCAACTATTTTTTTTATTTTTTTCAAATTTCTATTGATAAATGTAAAAAAATTTCCAAAACGTTTGGATTTCAAATAAATGTTTATTTAATACTAAAAACAATCAATCAACTTTTTTCAATTAGATTTTAAATTTGAGTAAAAGTAAAAGAATCCATGGAATAAACCCCTACGTAGGATTATGACGTAGTTTCTAGCTTGAGAAACTAGTATTCCGGGCATAATCAATTCAATGAATAAAGTAAAGAAAATTTATAAAATTTAAGAAACTTTTAAAATTTAAAAATATAAAATTTTAGGTAGGTTTCACAAAAAAATAAAAAACAAGATGCTTGTTTTCTCTGGAACTCCTGAAGATGGGTTCGTACCCCGAAAGATATACCCGAGGGGTGAACCGCGACCTAATATGCTGTACTCCTACTTCAACTTGTACTTCCAAATATTTCCAAGCAATCCCGAAAAATTCCAAGTACTTCAAAATATTTCCAAGCAATCCCGAAAAATTCCAAGTACTTCAAAATATTTCCAAGTACTTCCAAAATAGTTCCAAAGAGGTGTACACTTACTTCTAATCGCGGATCACCCCTCGGATATACCAATAGAGTCATGCTAAACAAGCATCTTGTCTTTTATTTTTTGTGAAACCTACCTAGAATTTAATATTTTTAAATTTTAAAAAGTTTCTTAAATTTTTTAAAATTTTCTTTACATTATTTAAATATGTTTCACCAAGAACCCACACCATTCTCCCTTAACAAAATTCATTGAATAATATAACTAAATGAATATTTTATTCTACTTACTTGTTCGACAAGGTGAGAATTCCAAATAGTTTTGAAAAGAATTGGAGGCGACGTAACAAGTTCCGACAGGATTCCTCTGGTCGCGTTTTAACGAAAACCAAACATATCGAGGGGCACAGGCCTGGAAAACAAAAAACAACAACAACATTAGCAAAAGTTTTGAATATATAAATCTCGATCTTGTTGATGTGTTTTGTTAAACAGCTGAGAAGAGAGCCTCTTGAGGAGGCTAAACTAAAAAAGAGATGATGACGTTTTTCAAGTTGCTGGGCCAGCATGCTTTTCAGCAACAACTTAACAAGTTAAAAGCATTTTTGTTTTTGTTTTGGTTCCAGACATATGAGAAGCTGCATTTCCTCGTCTGGTCCACTTGAACTTCTCTCCTTTCTCTAATGTGGAACACAAATTCACCAGGAGAGCAAAGAACTTTATCAGCAAAGCAAATATTTATATGATGCGGAAAAAGAAATCGATTCTTTTATACGTTCCCAATACGATTAAGTCAAATACATTTAAACCAAGTGCTTGTTTATACGTAATTGAGTTAAGCGAAATTCTATCTTCTATAACTACAAATCTCTCAATGACAATTCTACTCGAAACATTAAAGCAAATCAATGAGGTTGACCTCTGTTTGATGCTAATTACCATATACTTTATAGAATGAAAAAAATTATTCATTGATTGTATAGACATAGACTATAGATAATAAAAAAAAAATAGAAATCTTTTTAAAAACAATTTTAGAAATGTTTATTAACTCAGACGTTTCGGGAGAATTTCTCCCTTTATCAATAGCAATTTCAAATTTCAAAAAGAGAAAAAAGTTACTTTCTCTAATGGTTAAAAAGCAACCCCCTTTTTTTCATTTACTTATATATAAATTCTTTTTAAAAAATTATTGTTTACTATTTACAGAATACAAAATACAAATTGAATTATAATAAATTGATCTCAAGAGAAATTGTTTTTAAAATAATTGTGTCAAAAAAGGCGAATATATAAATCCAAAACCCAAATAGCCCAAGAGCCCACGACGGCCAAACCTTCGTTATTTTATAAAAGCTGAAAGTTTTTCTGTGCATGTCCCCTATACAGGTAAGAACGACCAGCGACTATAGAGTTTGGGTTGTGGTTACTTTGGCAGAGTAACAGGTAATAAAGGTGTATAAAATAGTACTTTAAATTCGTTAAAGTATAAAGCTCAATTTTTTTATATTTTCTTCAGGATAACTTTGGAAATCTCGTCATCCATTGCCGGACACTTATGACAGTTGCTACCCCCTGCCAGACACCCCTAAACTTTAAGAAACTCAAGCTTGAGTGGTTTGCCATAAAAGAATTTAGTCTTTTTGATTTTAAGTCAATTCTTCCACGTTTTCAGTAGAAGTTGTCACTAATAGTCAAAACAATAAAAATGGAATGCAATAAGGTTATTCCTCTAGTATTAGATAAGAATCGATGGTTATTTTTGATTTTAAGTCGATTCCTCCATGTCTTCACCAATGGTTATCAATAATAACCGAAATGTCAAAAATCTATGTAAAAACCATTAAAACTGTCCGCCTATTGATGTAACATTTTTTATAGGTCGCCAAGTAACATATATAAAATTTATCTTTTATATTATAACGAAAGTATAATTATCATTTATTAAAGTTTAGGGGTGTCTGGCAGGGGGTAGCTACTGTCATAAGTGTCCGGCAATGGATGACGAGATTTCTAAAGTTATCCCGAAGAAAATATAAAAAAATTGAGCTTTATACTTTAACGTATTTAAAGTACTATTTTATACACCTTTATTACCTGTTACCTGCCAAAGTAACCACAACCCAAACTCTATAGTCGCTGGTCGTTCTTACCTGTATAGGGGACATGCACAGAAAAACTTTCAGCTTTTATAAAATAACAAAGGTCTGGCAGTCGTGGGCTCTTGATCTAAAAGAGAATACGGATGAGAATAAATAAAAATAATTAAAAAAATATTTTTTTTTATATATAAATAAGCTTATGTGGCCATCCACATGACTTTATCAGACACCTGGCCCCCTCTTATATTTATTAATTAATGAAATAATTTATAATTATTTACGAAGAACCCCCTTTTTAATTTTGGGTCCATTAGCAATTAATAATACCTCCTTTTAAAATATCAGTTTTCTTCGATCTTTGAAAATATTTTTCTCTATCAATTCATACTGATAGTTCTATTTTTTCGAAACACCCCAATTTTGGCCCCTGAAAAATAATAAGTCTCTTTTTTTTAGTATTTTTCATTTTTCTTGGCTTTTTTAGTTTGAAAATCTTATAATTTTAACTTTTTAAACCCCCCATTAATTTTGGTTTCGATTTCAACCAAAATCTAATCAGCTGTCAATCTCAATGGACCAAAACTATATGGGAAATTTCGTATTGATATTCAAACTAATTTTTGAGCTAGAGCGTACAAAAAAATTTCGTAACGTATACTAACAGACATTTTGACAAAACAATTAATATCTCGTGAAATATAATTTTTTCGATCTTCAATTCATTAGGGTTTTTTTGTAGACCAAAACGTCATAGATTTTCTAATTTTTTTTGTCAAGTTTCAGAAGTTTTTTAGATATTTCGAAAGCAAAAAAAACAACACTTTTTTCATGAACGATTACAATACAAGTATGACATAAATTTAACAAACACCTGCCCCCCCCCCCCATGCATTTTAGGAAGCTAATTTTTATATTGATGCCCTAAATGTTTTCTGTTCGAAATTTGATCCTAATTGGACAGAGAGTTCAAATTTTCAAAAACCCTCCCCAACTTATTTGTGGTCCGATTTCAACCAAAATATAATCAGATCCTAATCTCAATATAAATATTCCAAATACAAAATTTCGTTTTGTTATCTTAATTGGTTTTTAAGCTGAAGAGAACACAACAATTTAGAAGCGATAACCTCTTCTATTTCGACTAGAATTGCATCAGACGCATAACTGGAGGGTAAATGACACCAGAGAATGTCTAGAATTATAATTTTGTCATTTTCCCTAATAGTTTAAACGAGAAATCTATTAGGGGTGAGATTTACGCTCATTTTTTAGTTGCCAGGAAGGAAACCCTCATTGGGGGGAGCCGGAAATCCCGAGGTTACACAAGTCAACGGCAAGCCGACTTACTCGCGGGGCTAAAAATAACCGGAGATCGATTTAGAAACAGGGATACATTTATAAACAGGGCCCCGAAGAAGGGTACATGATGACATCAACACCGGGCCACACCTTAAAATCACTCAGCGGACATGCGAAAGGACAAGCCAGGACATTACGAGAAGAAATAGAGATTAATGGAAAAAAGAAAGACTCTACTCTAGGAATTTTAATTAATAAAATATTATTTGCCATAATATCCAGTGTGTAAGGTCAGGTGGGGTAACTGGGCCAGCTTCTTTTGTTTTCCCAAGGATAGTACTCCATATTTTTGGCTAACTAAGCTTCCTCACAATTTATAGATCTCGTGACTAAATTAATTGAAAGATGAAATTTTCTTCAAATAATCATGATACTTTCAACTTTTGATTATTCAAAATTTTGGAATTATCTTAAGTTGAATGTAAAGTTTTGCGGTTGGCCCAGTTAAACGCGTTGTGGGGTAATTGGACCAGCCCAGCCTATTTGCTGTTTTTTTTAATTTTTAACATCTTTTGAGCAATTGGACATGTTCCCCTATCCCTCAAAAAGCCTTGGCCGTAGGTAGAATTAGTCTCATTTGTATATGGATTAAAAATAATCAAAGATGTAAGCGATTCGGGGTAATTGGGCCCTGACTAGGCTGGCCCAGTTGCACCAAGACTTCTATTTTTTTTTATTCTATTGAATTTTTTAAGGTAGATAAGTTTAAACGCCAAGTATAATTTTTAAAATCGATTTTTATTACAGAAAATACAAAAAAAAACGTATCATAAATCAAACAACTAAACAAAATAATTTCATTTTACCCATTGAAATAAAGTTAAATAAGTTCCTTATGCTTTTAATTAAGTACTTACTCAAGTTTCAATATTTTCAAGGAACTGGGTAAGGCAACTAGGTAAATAAGCACATAACTAGGTAAATAAGTAAATAAGTAATTAACTTAACTAAGTACTTAAGTATAAAATAAACTTAAAGACATTTCTCTAATTCAGGAACACTGAAAATTTCCCACCAATATGAAAAAGTGAATTGCGCTAAAAAAAATGCGGTAAAATTAAAAAGCTTTACAGGACCCCTGGCTCAGTCGCCCCCCGGTCCCAGTTACCCCACCTGACCTTATCTGTAATACGTGGGGATAATTCTGGGGTGGTTATATGAGTCAAATTAAACATATTATGTCTTTAAACGCTTCTTTTATCTGCTAATTTCGCTTTTTTACTAAATAATTTATATCTCTGGACTGGTGGACCAATTGAATTGAAATCTCGCACTTAAATCATAAATATAAAAAGAGAAAACAACTTTTTTCTTTTTTTTCAATATTTTAAAAAGTTCCATTGATAAAGGGATATTTTCTCCCGAAACGTTTGGGTTAAAAATTAAGGGCAACGATTCCTTTCACCTAGAAGTTACAAAATGAAATTAACTTTTTTCATCTTTGAGATATAAGCTCTCAAAGAGTCAGGACCCAGACTGGCCATCGCAATACTCTCTCATTATATTCTATAGAATATAAATGTGAAAGTAATAAACGTTTTAAAGATTGTTTTATAAAAGATTTGTATTTTTTTTAATATTTAAAAAGAATCAATAAATGTTTTTCTATAAAGACCAAGATTGGAAAAAAATATCAACTTGATCCAATTATTCGTTTTAAAAGGGCAATTATTTAAAAATTTCCCGTTTTTGAGTTATTTTCATTTAGAAAGTTCTAATGGCCGCCATTTTGAATCAAATTTATATATTTTTTTTCAAACTAGGTCTTTTTATTTATGAGTTGCGTGCCAAATTTCAACTCGATCATTCAAGTTGTTTTAGAGATTATTTAGTAAAAAAACAAAATGGTGGAAATCTGGTAAAAGAGGCGTTTCCGTATGTTTATATGAACATTTTGACCCATATAAACATCGCCTGAATTATCTCCGCGCATTATAGATACACTCTGTAAGTAGATACATGCCCGGACCGAGCGTTTTTTTTTTTTTATTTACTTAAAAGCGATAAATTAATATTATTTTTGATTGTAAATTCTGGTAAAAAAAGACGATTTTTAGTTCCAGTCAAAATTGAATAAAATTTAATTTATTTTTTTGCTAACGTTTTGACCCGCTCCGGCCGTCATCAAAGCATTTGATCGCTGTGTGCAGAATTTTCCGACTTAATTGTAATTAAACCTTGAAGACGATCCTCTGAATCGTTTAGTTTTTTAAGAGGATAAAAATGTCGTTCTAATAAATTGTTTTATTCGGAATTCGTGCTTTTCATTATTATCCTTAGGCTGCCTTTATATGAATTCATAATTGAGTTCTACACCACTCCGTCTTTAATAATAAATACCTATAATTAATTAAATCTCCTAATTTCAATATATAATAATATTTGTAATGAACTATTAGTGTGTTTTTAAAAACAAAACAATTACTATAATTTAGAGAAATTTGTCAAAAAATAGCCTTCACAAATTAAAGAATCTACCAAATATTGCACTTTTTTTTATTTTTATCATACAAAAACCACTTGACAATTTTTAACACTCATCCTTTATATTATCATCCCTAGTTCCGGTTTTACTTTGATAATAATCAGCGGTTAATGGTTAAGTTAACAAAAAAATCATATGTTTTTCTGTGGTTGGAAAATTCTATAAGTGTGTGTGTGTTTAATAGTTTATTTTCAATCTCGAATGGAGAAGCTATGCTATTTATGCCTCGTTCACTTGTTAAGAAGTTCCTTTCAGAAGACAACAAATCCTTATAACTAATTGAAATGTCATTTAAAAGAAAAAACAAAACAACAACAACAACATTAACAACAACGAGCAAATGAGAAATGAGTTTTAATGTTCGCTGCCGAATTTGTCTGTAGGTTTGTGATATAAATCATCAGTGATGGGTGTATAGCCGTTAGAGTTAACTACTGCGTGTGTGTGTGTGTGTGTTATGAGAAACGGCGACCTTTTAACCACTGGTCAAGTCAGTTGTTGGTAAGGACGAAGGAAGGACTGTGCAAGGATGGCATCCCGTCTGTCAAGTGATCCGCAGATGGATCTAAGGCAAGGGCAGGTCGGGGACAACGAACCCGTCTGACAACGAGGTAGGGGACAAGAAACGATGGCCATTGTCCAGTAAAAGATGACCTCAACATCTGAGAGAGGAAAGTCACACAGATTCTATCATTCCGAAGTGTCAGCGTCAAAACGACCATCCCTTAATATAGCGAGTTTGCACAATTCTTGGATTTCAGACTATAAATGGAGACAGGTGAAGCAGGATAAGCAACAACATTTCTGCTTCAAACGTCACACGACCACTTGGAGGATCTCAGATTAAATCAAATCCGCAAACAAAAATTATACAAATTTATGGAATATTTTTAAAAACCGATGCTTGGGAGAATTTTCCCACCGAAAGAATGAGCTGGTTACATATCATCACTGTTATATCAAAATGTCGTATGTCAAAATTACCAAAAAAGATTGTATTTGGTAGCTACATCTGCTCTCAAATTGTTTTATCAAATTGTTATAATTATTATAATTATGGTATCAAGTATTTAGGGTTAACACAAAATGAAAACACACGTTTTTCTTAGCTAGTGAAAAGTGTAGATTTTTACATACGACATTTTGACATAACAGCGACGGTCGATATAAGAGTTAAAGTTGCTGATAGAAATTTTCTAAGTCAAAAGGGTTGTTGTTACCCTATCAGAAATCGAACCTCAGTCTCAAAATTAGCAATCCGGACCAATTGGAAGAATTCAAAATTCGATACACTCAACCACATCTATTTATTTAAACTATATGGCATGGATATATTAAATTGACAATCACTAGAACTCGAAATATTTAATAAATTTTACAAAGTTAGCTGTCGATGAAACATTTTTAAATAATAATATTGCACGGTAGGTTTCACAATATATATATATTTCGATTACGTATTTTTCTATGTTAACTCCTGATGATGGGCTCGTAATCCGAAATATGTATATACCTATATCGAGATAAAACTCAAAACATATATATTGTTTTATTAGATATAACAAATCAGAGGAAAAAAGGAAACAATATAACATCGTGTTATATTATATACGACCAATCGCAACGTTTCTTGTAACTTCGACAGGCTCTATACAAAAAATAAAAACAATTGAATCACTCACAATCATTAAAATTAACCCAGACATTATATAAGTATTTACCTTGATCAAATTATTTTCAAACACCTTGTCATTCAATTTTTTCTTGCAAATTAGAATACATTTAATTATATAACACCATTATTGTTTTAGAGTAGCAATGGACCAACTGTTTTACCTCTGATTTGTTATATCTAATACTGATTATGGAACTGAACAACAATAATGATTTCTTTTATTTTTGTGAAACCTACCGTGCAATTTTACTTACTCTTATTAGGGGAAATATTTAGCGAATTACCTCACTGGGTAGCAAATTATACTGGATTGCTAATTTCGGGACTCGGGTTCGATTCCCGAAGGGAGGACAACCCTTCTGACAAATAAATATCCATTCCATTTCGGATCTGGCTAATTGGTAGACGCTCTCAAATAACTAAAACCAACAAAATACTCATCTAAAAAACAATAATAAAACGAATATGGACATATGGCATACAACACTGGGGTTCGGCATTTGAATCCAACATAGAAATTATTCAAAGATTCCAAAACAAAGTGCTGAGAGCAATCGCTGATGCCCCCAGAGGTGTACCAAACACGACTAAACTAAAAGACATAGAAATAACTTCCGTCAAAGACGAAATAAGAGAACACAGCCAAAAGTACCTAAACAAACTAACACACCACCCAAATGAGTACGCTCATGACATAATAAATACATTACCACCAACAAGATTAAAAAGATACAGAGCAATCAATCTATCACAACGCTTCACGTGACAATGCCAAACCTTCTTGAAACCAATAAATCACACCTTAATGATAAGTCAATGGAAATATCATTAAAATCATTGTAAATCATGTCATTTTTCATTGTAAATCATGTCATTTTTCATTAAACCTGTAAAGAAGCCTATTGGCCGCTAGGGCAGATTGCTGATGTACTCTTGGAGACTAATAAAAAAAAGATTTCGGATCTAATAGATGACAACATGTGATTTTTTTAGGTGATTACATTACACTTGAAGAAAAAGAGTAGATTTTCCGAAATGTCTGTTTTTAAAAGATTGAAAAGGACTTCTCTTCTATTGTTATTTTATTTATTCTTGATTGCATCTCCATCAAATCCGTTGATGCCAGTCTCCAAGAAGATACTACTAATGTACTATATAAAAATATTTATTTACCTTAATTAATCTAGAAAATTATTAAGGATAGAATATAAAACACATCTTTTATTTATGTTAACAAAGAGGAATAAAGTATCAACAATACTAATATTTTTAATTGTACCATACAATAGGCAGTGCATTGGCCATGTGTCATGGCCACAGGGACAAATTTATATTCACAACAAATGTAGAATTATGTAATTTTAGAGCTGATTCATTCGTTGGCAAGCTTACTCTGGCAATCATGGCGCATGCCCCTTTATGAGTTTTATTTATTCCTTAATATATGACCCGTTCAGAAACAAATGTGATTTATTTTATAAAACAAAAAGCGGCCAATTGTGAGCGTAACTTGTGAACGGGTTTCGTTGGTCACTAAGTTTTT
Organism: Forficula auricularia; assembly: GCA_024734495.1. Taxonomy (NCBI): domain Eukaryota; kingdom Metazoa; phylum Arthropoda; class Insecta; order Dermaptera; family Forficulidae; genus Forficula; species Forficula auricularia. The sequence continues at coordinate 15,266,761 of JALMQS010000187.1, read as the reverse complement.
ATAAGTTTTTTATAATTTCGTTTCAATTTTATGATTGTTTATGAAATTTTTCTAAAAACATCTCCCTACCCAAAATAATCATTTGATTAAGATTTTAATATTATTTTTAATTTGAGGGAAAATGAATACATATCATTTCTAAATTTCAAGTTTGTATATTATTCGGGCTACAATACTCTAACACGAGGGTCTGGTTTTACTTTTGAAACAGAACCCTAAAAATGTGACACGTAAAAAAGAAATTTATTTATTGTGGTTTCAGTTGCCAAAAATCTATATGAATCATATAAAATTATTGAAACAGTTTTTTTATCGCCAACTTGTGATATTATTAGTACCTACCTGAAAGACCGAGCGCTGCTCGTTAATTTTTGCTTTAGTTAAAAGCGATATATTAATAAATGTTTTAATTTTAAATTCGAATAAAAAAGTCTATTTTTATTTTAAGCCTGAATTAAATAAAATTCAAAAAAATTTATTTATTTTTTGCCAACATTTTGACCCGCTTCAGCCATCATCAAGGAAGGCATTGTTGTTGCACAAAGTTTTGAACTTAATTGAGATTAAAAATTATATTCATATACACGGAGGTTACTTGGTTGATCCTTTTAAATCCTAAAGAAGAAGAGACGATCTTAAAAATGGTCAGGTTTTTTAAGAGGATGAAAATGATTTTCTATAATAAATTATTTTTATTCGAAATTTGTGGCTTTTATTATTATCCATGGGCTGTTTTTGCAACAATTCTGCATTGAGCTCTACCAGTGAGTCTTCCATAGAAAATACGTCTAATTAATTAATTAAATTCACTAATTATAATATATAGTAATACCTATATTATAATATTTGTAATGAACTATTAGTGGATTTTAAAATTTAAAAACCAATTAATTAATTAATAAAAAAAAATTGAAAAAATTTCATTAGGGGTCGTCCATAAATTACGTTACATGAGTTTCAAGACTTTTAGGCCCCCTGTGTCACATTTTCATTGAGCCCCCTGTATTGAGTTGTCACACTATCAATTTTATATCCTACTAGATAGAGGATGACGACCGGACCTTAGGCTAGGCGTCACCTATCCCTTGGCGGGGAGCGTCTCGTTCATACCAATTTAAAAATTGAAATTTAAAATGATACTGTAATTACTGAAAGAATGTGCTGAATGAAATTGATTCAAAAATAAGGAAATATTTATTTAACACATTGGCTAAGCACGATCACTATCTGACCAATCAGAATCGTTCTAATAATTTAACGCTTTGCCATTGGCTATGCACTGGCCAATCAGATTGTTTGGATCATACAAACATATACATATACTTTTCCATTTTATATGTATAGATAATTTTTAAAAATTATAAATTTGTCTTTTGTGACATCACAATTTTTAAGATCCCCGGGCCCCCCTGTCCCCCTTAATGTGTGACGTAATTTATAGCGACCCCTTGTACATACACACCTATGAATAATTATTTTAATTTAAGAAAAAAACAATCAAATTAAAGTTACCCGAAGATAAGGCTATGGCTGATCGAATTGTAGACCAAAAACCCATAAACAGTAAAATCATGAGATTTCTACAAACCAATTCTAGTACATAAATATATACAAGAATCACTCATTTAATAGTATAATATTATGATTTTTTTAATTAAACTAAAAAGCGCTGCTCTGTGATCTCTCCACGCCCTTATGATACCTGATCCATTCCTTGATTCATTTTACTTGCAAATGTAAAAATACTCCTTTTTTTTATTACTTATTCATTTATTCTATTGAAAATTTACTTTTTTATTAGCGACTAGTATTTCATAATAAAAAAAAAAGAATTGATTTCAAAGTTGAAAACAAAAAACAAACAGCCAACAAACGATAAAATTTCTTACCATTACCGTCAAGTTTTCAAGCAAGAAATGTAAGAAAGTAAGAAAAAAGAAAAAACAAGTCAATAAACGTGTTTCAAACCGTCCGCTTAGAATAAATACAACAGAGTAATTTCTTTGCTAATAAAGTAACTCGAGAAATAGAGATTCGAGAGGTACATATTCACTATACATGTTGATAATGATAATAAAACGTTTGCTAAATTCTTACATTTTGACAGTATTTAATAGTAATTACATGTAGTTCACGAGGACAAAAATGAAAAAATCTATATCTATCTATTATACTTATAACAATGCGGGACGACGCCGACGTGATTTTTTTAATTTTAAAACCCGCTAATAGTTCGCCGAGCTAGCTAACGCGCTGGCCCCGCTTCGGCATCGATGATGACGATGTTGGAGCGGAATGCCGGGGTTCGATCCTGGCTAGCATATAAAATTTATATCGGCTAAAACTCGGCTCCTTCACTAATCCTACTAACTTACTGATGTGCTGTCTAAATGGGCTTTGTTCCCGGTGACAATAAATAAATAAAAAAAAAATATTGTTATAAAACCCACTAATAGTTCATGACAAATAAAATTTAGTAGGCTGGTTGGCAGCACGATATCCGCCGAAGGCAGCCTTCGCAGCTGATAAAATATAGTTTATCGACATATTAATAAAGCGTTCGTGGTTAAAGAGTTTATTCAAAATTTTTGAAATAAACATGCACTGTTTAATATACAACCAGTCCTTTTTTTCTACTTTTTCTAACGCAATTTGCAAAGATGGTATAAAATCTTTTTTTAGGCAATTTTTCCCCAATATTTTTTGTTGAATATTTAAATTCAATTTTAAAAAAAAATTAAAGACGTATTACAGAATATATTGTGCAAACTAAAAGAACTTTAGAGCATCAATTAACAACACTAATTGACTCTGATGGTTGTTCTAGCGAAATGTATTTTTTAAGCGATACTTTTTAGGCGTTGATTTGCTGGAACCGACAGTTCTAATTTAGACCCTCTTTCTTTATTTCAATCGGATTACAATTTATACATTACTAATAACTTATGGCACTTGATAAGTAAGTTACACCGATTAAAAAAAAATCGTTAAAATTATTTTTGAGAAAATCCTAAAAAACGAAAAATCTCTTATGTAAATGTCAACTTCCGGTGTTCTTATTTAAACCAAAAGTTTGCTGTACTCCTTCTAGCTTATATAGAGCTTAAGTTTCGAATTTCATAGCTCTGAGACTTACGGTTGCGAAACGCAGGGGTAGATACATACGTACATACAGCACACGTATGCAATTTTTTGGTCACTTTTTGGCCTTGAGGGACCTAAATATCCGAATTTTTGTTCTAAATCCGGTTCGAAAATATTAAGGGTATTTCTTCCTTCCACCTAAAATTGACAAAGTGAAATTAATTTTTTTCATTTCTGAGATAGAAGCTCTCTAAGTGTCAAGATCCCAGCAGACGATCGCAATTATATTATTATATATTATATTATATTTTTTAAATATAAATGTGAAAGTAATTTGTATTGTATTTGATTTGTGAGCTTACTCAAATTATTTCTTTAAATACTTAAAAAAATAGATAGATGTATTAATTTATTTCATACAATTTTTACATTTGTACATATCCTGAGCTAATATAGTATTTGAGGAAAGTAGTTTCTCAATTACCTGTATGATTTTGTATTTTAGAGATAGACAAAGTAAAAAAAAAAGAAACAAGAATATCTGACATCATCAAAGTTTGTTCAATTACACATCAATTTCAATAAAAAGTCAAAAAAAATACTATCTTGGTTTAAATATTGCATGATATTGTATTAATATTCATGGCTCATTCATTTCCTCTTCTTTTTGATTACAAATATAATACTTTTTTTTCCGAATGAGCGTTGATAATGGAAAAATAAATATATGATGGCTGAATGTTTTGCCAAGAAGAAGAAGTATAAACAGGCTTGCCAACAAACCAACTCGAGCAAAAACTGCTTGGCCTTACATGGCGGCCTGGAATGCTTCAAGAACAAATCGAGAATTGCATTGGATGAGGTTGCAACCACACGAGTTTGTCCACTGTGCACACACTCAGCTCGAAATAAATAAAACAAGACAGGTAGGATATCAAATATTTTTATTACTTCGCTTTCAGAGAGTCCACATCAGACATATTATAGTAACGTTCACGGAAAAACGTTTTTTTTTTTTGTCTTATTCACCATTTTATTTTGTGCTTTCAAAATAAATTAACGTAAAAATGTGGACTGTTAAAATTTTATGAGAGAAAATAAAAGAAAAATGATTTATAGCTGGAAATTTTGGATGAAGAATGGCGGTAAATGTTCATAGGAGGGCCTAGAAGTTGCTAGAGATTTTAATGCGCGATAACAACATATTTACTCAGTTATCTCATTTTTTACCCATTAATTTTGTTTTCAGTACAAACGTTAAGCAGAAAAAATATTCACTTTGAAATGTATTTATTATATGTATAATAAATAATTTTGATATTCATATATTTATCCCCCATAAGAAGAATGTCTAGTATGTACATAAAGTTAAAAATCACAAAAAATCACTTCAAAGTTTAAATCTTGGCTAGGTAATGCTTAAAAATACTGATTTTATTTATTGTAATGTATTCTACCTAACTTTCAATTTATTCTACCTAAATTTAAATGTCAGAAAATGTTTTAAGAGCAATAAAAATATACTTTTTTGATTAAAAAAACAGATGTTTCGTTTTTTTTAAGTATAATTATTATCCTCTCCGGAAGGTGAATTTACTAATGAACCTAAAATAGTCAAGAAAAATGTCTTACTGTGTTTGTTATCTCCACTATAACTTTTTAAATGGTACTTGAAAGTATGTCGTTTTTGCTTTGTGGTAATTTAACAAACATTTTTCTCGTTCAAAATATGTCATATCTTAAGTTTTTACTATAACCTAAAACTACCATAGATGGCGGTCAAAACGGTCTTGCAAAATTTTGGAAAAATTTAATTTTCTTAAAAAAAAAGCTTGGGTTAATATTAAATTATATATTGTTTCTTGAAACGAGCAAAAATAAACTATATGCTTAGGCCAGTTAAGTCAGCAAAATGCATTGGCGTTGAAAATTGCGGAACAATTAGAAGACTGATGATGAAAATCAAATCTTCAAAATTATAGCCTCAAACAATATATATATATGTATGTATTGGGATGGGTAAAATATTTCGAATCCCCCCCTTAAATTGGTTTAAAATACAAAAAACTAAGCTGTCTAAAATTATGACCGATTTTGATACTAATAATCCGTGCCACCGAGGGTTGAAATTTAAAAGCGATTTAACATAGGAAAATCTTACTTTTTGAGATTTTTGAATGTAACATTTATTTTCCAATATTTTAGTATGAAAATGAGTACCTTTTAGGTTTTAGGGACAGTGGACAAGAATCTAATATTAAAACAAAATTTTGACTTTTTGACAACTGTTAATTTTTAAAATTTCGATTCTCGATGAATTTTTTTTTTCTTAGATTCGTGTCCAGCGACCCCAAAACCCAATAAGGTACACATTTTCATACCAAAATATTGGATAATAATAATGTTACATTAAAAAGTCTAAAAAGTACGATTTCTTGTGTTAAATCGCATTTAGATGTCTACCCCTACGGTGGCACGGGTTATTATTGTCAAATATAATTTTACAGAGAATAGTTTTTTTGTATTTTAAACCGATTTTAGGGGGGGTGGGGGAATCGAAAAAGTTTACCTTTCCATTTTCTACGGCCACCCTAGTATGTATATAGCAGTAACGCGCAGTCCACCCATCCCTAAAATTTCAAAACGTCAAGAGTATTTTCATTCCGTGTTATAAAAAATCTTTATTCAATTTGAAAATTAATTAAAAATTCTGCGTTATGAATTTTACAAAAAGAAGCGAAAAATAAAATAAAATTTTAAAAATTAAAGGGTTAAATTATTTTTTGGACAGCATCCCCTGGTTGAAATGTCACCGCCCACCAGTGGTATGTAGGTGTATGTGTTTATTTGCATCAAGCAGAGGACAACCCCTTCAAGGATTATATTATTGTTTTTATGACAAAAAATAAATTTTTTCAGCAAGGCTGTTGTTTAAATAAAATTAATTCGCAATGAATACAAAAGACCGACTTACAAAAAGAGGTAAAAATAAATAAATAAATAACAAAGTTAATAATACCTGAACGTGATCGACGATCAAGTCATACTAATACACTTTAATTTTGTTATTGTTATTTTTTTTATTTTCAAGAAAGGTCCAAAATATCTAATTATCTCATCAAGAACAATTGAAATTGAAAAAATGTCCATTAAAATAAAAAAATTGCTACTGGCGAGAGGCACAATCGAAGAAAAAAACATTCCAAATGAACCTTAAAACACAATTCGAATTCAATTGCTAATACTTTTAAGAGTTCTCTCTTTTTGTCAAATAAAGTAATTAAGATAATTTGGAATCAACAAAGGTGAACCAAAGAGTTAAAAGCTTCTTAAACAGTCCTCGTCACTTTTTATCTAAAAGACAAACAGAGAAAGAAGAAGGTAAAAAAAAATTCCAACGATTGTCAGAAGGAGACAATTTTCTATAAAAAAAATAACAATTTTATAAGAAAAGAAAAGAATTTAAAATATTTTTTATAGGTTAATTTGAAAATGTGTCATCAGCCGTACATTATCCTCCTTTAACCGAAAATAATCCGGCGCTTCAGCATGACAGAATTAAGAAATGTCATTTAGCCGGATACTCACAGGATTTGCCTCGCGAGGCCAGCCCTTTGAGGAAAATGCCTGGTCGGTCAGTACGTGCCTCGCCCAAGACAAAAGTGCCCGTTGCCTCGTCTAAGCCTGCCTCAGCCCGATCCATCGCTTGTCGGTTTTTGAGAATGCTCAAAGGTGCCTCGGGTCGTTTCCTGCTTTCACTCTGGACGGTTCTGCGGCAAACGCCCGAGGCAGCCTCGCTCAATCAGTATCAGTCTATTGAGGATTTCAATCTAGGGACAGATTTATATTTAATATTTTATTTTTCTAAACCAGCGCTTCTTAAACTATGGGTCGCGACCCCATTTTGGGTCGAGTAGGTAACTAAATTTTGGGGCTTTCTAGCCATCAGCCAATTTACGATAATATTATATTTTTAATTTTTGTCTTCTATCTAGGGATCAGATTTTAGCCGGATGCCGCGAGTCGGATTCGAACCCGGGTCCATTTGATTAGCAGGCTGGTACGTTATCACCTCGGCCAACCCGACCCTCAATGCGTGGTTGTTAAACATTAATCTAATAAATTAAAGTATAATAAATTCCAGGTATATTATATATGTGATAGTTTCAAGGAAAAGAGTCCTTGTCTTTATCTACTAGTTTTTTCAGGAATGGCAAAAATGTGAGTTAAATCTGGGTATAATTTTTGATTAAATATTTGAATTCCGTAGCAAATTGTCATTCGGAAAAGAATATTAGCTAGGGTAAAAATGGAAAAAATTACATATTTTTGTCTGGTAAATAGTTGTCAAAATTACTCAAATCTACGTTTTTTACTTATAAATATTCAAAAATTCATAACTGAGTCAATTTTTGGAATTTTTGGGGGAGACAAATAGCGTTTTGTTCAGTTGTTCCTCTAAAAACAGGAGATCCCATTAGCTCGATTTTGACCAGGCGAAGCTAAAAGGGTCCTATTCCCTGATACCCTCACATATGTCAAAGATAAAATTGTCATTTTGTATTAGATACATATTTATGTGAATGGACGTTCTCAGTATGGGTGATTATAAAATCTGTATGATTTTTTAATATTTTTTATATACGTGCTTCAAATAATTTCCAAAATTCCTTGTCCATGTTAATTACTTTGTAGTTCTACAATTTCCTGTTCTAAATTTTGTAAATTTGTTGCATAAAATCTATTTATTTCTCCACTTAGATTAGTAATGTCAAAATTAATCATAGGATTTTGAAAGAAAAATAAAATCGATTCTGCTTAAAAAGCTGGATCATGAAATTGAATGGAAAAAAAATTCACTTCAAAAATTATTTTAATTTATCGGGAATCGTGTCGTGGGCGCATAATAAATCGCTTACGGGTGCGGGGTTGGCCACCCCTGCTATAGAAGAAAGATCGCAGGTTCAATTTCATTATCTCCTTTTTTTTTTCAAAAATAATTAATATATTCTAGAAATAAAATTCAAAAATTATTGAAAAAATTATTTGACTAAAAGTTGTTAAATGTTAAAAATAATAAATAAATTTTGCTCATTACTTGAAATCGGCAAGCGATTTGCTTAATTCATGAATTCCAGAAAAATTACACAAATGAATCGTAACATAATTACAGGGGCGTTTAGGGCCAGAAACCCCGCCCAATGCCAGGGCTCATGGGGTGAGTAACGGCAACGACAAACTGTTTCTTACGGCAAACTAAATTATAATTATAATAATAATTATTATTTATAATTATAATTATAAAAATAATAATTATATAAATTTGTTTACCAGGAATTGATTATCCTTCTACAACAGTTTCCTCTAAAATTTCAATTGTTTCCCCTGAATTAATTAACTAAGTTCTTATTTAAGTTAAGTTACTTATTCATATGTTTAATCAAGAATTATGTTCTTTTTTAATAATTTAATTTAAGTCATGGAGTGAGTAATGGAAAAGACAACCTGTTTCTTATGGCAAACTAACCGTAATTAAAAATATTTCATATGTTTAATCAAGAATTATGTTCTTTTTTAATTTCTTGAAGTACCTACCAATTTTTTTTTACTTAGGGAAAGTGGTGTAGGTTTTAGGTGAAACATGATATTAATTAATAACAGTAAAGGGTGTGTAGTTCACAGTGAATGAAATAAACCTCTTTGAGTTTTATTTCATTCACTGTGAAACTACACACCCTTTACTTTATTAATTACCTACCTATTTGTTTTAATAAAAAAAAATTCCCCCTAAATATTTTTGCTTTGTGGATTGCCCCCCCCCCACCAAAGAAAATTTTCTGGCTACGCCACTGCATAATTATATATTTTAATTTAATATGGGGCCCTTGGTATGCGTCTTCTCGCACTTGGCCGTCTTAATATATGATTTTTATCTCATTTTCATTTCAAATATATTTAGGAGAAAACAGAATATATGAAATGAATTTATCTATACATTTTTTATATAAACTTTCTATATATGGTCAAAAATTAGAATTATTCTCAATTTTATGAAATCATTATTATATTCTTTTTTACTACTATTTGTTTAGACAATTTATTTATTTATCTGAATATCTTTGGAAATTATCTCCGGAATTTGATTTTTTTTTTTGAAATTCTTTCAAAAACTTGCAGGAATGAATAGATAGGATAATATAGAAATATTTTTCCGTCCCTTTTGATTGTTCTATGCCTTGAGGGTACAAATTTATTATAAAATTCTTATAAAATATTTTCACCGAGCTTCGATTGTCCTTTGCTATGAATTTATTTCATTTCTGTTTCCTCCTAAGGCGGAGAGAGATGGTCGTTTGACCTCCCTTGGGCCAGTGTGCAAGTTGAAAGAAACCGACTTCGCCGCCAATGAAGACAGAGAGACCATCATTGGTCTGAAATTTGACGATTTCAACCAAAAAGAGAAAAACGCCAAGAATGAAAGAAAGAGAGGAGAAATCGAAATGTTGAAAAGAAATGTTTTATTTTATTTGATTTTTTTTCGATTTCGAGAGACGGCAAGCGATTCTTTCTTTTTTGATGGCGCGATGGGGCAATTTCTGAAATGCCGAAGCACAGTCCAAATTTGTACCCAGCAGTTTCCTCTCCCCTCCACACGCTTTTATATGTTTTGAATTATCCAGATATGAGGAAAAGAATTCACATTCACACACACACACACTTAAATATGAACAATTCATTTTAATTCATTGGCTTGGAGGAAAAATGAAACTTTTATAGGTGAATTAAAAAAATAATTAATTTATTAAATAGTCATTCAAAAAAGACATGTTTTTTACTTAAGGGACTGTTTATAATTTTTATAAGAAAATTCTCAAATTTTTACCATCGAATCAGTGATGTATTAAATATTTATTCCCGAAATTTGAAGTTGATCGTCTGTCTCATTACCGAGAAATAAATTATTGAAAATTGTCCTTTTAACATGAAAGAGGTTTTAAAAGGGCTATAACTTCTATACAAATTATACCATTTTCAACAAATTTAATCAGATCAACAATTCAAATTTTATGAATCGAATGATACATTTTTCAATAGAATTTGTGAGTCTAGTTAATTAGTTATTGATAAATGTAAAAATATAAAGTTATTTGCCAACAGAATATTATAAAAGAACTAGTATAGAATTCCAATTCTATTTCTTGAAATCGTTTTTGTGTTAAATAAATGTTTTTATAAAGAGAAAAAAATTATCTCAATATTTTAGGTTAAAAATAAAAATGAGAGAGTCTTCTGTTTTTTAAAATAAAATAATTTTTAATTATTTCTAGATTTTAAGAATAAATTAAAAATTATTTTATTTAAAAAACAGAAGACTCTCTCATTTTATTTTTAACCTAAAATAAAAACAATTCTGTTACCATCGACAGTGAAATCTTTTATTCAACTAATATCTCAATATTATTTTTATTAATTTTATCAAAACAAATATTTTTATTTGAAATTAACAATTTTTTTATTAAAAAATTTAGTATAAAGAAGTTGTCACTTTGCAGAAATAAAAGATATTTTTTTCGTAGATCAACCAGATAAATAAGCTGTTTCGAACCTCCTTAAGAAAAGGATTAAAGTTTCAAAAACGTTATTCAACCAAAAATTATATTTTTTGAATGATTTTGCATTTTTTAGCCAGAAGATCTGTGCTAAAAAGCTAAAAAATCTAAACAGTTCTCTACAATGAGAATACAAACATTTTAGCACAAGAAAGAACTTTTTATGAGTTTTCGTTATTACTAAATTATCGTGGGTCTAGACCAGGGCTGTCCAACCTGTGGGCTGCGGACACGCATGTGGCCCAGCACTTCAATGATTGGGGCCCGACATAAATCATAAACTTCCTTAAAACATTGAGATTTTACTGGAAAATGTATACATTAACTATATCTGATACAATTTATTCTGATCATTATTTTTGTCTAAAATAAGATATCCGAAAATCTACTGAAAAGTTTTCGAAAAATAAAAATAATTTTTAAGAAAAAAATAAAACCGACTTCAAAAAAATTAAATGCAACAAATAAAATACACTAAAAGGTATAAAATAATTACAGTGAACGCTCTATATAAGCAACTCATTTGAACCAATTTCAATAAAAAAGTTTCTTATTGGGAAAAGGTGCTTATAGGGAAAAAAGGAGTATTAAAATACTGTTATTAATTTATTAATTAACAGAAACTAACAAAATTCAAGTAACTATTCTATTTAACAGAAATTCACTTCAATACTGTCAGCACAAAACACAAACATATTCCAATAACAGAATTTTTTACAATTTGAGGTTATGTTGTTGTTTGCAGTTGATTTCACTTCTGAATTGGCCTAAACTTAACTCAAATATTTAGCTTTAAAATAATAAGTTGCTTATACAGAACAGTTGAACTAAAAAAAGTTGCTTGTATAGAGGTTGCTTATAAAGAATGTTGCTTATAGAGAGGTTGCTTATATAGAGCGTTCACTGTATTATATTATTTAGTTACAACTAAACGACGAAATATTAACATGAAATCACTTTTTAAGTCGGTGCCAAACATATACCTTTTATGAATCGCACTCGACGGATCTTACTTAGTACGTTTGGTGGGTACGCTCGCTTATAGGTATAGTTTGTTTGGCACCGACTTAAAAAAGTAATTTCATGTTAATATTTCGTCGTTTAGTTGTAACTAAATAAGATAATAATTATTTTATACCTTTTAGTGTATTTTATTTGTTGCATTTAATTTTTTTGAAGTCGGTTTTATTTTTTTCTTAAAAATTATTTTTATTTTTCTCTTTTTAGTGATGTTATTAATAGTGATCATATAATCAGAACTTCACCAAATTAATATGGCACCGTCCCTAAAATACCCCCTTTCCAATAAAAAAGAATCATCGAAATCGGTTCATAAACAAAGAAGTTAGGCCTGAACAAACCTAACAAAAAAGGTCTAATACCAATGAAAAAAAATGGGACCAATCGGAAGCTAGACTGAACCCAATGCATTTTTTTTCAAAATCGGTCCACAATTGGCAGAGATAACATAGACACAAAAAAAAAAATTCAGTCGAATAGAGAACCTCCTCCTTTTTTGAAGTCGGTTAATGAGTGCAAATTTTAAATTTTTAATCTGGACTAAAATTCAAGATTTCCGGAAAAATAAACAGCATTTCGTTCTGTTTTCGACTCCATATTCATTATATAAATTTTTTACCTGTCAATTTTCTGACACTTATAATCTTCAAAACTTCTACACCTACGCCCTACACTCTTTATCTTGATCTATTATCCTCCTTTTCTTCTATAATGCAGGGATCTTTCGAGATTCATAGGATCTTCATGGGCCCTTAGTTGGATTCGATAAAATTAAAAAAAAAAAAATTATCTGCGGCCCTCGACATTTTTATTTCTTCAAATGTGGCCCATGTAAGCTAAAGGGTTGGACACCCCTGGTCTAGACACACAGTCAGAAAAAAATCATGGTTGAAAATTATTTTTTTCCTCGTTTCAGATATTTCCAACAATATAATAAAAAAAAATTGAAAAATTTTGAGTGAATTTAATACTAACCGAGTAATTAAGGGCGACTAATTGCAGGCCGGATAGTACCTAAGGTGCCTTTTTTTCCCTTTTTGGGTTTGATCCAGACAGATCATTTTGGCTTTCATTATGTTTAATATTATTTATTCATGCATTTGGATTTTTACTAATATGAAGGATGGGGCCAGGTATCTAATAGTTTGAGTGTAGGTACATCGAAATACTTTAGTACATATAGTATATACCGGTATCTAGGGTTTGGATAGCATCCTCTGGTTGAAATGTCACAGCCCGACATCCCTGAAGTAGGCAATAGATATTCCACAATATTAGTAAATATTTTGGAATAATTTTAATTTAACGGGATTTGTGAATATATTGGATAATTTTTTTGTTTGAATTGTATAATACATTGGTATATTGATGATGGTTGAATTTATGTAATGTCTTTTCATGATATAATATATATTTTAATTAAAGATAAGAGTAAATAAATATTATATTTAATATTCATTTACTATGAGTTAAAGATTCTTGGTCACTTGTTTCATATTAAAATTAAAAAATTATAAGTTGTAAATTTTTTTTCAATAATATATATATTTTTCGGGCTATCAACCCATCTTCAGGAAGTAAAGAAAATAACACTAAAATTTGTACTAGATTATATTAAGAAATTGCGGATATATTTTATAAAATGTATTATATTAAACTATTTGTGGCTTTTAAAAATTTAAATTTGTTGAAAAAATTAAATTTCAGTTTTCTTATTAGAAACTTGGAATAAGAATAAAAAATAAATATGATAAAGTTCCTACTGAGACTAAAAAAATCACTTTTTCTGAATTAGACCGCTTACGTGAAACCCCTCAGGAGTATATGGTTCAAATTTGAAGTCACTCGGGTAAGCCGTTTATTATTTGATATAAATTTTCATATAGTATATAGGTTTACAAATAGGTTTAAATATGTTTTGGGCGATTTACAAAAGATGGCGTAACTAGCATTAAATCGCATCGGATCATCTTGTAACTATATTCATGTTAAAGCGTCATCATTTTCTTATAAAAATCAGTATTTATCATTTCGCTGAAGTGTAAGAAACATATTTTCTTTGTGCTCTAACCATGTCAACCTTTGTGCCAACAAAACTCAATTTGCGGGAAGCGCTGCTTTTTTGTTTTCATTTGAAAAAAGTGCAGCTGATGGACATCGATTGCTGTGTGAAGCATATGGGGAAAATGCTCCATCAATAAAAACATGGGAGTACTGGTTCAGGCGTTTTAAAAGTGGCGATTTTGACACTTATGAAGAGGTCAAAAATTGGGTCGATTCTTGGATCGACTCAAAAGACGAGGAATTTTTCAACGGAATCCATATGCTGCCTGAAAGATGGGGAAAAGTCGTATGTCCAATTTCTCTGAATAAAATTTCAAAAGTACAAAAAACCCTCAAAACTTATTTGTAGATCTATATGAATCAAGCAGAGAACAATATCATTGATTTCTCCTATGAATCATTAACTCTGCTACTCTCGGCAAACTAAATCTTTTCAATTAAAACTAAGAATAGATAGGTACAGCATCCTTTTCTATTAATTAACTATAAGTATATATATATAAGTAATAGAAATAAAAGTAGCTTCGACTTGCGTTGTATCCAAATGATGAATCCACTTGTCGTACAATTAATTAGTCTATAAATCAACGCGTAAAAAATTATTTCTATCAATAAACATCAAATGGATTTTTATATATATAATGGTGTTAAAAAATATGTAGAATTAATTTTTATTAATGAATGTGTGAATAAAAAAAAAAATTTGATGATGGTGATTTCGTGAGAAGATTTTTCATCAATTAATTATTTTAGTAGCACTCTTGATGGTTGGTCATAAAATTTGCTTGTTGAATGTTTTTTTTTTATTTTATATTCGAAAAAAAACTAGTTAACCCTTGACCTGTAAGTACATAACATGCACTCAAAATATATTAAGTCTTAAAAGATGTCGACAATAAAAAAAAAAAAAATATTTATTATCCTACGGCTTTGGCAAGTGAAATCACCCGAAATGCGTGGTTAAAAATAGCTCGGACAAGTGCGAGTCGGCCCCGCATACCAAATCCGTAACAAATACAAATATTTTTAACCGACTTCAAAAAAGGAGGAGGTTCTCTATTCGATTGAATTTTTTTTTTTTTTTTTTTTTTTTTTTTTTTTTTGTGCCTATGTTACCTCATATCTCCGCCAATTGTCAACCGATTTTGAAAAAATTTTTTGCATTGGGTCCAGTCTAGCTTCCGATTGGTCCCATTTTTTTTTCGATTTTTTTTCATAGGTATTAGACCTTTTATTAGGTTTGTTTAGGTTTGTTTAGACCTAACCTCTTTGTTTATGAACCGATTTTGATGGTTCTTTTTTTATCCGAAAGGGGTGTCTTAGGGATGGTGTCATATTAATTTGGTCAAGTTCTGATGATATAATCACTATTAATAACATCACTAAAAAGAGAAAAATAAAAATTTTTAAGAAAAAAATAAAAACCGACTTCAAAAAATTAAGTGCAACAAATATAAAAATACACTAAAAGGTATAAAATAATTATTATCTTATTTAGTTACAACTAAACGACGAAATATTAACACGAAATTACTTTTTGAAGTTAGTGCCAAACATATACCTTTTATGAATCGCACTCGACGGATCTTACTTAGTACGTTTGGCGGGTACGCTCGCTTATAGGTATAGTTTGTTTGGCATTCCGACTTTAAAAAGTAATTTCGTGTTAATATTATCGTCGTTTGAGTTGTAACTAAATAAGCATAATAATTATTTTATACCTTTTAGTGTATTTTTATATTTGTTGCACTTAATTTTTTGAAGTCGGTTTTTATTTTTTCTTAAAAATTTTATAATTTATTATTATATAGCAGCTGAGAAGCTCGCTTTTGGCGGGCATCTTGCTGGTCCAGGAGCTATGCCCCCTAGACTCCGGTATGCCCCCCCCTCTAGGCCACTGTTATTGTAAAGATTGAGAACAGGTCAAAATGTTTTTCTAATCGCGAAATATAATAGTAAATGATAATAATTAATAACATAATTTATAATCATTTAGGAAAGAAAGGGGTTTTTGAGATAATAAATAATACAAATATATATATATACATATTTATTGACACACCTGTGAATAATAATTACTTTAATTAAGAAAAAAAACTTATCAAATTAAAGGAACCTGAAGATGAGACTTTGACAGACCGATTCCACGACCCAAAAACTTCATAATCCACAAAATTATATTTTTGGTTTATCTACGGAAATTAATTACTAATATTTGCTAGTAAATGCTGGTTTGGTCCACTTTTCAGTTAGTCGGTAACAATATTAGTAATTAATTTCTGCAGATAAACAAAAATTACAATTTTGTGGATTAGTTCACTATTGCGCTCATAGCCTCAAATATACACACAAATTGCTCATTTAATAGTATAAAATAAAGAATAAGGCATGTTTATTTTCTAAACTTTTATCATAACAAACCCTTAAAATTCCAATATATCAAAATTTCTATCATTCAAAAAATATATTTTTTCTGTATTTTTGAAACTGAAGGTTAAAAGCTAGAAAATTCAAATTCTCCCCATATTTCAAACTTCAATTGGTATTGATTGATAGGTGATTGAAAGGCAGCCCAGGAATAGTTTTTCCTCAATGACCCCTTTTAAACCCTGAAGAATAATAACAGTTATTTTCTTTAATTCCTGAAGATGGATTGATAACCCGAAATATACATATATATATATTGAAAAAATTTACCTCTTTTATTTTTAAAATTTTTAACGTGAAACAAGTGACCTAGAAAACTTAGCACATAGTAAATTAATATTTTATAAAATATTTATCTTTATTAAGATGTTTGCACTTGCACCAACACTACAATCTCTATTAATTTCTTCTAATTAAATTGGTATTTTTCTTAAAGAAGAATTCAAATCTTTTAATAGTTTGAAATATTGATATCACTAAATTTTCATTGTTACAAAGTATTACTATTTATTTATTATTTATATATGGAATGGAATATTTCTTGTTGTTTGTGTTGTTGCAATTAGAGTGGAATAGATTAGAGTAGAGGATGGGGTACCCATACAGGTTCCGATCTTGTCCAGGAGGCTGGTCTGGTGGTGGAGATATCTCCTGGACAATACCCCTAGCCGGTTCCACCCTTGCACGTGCCCAGTTTGCTAAGTGATCTGTGTCTGTCTGTTCTGTCTGTTTGTGCCAGCCAACTTCCATATATTCGATATATTTATTCAAGGGTATTCCAATCCATTCCACTCACTTTCTGACCACTTTCACTACACATATTATTTCTGTACCTTGATTATTTTCGCTCAAATTATAAGATTTTATTATGTTTAGGCATTAAAAAAAATAATTAAATAAACATTAATAAATATGTATCTGTAATATTGTTCACTTTCAACGCAATATTTTTTTTTGGATTTAATTTGAATTTATAAATAAAATTTAAAAAAAAGTTTTTTTTTCTCTTTCGATTAAAAAAGTATGAGCTAAAATATAGAGTTCAAATTTTAGCTTATTACCTACAGGCATGCGAAAGTCTCTCCCTCCAAATGACGATTAAATAATTTTTCTGATTTTTGTATTTTTTTTGTATTTTCAAATGGAATTTATGATACATACTAATAAAGGTCATTATGCTTCATCTGTTTCTACCTATCAAGGGACGTGCCGTATTATGATACAGAGATGCGGCTGCATCAGAAAAATATGGATAATTCGATAGATTCGAGTATATTATCCAGATAATAAAAGGTATGCAATGTAGGGCTTATATATATTAATGTAGGAAAGATTTTGTATGAAGTTTATAGAGGTGGTTGCGTCAAGCCAGTCTTAGGAATGTATACTCGATGATGATGATAATTAAACTATAATTTTACCTACTAATGGAATGAGATTGAAAAGAAAACCATGGGCATAGAAATAATTATTAATTACTATAACTAATTAATAATTATTCATATATGCTTATTTATATATTTAATTTCATTCCGCTTGTAGATAGAAGTGTAATTATTTATTCATTTTTTACTTTCATTTGTGTATGATAAAATTGATTTTTTTCTTATATATGTTATACTTATAGGATTAAAATTAAATAACAATTTAAAATTACCATATCTACAATATAGTTTATATATTTATACAATTTTAATTTTCTTCGGAAAACATGGAGAATTTCATTTCTTAAATCAAATAAATTATCACCCACCGAATATATTGACAATTGGAAATAAATAAACATTTGGCTACCATTGAAATGAGAATATATAGGACCTTAGACCATGAAATATATAGACACGCCCTGCGTGTCGATTTGGTGAGCCAACACATTTCCTATAGAACTTGACGTCATTCTGTAGGTAGGAACACCCAGATATAGCATGGCCACTATAGGATTATTATACATTGAGATAAATTTATAAGTAGTTTAGATTATTTATTTTGGATTCCAATAATCGCAAATTAATATTAAATTAATATAACCAAAATATTTATGCGAGAACGTGACGTCATCTCTAGGCGATGTTGTCCTCACTTCACTCTGTGGAGAGTAGCAGAGGGCGTGTCTATATATTTCATGGTCTAAGTATAGGACGCTATGAAATATTCATTGACATTTTCAAAGAATATTTATTAATTAATTAATTATAAAAAAATAAAAAATAATAAAAAAAACTATAGCTATATAAATTTTTCGAAACTTTCTAGAGAGCGGTAACCGATTAGTGGTTGGTCTCTGAACTGATTAAGAATGCTTAACTTTTTTGATTGATCTAGAAGTGGCCTAATCCAATTAGCCAAGGAAGGGACGCCGGTGGCGCCCCAAAATTAGCCTATATAAATGTCGTTTCCCAGGGCCTTGCCATGCTATGCGACACAGAGCCCAGGCGGCTGACAAGTCTGGACAGGCAGAGCTTAGATTAAGCATAGTCTAATAAGGAAAGCGTTGCAAGGGAATAATATATATTATATATACGGTTGAATAAAAATGAAAATAATTTAATTTCCAGATAAAAAAAATGAATGAAATATAATTAAAATCATATTCTAGAGGGCGTTAGGACCATTTGAAGTAAAATAATTAACATTTTGATGTATAATTAATAAATTAATCAGGTGACATTTTAAACGAATAATTTTAGAAATTTTTTTCTCTATTATTCGGGCATCAAATCGAATTTGGTTTTATTCAAAATGTGCAGAAAATTCTAGTGTTTGATTTCGTTAAGGGAATTTTATTCTAATTCTTGAATAAATTTTTACGAAGGGCTGAAAAATCGATTCCCTAGTGGGGAACTTGAAATTCGAACGAATGGTATATATATAGAAGTTCCAAATTTTTAATAGTAAGACGAAAGTCTAGAGAGTCAAGGAGAGGCTCTCTCATAAGGAAAACAAGGCGTTTTGCTTCACGATGATCGAACGGACGTTAATATATGTTTCTAGGCTGCGAAACAGCCTAAAACATATATAACATATATATATATCCAAGATTCTTAAAGAGAAGCTTCACATATACTTCTTCCAGTTCTTTAATGAAAGTTTTTTTCATTTAATTCATTAGAATTAATCTAAGTATTATTAATATAATCTTCTTTAAATATTTTTATCATAGAGTACTTAATACTCTATGATATTTATATTATTGTAGTTTAACTTACTTCTAATAGATGGCGTTGTATTTCTTCTACTATTATTTTAGTTCCGAGTATATATAATAGATGGAGTTTTTTTATTCATTCCGTTTTTTTTTATTTTAATCTCAGAGATTCCTAATAGATGGCGTTGTATTTCTGCTACTATTATTTTAGTTCCGAGTATATATAATAGATGGAGTTTTTTTATTCATTCCGTTTTTTTTATTTTAATCTCAGAGATTCCTAATAGATGGCATTGGATTTTTAAGGTTCCATCAAAAGTAAAGTCGAACCCTATTAGTTTAGATTCAAAACTGAGTCTGTCTGTCCGTCATTCAGAGCATACTAGCTAAGTAAACTATTAAATTAGAAACAAACTTGACATAGGTACATATGGCACAAGTTATATGTAATATTTTTTTGTTTAAAATGACCACTTCAAAAATACCCCCTATTTTTATTATAATTATTATTTTATTATATTATAATATATTGGGTGTGAATCACCCTGTTTATATATAATCTCTACTGGGTGATTACGTGATAAGAATGCCATTTATGATCTTAAGGTTGTTATAAAAAGGGGAGGGGTGGGAAAACAGTTTGGAAACCAATGTCTTAGAATACTTAGAAGGACGATGATTGTCCATAAGAAATAAATAGCCGAGGGGTGAACCGCGACCTAAAATCGTGTACACCTACTTCCACTTCTACTTTCATTTCCAAGCAGAAGACAATAGATGACAATAGATTATCTAATGAATTCCAAAAGTAATTCCAAAAGATGAGTTGTACACCTAATTCCAATAGCGGTTCACCCCTCGCAAATAACCTATATGCGTTAGAACCAGAGGTCATATTCATAGTTTTTCGTAAATATTTTTATTTTTTATATTTATTCAAGGTAATTTAATTTCATCACCAAGACAATTTGTATCATTGTCTACTTTACAATATATTTAAGTATTTGTTTATTGTTGCTTTATATTCATTTCATAAAACAACTTTTTTCTTTTTTTTTCTTTTTTAAAATTGTATTTAAATTTCATTGATAAGGGAGAAATTCTCTCTAAACGTTTGGTATTTTAATAAACGTTTGAAGATTGTTTTTTATACAAGTTTTTATTTAATTATAAACCTGTGCCTATCCTTTGAATATCACCCCTACTTACAGCTATACTAAAATAAATAAATAATTTAACAATACTCACAACAATGAGTCCGTCTTCCTGTCCGCTACTCCTGACTGTTGCACCGAACCACTGTCCCGTTTTGTTGTCCAACTGGTAGCCTTGAGAGTCGATTTTCGGCTCTGAAACTAAACCAAACACACCACAAATTATTATTAAATAAACTACACATGCATATAATAATAAATAATCCAATCCTACTTATATAGATAAAAACATTTACAATTTTAACATGGCTAATATATGTTGTGGGTTACTTGCTGTCTTTTATTGTTCCTTTGTGTAAGTTAAGAACATTCCATGATAAAAACAGTAAAATCGAATAGTTTTGTCTTAGTTTTAAAATATATTACTTGAGGTTAATTATGTGCGTTTAGTATAATAAAATTGCCATCTCTGAAGATGAGGAAGGCAATTACAAATCAAATTTAATGGTAGACATTAAGAAAGTAGATAATTTATATAGAAACGCTAAAAGAGACAATGATGATTATTATTATTAGTAGGAATAAAATGATTGAATAGAAGAGGGGGAGATGAAAAATTGCACATTCTTATTATAAGCGCATAAGATAATTGCAATTGTAATTGCATAGAGGAAAATGCCCTGAGGTCTTACAAGCCTTCTATTCTTTATTGAAATTGATTAATTGGTAAGAATATTATTTACTAGATTATCTTTTATTAATATACTCGGTGTCACCCGGGGCTAAGATATTATGGAAAAATTAAATTTCTTAGGTTTTCCGTATTATGAAGTATCAAACGTCCAAGTCAGATATCGGTTTTGAACCTTTAATTTTTCAAAATACTTGAGACTGTGTTTGTCGTTATAAGGGAATAATTTTTTCATGATTTTAAGTTAAGTCACTTGTGAACTTCGACAGATACACAGATTATCTGAAAATTGTTGCTTTTACACCATCATTATAAAGTGAGTTAAATGTAAAAAATTTCAATTTAAGATCGGCTAATTGCAGGTTGGATTTGGAACTTCAGGTACTTTATATCATTCTAAAATACTTAAGATATTAAAATTCGTTGTTAAGGAGAAAATAACCATATTTGTCAAATGTTTTCACAATTTTACGTTAAGTCTCTTCTGAAGATGAAAAATACCTAAAAATGCCAGCATGGAACTTTTTGACACAGTTATTTAAATGGAATTAAATTAAAAAGAAAACTACTGAAGAAGATCTTTATTTATTTATTTATTTATTTATTTATTTATTTATTTCAACGGCTAAAAAGCCTCAATTTACAAAATTATAAGAAATAACAATACTCATTACATACATCAATAATATTAATTACATACATCAATGCATTACATAATTATATATTAACATTTCATTCATTAT
This sequence comes from Forficula auricularia, assembly GCA_024734495.1. NCBI lineage: Eukaryota > Metazoa > Arthropoda > Insecta > Dermaptera > Forficulidae > Forficula > Forficula auricularia. The sequence goes on along the minus strand of JALMQS010000187.1, from coordinate 15,244,823 downwards.
TCATAAACAAGCGTGAGCTTCTTGAACAAAGCCGCTACCTTATTGATTTCCAAGGAAAATTCCTGAGGGTTAACCAATTTTGGTGCCAGCTCATTGTAACAATGACAGAGTCTGAAGACTGGATTTCTTTCAGGATGTCTACCAGTAGGCATCTCTGGATAGAATGGCATTGTTCTTCTTAATGCATAATTGGGGCTATGTAGGGGAAATAGAGCAGAGAGCTCTGTACATTTTACCTGACCTGACATAATTTTATATATAAATATGCAATCAGAGGCTATCATACAGGAATTTACAGAAGCTAGGCAGAAGGACTCAGCAGCAAGAGTGTAGTTATGATTAAATCTTGACATTGGATTATCAGTAAGTGATGCTAATTTTCTTAGAACTTTATGCTGAACTCTCTCAATCCTATCAATGTCACCCCTCAAATTCGGTCTCCAAATAGCAGATGCATACATAAGTATGGATTTAGTTAGAGTTGAATATAAATATTTAATCACATCAGGACTTTTGAATGACTTAGTGCTACGAGAAATAAAACCCCAACTCTGATTAGCTTTACCCACCACATACGTGATGTGTTCTTTAAAGGTGAGTTTGGAGTCGAAAATAACTCCAAGATCTTTAATAGAGTTAACTCTAGTACAGGTAGTGCCATTTTCGAGTATATAATTGAATTTAAAGTGGTTTGGTTCTTTAGAAAAACTAATAGTAAAACATTTATCAAAGTTTAGGAAAAGCAGGTTCGCATCACACCAATTTATTATTTTATTCAAGTCAGATTGCATTCTTAGGCAATCTTGTTCAGTAGAAATCTCCAAAAATAGCTTTATATCATCCGCGAATAATAATACATTACAAAATTCCGATATGTTTGCTAAATCGTTAATAAATAATAAAAATAGTAACGGACCAAGATGACTGCCTTGGGGGACACCAGATGGAGCAATAAAGTTGTGTGATTTTGTACCTTTAATTTGTACATAAGAGTTTCTCTCGAATAGATAATCGCCAAGCCATCTAATTATAGAAGAAGATAAATTATATTTCCTTAGCTTTAATAATAGTATGTTGTGGTTTATCAGATCGAAAGCTTTCTTAAAATCTAAGTAGATTGTATCAAGCTGTTTGTTTCTGTTTAAGCTGGAAAATATTGAATTTGTATACAATGTCAGGTTCGTAACTGTGGAACGACCAGGTACAAAACCGTGTTGCTTCATTGAAATAGCTTCCAGTACGGCCTTTAACATTTTGTTATACATGATTTTATCTAGCAATTTAGGGATAGCACTTATTATGGCTATAGGTCTGTAATTGCTTATATTATTACGAGCACCACTTTTTAATATGGGAGTTATGAAGGTTGTTTTCCATATTTCAGGTAAAATACCCTCCCTAAGGGAGTGGTTAAATAGAATGAAAAGGGGTTTGAGGAGCTGGGTAGAACAACCTTTAACAAGAAACGCTGGGATACCATCAGCACCCAAAGATAGAGTTGGTTTGAGTTCTTTTAAGACAGAACTTATTTCATCCACCGATATAGCTTCAGACATCCCCTCAGCTTCCCCATGGGAGACATTGTTACAGAAACCCAAGACAACATCAGAATCAAATTGCAAATTATTCGCATTTCCTCCGTAAATACTTTCAAAAAAGTCCGCGAATAGATTGGCAATCTGTTCATTATTTCCACCCGTTCTGTCATTTAAGTACATATTAGATGGATAACCTTTGTTACTTCTCCTGTCGTTAATAAAGTCCCAAAAGATTTATAATATTTTTAACCTTTAATTCTGAAGTTGGAGAGCCTAAAATATAATCAATTTCAGCGTATTTAAAATACAATCATTTTGGCACCAGATCGAACTTTATACGAGATTTTTTTTTATCTTGGCATTTTTCTTCACGTTTTAACTATTTCATCTTTAAAGAGAATGAAGAAATTTTTTTTGAACTGAGCAGAATTCTAGAGTGTAGGTACCAAGTAAATTTTTTTTTAATAATTGGACGTTTCGGTTTGATAGGTATCTGTAAATTGTACAAGGCTTTAAATTAAATTTACTCGGTATGCCAGGAAGGCAGGTTAAAATTTTATTAATGCGTTGTTATGATATAATCATAAACAAGAGTTTGTTTTCATTTTTACATTATTAATTAATTAATTAATTAATTTAATATAAAACCTATTAATAGTTCATTACAAATATTATTATATATATTTTCAAATTAAGAAATTAAAATTATGACAAATTAGTTTAAATTTATATATAGAATTGTAGTCAATTTGATTACCATAATTATTATTATTATTTATTAAGGATTGAAAATTCAGTAAAATCACAGATAATTAATTATAATTATTTATTGAACACGAATAAATAATACAATAAAACTACTACGTTTCGATCGACTTATTCTGCAATCGTTCTCAAGTATGAGCACCCATTCCGATTTTAAGTCAACTGCGGAGTGGGTGCTCATACCTGAGAACGGTTGCGGAATATGTCGATCGAAACGTCGTAGTTTTATTGAATTATTTATTCCTGTTCAATAAAAAATTATAATTAATTATTTTTCTGTTATTTTATTAAAATTTCAACTCTTAATAAAATTAATCACAAAAATAAAAGCTTCAACAGCTTCATTACTAAAAGATATTATTTATTTATTTATTTTTAGTATGATAGGTTTAAGACTTGGTGGGTGCGATAATTCATCAAATTCCATAACGAGTCTTGAAATTTTTTTCACATTTTTCTCTAATTTTAATAAAAAAATCATGGAAAATTTGCTATGTATTCAAATCGTACTAGCTAGCTAAAATTCGGTATGAACTAAAAAATATTTGACTTGAAATACATTTAAATATACCTATCAGCTGGAAACCGTCATTTCTATTCGTTGGATGATTTATTGCCAAATGAGTTTGTATTAATTAATCCAATGAATCAAAAAACAGCAATAACAAGACCTTCAAAAGAACAGATTTATCGTAGAATGGAAATTTGCAGTAGTACAAACCATTTTTTTGTTTCTAATTATAGTGATTTCTCGAATCCCCTCTATAATCCCATCCATCACAATAGATCGGATACAATTTATTAATCTGAATTCTTGTTCTATAACTAAACGAGAATATCTTAATAAAGATATCTTGCCTGTGTATATATCTACCTAGAAGACAACATATAATTACCGGATACAGAAAGATTACGTAAAAACAAACTTGTCATGGTTAAGAGGAAAATTCTCCTTACTCAAACGATGCATTAAACTCTCCATAACCAGAATCAAATATCTGTCTCAATAACATTTCGAAATAGAAGACGAGAAAGTTCATTCTTGTTTCCTAAAAGGGTTAAAAACTATTATTTCTTAACTTCATCTAACTATATCTCAACGATTACGTTACGATAGATACAAAAATATCCAATAATCAGTAAGTAAAATTTCAAGGTATGTTTAACAAAATAAGACAAATAATGTTTTGAGTTTTTATCTCGATATATTGATTCATTTTTACTTTCACATTTATATTGATAGAGTATAATGGGGAAGTATTGCGATGGCCTCTCTGGGTCCTGACTCTTGAGAGCTTGTATCTTAGAGATGAAAAAACTTAATTTAAGTTTGTAACTTCTAGGTGGAAGGAATCGATGCCCTTAATAGTTGAAAATCGGATTTAGGACACAAAACCCGAAATGTGGTACCCAGATGCCAAAAAGGGGCAAAAAATCTATTGGTCAGTGCGTACGTATGAATGTTTTTTTTTTTTAATGATAATGATGTGAGAATGAGATATACCAGAAGGTGCATCCCCTAAAGGCCTGTATGGGATGGCCCCTCCATCGTGAAAAGAACAAAGTATAAGAAAAGAAGCCGGGATCACGAGCCAAATCTCAGAAAGTTAGATACAATCCAATATCCAATTTACTAAGTTTTTAGGGGCTTCGAGCAGTGGTAATATTTTAACAAATTAATCAAGAAATTAAAAGATAAGTCATGGCTTTAAATCGAATTAGACCTTTTTTTTATTCCGCTAATTTTGTCCATGAGTATATATCGAGATAAAAACTCAAAACATATATTTGTTTTATTTTGTGAAATCTACCTTGAAATTTGACTTACTGATTATTTAATAAAATGTTTCACCTTGAATCGACACCTAACTCTAAAAATTACAAAAATCGATTATAGGTATATTCCTTAATTATTCTTTTTTGATCATTTTTATCTTCTCAAAAATGTTATTTTTTACGACGAATAGCTTCAACGATGAGTTTCGAAATATTTTCTAGATAAGGGAATTTGTAATTTTAATAAAATTTATAATAGCTATAGCTCATATCTCAAAAATGAAATGTCAAACATGAAAATATTTCTATGTTCTGTTTTTTAAAATTCAAACTATTTCTATATCTATAAACTATTTCTATATCTATAAAGATAAGAGTAAATAGATATTTTATTTAATATGGATTTACTATGAGTTAAGGATACTGGGTCACAGTATCCTTAACTCATAGTAAATCCATATTAAATAAAATATCTATTTACTTATCTTTATTAAAGATGTTTCACCTTGCACCAACACCACAATCTCTACTGATTACTATTTCTATAATTTAAATATAAATTTTTTATTTCTATTATTTTTAGTTGCTAATTTAAATAAGCTTTTGTCATATGATATTCGAATTAGATTTAATTTATTAGTTAAAATTAGTAATTTCTGAAAGGTTTTACTAGATATATCTCAACAATTAGATCGATTACATACCGATCGTAAAAGTTTATTATTTTTTAATCATTTTTGTCTCCTTTGGATGTTGATTTTTACCACGAATAGTTTCAAAGATAAGACTTTCGAAATATTTTCTTGATAAGCGAATTTGTAATTTTAATCAAATTTATAATATCTACCTATAACTCATTTAACAAAAATGTAATGTTACATAACAAACGTTTGTTATGTGAACAGATTGCTATTACGACAAAGCAAATCTACCTACATCAAATCAGGTATTTGAGCCCATGAGAAATAATAGATAAAATATTTCAAATTAAAAAGACTAATATATATATGTCGTAGTCATTTGGTGAAACATATCGTGCAATACCAATGAATTTCAGAGAAATAATATTACAATATTACACTAAAATTACAATGATACTATTTTAATAATATGTAATATTGGGGAGAAATACTATTATTATTTTAAAATATAATAAAATTGAAAGTAATGGAAGGCAGCCCAGAGGTAGTGAGGAAAGAAAAAATTAACACATACAAAATAAGGTGTAATTTATTGGAATCCTTCCTCCTTTCCTTTCAAACCGACGTTTCGGAGAATTTTCCCTCCTTCTTCAGGGTTTCAAAGGGTCAATGAATGAAACAAATAAAATGTTTCCTTCTTCTCTCCACAGTAGTGTTCAAAAACTTTCTTCATTTTTAACAAAAGGCATAGAAAGACAAAATTTAATTTAATTTATCTAATTAAGAAAAGAAGGAAATTTTTTTTGTCTTTCTATGCCTTTTGTTAAAAATGATGAAAGTTTTTGAACACTACTGTGGAGAGAAGAAGGAAACATTTTATTTGTTTCATTCATTGACCCTTTGAAACCCTGAAGAAGGAGGAAAATTCTCCGAAACGTCGGTTTGAAAGGAAAGGAGGAAGGATTCCAATAAATTACACCTTATTTTATATGTGTTAATTTTTCTTTCCTCACTACCTCTGGGCTGCCTTCCATTACTTTCAATTAAAATTTCTACCAGTCCGTCTCTCTCCAGAGAAAATTTCGTTGCAAAAAAATATAATAAAATATTTCAAATACATTGGCATTACACGATATGATCTTTTATTATATTGTAAAATAATAATAATGGAATATTGCGGGAATATTTCTCGGCAATATCTCATATTATTAAAATAGTATCATTGTATAATAACATTAGTGTAATTGAGTGGATATTGATGAGGCAGTCCAAAAAAAGAAGAAGATAATTTATACTATATTTTTATTCATAAACCGACGTTTCGGAAGATATTCCCTCCTTCTTCAGGGTTTTGTCGGTTTATGAATAAAAAGATAGTATAAATTATCTTCTTCTTTTTTGGACTGCCTCATCAATATCCACTCAATTTCACTTATCAGTCCGTCTCCAAAAATATTAGTGTAATATTGTAATATTATTTCACTGAAATTCATTGGCATTACTCGATATGACGTGTTTCACCATGTGACCACGACATGTAACTATAATACGACGGATGATCCGCGATTGGAAGTAGGTGTACACCTCTTTGGATGTATTTTGAAAGTACTTGGAAATATTTGGAATTACTTGGAAATTTTTGGAATTTACTTGGAAATCTATACGTTCGTAGTTCGTAGTATTACTACCTATGGGGCTGAGGTATGGGATATCGGAGTTAGAAACCGAGGCCGACTTTTAGCCACTGAAATGGATTTCCTAAGAAGAAGTTGTGGGTTGACGAGAACCGATAGAGTTCGAAAAGAAAAGAGATAAGACGAATGAGCATGGAAGGGGATCTTATTGACGAAATCCAAAAAAAACAATTATTTTGGTTTGGACACGTAAAAAGGATGGATGAAGAACGAATCCCCGAAAAGGCTCTAGAATGGATCCCCCCTGAAAGACGAAAAAGAGGTCGACCCAGGCGCTCTTTGATGAACGTGGTGAACGAGGCTATGATTTCCAGAAATCTCGAGATTGTGGATGTCTGGGACCGTGAAACATGGAAACGGAGAAGCGTCGCCAGACGTAGAAATCCGGAAGAAGAAGAAGAAGTTGGAAATATTTGGAAGTACTTGGAAATATTTGCAATTACTTAGAAATATTTGGAAGTACTTGGAAATATTTGCAATTACTTAGAAATATTTGGAAGTACTTGGAAAAATTTGGAAGTACAAGTGGAAGTAGGTGTGCATCATATTAGATCGCGGTTCACCCCTTAATATAATATATATGCGTTAAGCAGAGAACAACCTAATTGATTTAAAACTGTATATAGCATGCCTGTGTTTCAATTTAGAATCACTAGACCGCAAAATTTTACATTTAAATCTTTGAGAGAAATATTCAGTGGGCGATATATAATTATTTCAGGAGTTCACCTCACAGGGTACCCGAATTGCTTTGACACCCAGGTTCAATTCCGGAGGGGATAAAAACAACCATTCTGACATATAATCAAAAATAATCCATTCCATCTCGGATCTAATAGATGACAACATCTTGTGATTTTCTTATAAAACTAAGACTTAACTATTAGAAAATAGTATTACCTAATCTTAAGAATAGAACATAATACATTTTAATATACAAAGAGAAACAAAGAGGTTGTCCTCTGCTTGATGCACATAAACATAGACACATATATATCGAAATGATATATCTATATATATATATATATTATTTATTTGTTTGAGACTATAGTTTCGAATATATATGTGTGTATGTTTTATTTGCATCAAGCAGAGGACAACCTCTTTGTTTCTTTTGTGAATCAACAACTCTGCTACTCTCGGCAAAACAAAAACTTGTCAATTACATTATAATATATTTAAACACCTTTCAATTAATCACATCACCTAAAATAATTTTCTCATCTGCCCTGGAGCGCAATCACAAGAGAACACTTTTTTATGCCTCATTTAATATTTCTTCTTTCAATATTTTTTATTTAATTATTTGTTTCCGTCGTTTATTTATTTATTTGAAAATTAATTAAATCCATGTTTATTGGGTTATATATTTTATTAATTTTTAACTCAAAATCAGTTAATATAAATCATGTTTATGAAATGGCAATTAATTAATTTCTTCGGCAACACTTTGTACAACATCCCCCCCCCCCCTTAGCCCCCCTCGAATATTCTGCAATCAAAAGAATCCAAGATTGAATAAGCAAGACACGTTTCCCCCCCCTCTTCACTGTATATCCCAAAGTGGGATTAATAATAATAATCGATGCCTAGTCAAAATCAAATCACTATATTTTGATTCTGAATATCATTTCGGACATCTTTTGATCTAATCCGTGATGATGAGCATTAATATTAATATTATTATTATTTCTTTATTGATATATTCTATTATTTGTTTCGATTGGACGCGCGTCGATTTATTCCTGGCCAGTGAAATCCCATCAGGTCACGCTTGTCTGTCTGTCTGTCCGCAATCCATTCAATCCGTGGCGGCTTCTGTGGCAGCCAAATCGGCTCTCTTTTGTGGTTTCACTTCCCTTTTCTAGCCCCCTATCTATCTTTATCTGTCTCTCACTCTCTACATATATTCCTATAGTTATATTTGAATACAGAGGCGCCGGAATTTTTTTTTTATTTTGATTAAAATATATTCTAATTTAAAAATAAAGTAACTGTAGGCACCGAGCGATGCTCGGTAACTTCTTCCTTCAGTTAAAACCTTTATTTTAATATTATTTTTAATTTAAAATTCTGATAAAAAGGTCGATTTTTATTTGAGAGCCGTTTTCAAATTAAAAAAAATACAAATATATATAGTATTCGCCCACTGTACACCCACCCCCGAAACCTCGCCCTACCCCCGAATCCCCCACCAATGCACCCCACCTCCTGCACCTGTTTTGATTCAACCATATGATTCATTTTTATTCATCCAATTGTTAATAAATAAAACCTATCAAAATGTGTTGTTTTTTCAGAAAATTGAGACCTGCTTTGCGAAATATATTTTTAAATAAATTCTTGATTATTTTTTATTCTATTAAATAAATAAAGTTCTTTATAAAAACAATTATAAAACGTTTATTAATATTTCTAACGTTTAGGTTGAACAAAATATGTTAAAATCCACAAGCACAATACTTCTTCAAGGCCTTTTAGAATTAAGGGAACCCATTGTCTGCCTGGGTACAAAAGGAAAATGGAAACTTTTTTTAAAACCCTAAGAATGGGATTTGTCTACCTGAGAATAATTAATTTGATTACGAAAAAACCCATCAAAAACAATTTTGTCGAAGATGAGACCGTGACAGATCAAATTGTCACTCCAAAAACCCCCTAACCCGTGAATTTCATCAAAATCGTTAAAGCCGTTTTCAAAATAGAACTAAGATAAAAATATATAAACAAACAAATATATATATATATACAAACAAATAAATATACAATTTTTGCTCGTTTAATAAGAGAAGACAAGGTGATGTGGCCATCCACATGACTTTACCATACACCTGGTCCCTATCTTATCATATTTTATAAAATAATTTATAATTATTTACGAAGAACCCCCCCCCCTCTTAATTTTGGGCCTATTAGCAATTAATAATATCTCCGTTTAATTATAAGACTACTTTATTTAGAAATACTAGCTACAAGGCTCGCCTTCAGTGGGCCTCTTGCTAGCCAAGGGGCTTCGCCCCCTGGACCCCCGTCACTTGAGCACTCCCTCTCCTCCATCTCCAACCACTCACCATCCCACCGGACCTCTCCCCAACCCCGGAACTTCTCCCCCGCCCCTGATCACTCTCCACCGCAGTAAACCTACCCACTAGGTAGAGACACAGGCACAAATGCCCTTTAGTAGTGATTGATGATATAGGTACAGACACAGGGACAAATGTCCTTTAGTAGCCCCCTGGACCCCCCTTGGACTCCTCACGTCCTGGACCCCCACCTTCTCTTGGACACCATTTCCCAACCCTTGGGGGGACGGACATACATAGATAGTTACAAACAAAAAGAGACAGGCACAAATGCCCTTTAGTAATATGTGATCATCTTTCTTGGATTTTTGTTTGAAAATATATTTGACCACCCCCCCCCCCCGTCTTTATGGTCAATATCAATTTGACATAGTGATTCATTTTCATAAGGTCGTAAAGGTTGCATATACTAAATTTCGTACAAATATAATAGATTAAAGGGTATAGAGAACTAATATTAATAGTTTTATTTTTTTGAACCACCTCCAATTTTTGGCCTCCCAAAAAAATTATAGCTCTTTTTTATCATAGGTTCATTTTATAGCAGGTATATTTTTTTTTAGTTTGAAAATTGTATAATTTTGATTTTTAAACCCCCGCCCCACATCCCTTAATTTTTGGTTCGATTCCAACCAAAATCTAATCAGGTCCTAATTTCAATTCATCAAAGCTACATGTGAAATTTCATTTTGATATTCACTCTAATTTTTAAGCTAGAGCATACACAAAATTTGTTAACGTACCTACAGGCATTTTAAAAAATCATTAATTTCTAGTAAAATATAATTTTTTGTTTCACTTAATTTTTTTTTATCAAAATAGTTTCAAGCGTTTTTGAGATATTCAGTAAAAACGAAGAAAAAAGACTTTGTTCATGCACGATTAAAATATCTTGCCATACCCTGTATGGTATAGTAAAAAAAATGCATCAATTCACTCATAACTTCTTTATTAACGATAAATAAGAACCAATTTGATATCTTAAGTATTTTGGAAGATATTTAATTATTTTTCTATCAGGCACAATCGCTGAAGAAGAGACTAGTCTCTGAAGGAAACTTTTGTCAAAGTATCGTGATGTTTTTACTATATCCAATGCGAAGCATGGGGAAAGTATTGTAATCGATCTCGCGGCAAGCGTGAATTCAAAGGCTCCTCAGGTAAAGACTACGGAACTCATGGACTCAATTAAAGTCACAAATTGTAGTATTCAATTAGGTTGAATTTTAGAACGTGACGGTTTTGCCAAAAATTATATGGGGTCTCGTCCAGAGGCCAAAAAGTGCGATTTTTTCATTTAGTCTGATGGATGGATGTTATCGTTTTTTCGTCCATGATTTTTTCTCCACCGTTGAACCGATTGAAATGAAATTGAAAACCTACCATTAGTTTAACAAAATGAAGCGCTGATTAGTTTTTGGTACATATCGGCCCACAAACATTGGTACTTTATTTCAGTACTTTTTTAGTTTTTTCTAAATATCTTGAAAATGACTTGACCAATGTTGGTGAAATTTAATATGCTAATTAAGGATCTTGGGGACCACAAAAAAGTTAAATAAAGTTTTTAGTAAAATTATATTTTAAAGTACTTTACTCTAGAGTAAGATAGTACTTTTTGTTAAATTTTTTTATTATTTTATTTTAAACATGGACCGCAAGTAGCCAGTGATATCTAAATAATAAATGGTAGTGTGATAAGTGATAATAAAGGAATAAGCATATTGATATTCCAAATGACTTTGGATAAAGTTTATCAACGATCCGTTCTACATAGTTTATTTCATTACATTACAGATTTTTTGCAAGTAGCCTGGCTATAAACATTTTCAATGCTAAGAATAAAAATAGTTTTATGAACAAACTATTATTGTAGATGAAGCTATATATTTTGATGAATTCTTTTTTCTACGAAATCCGTGTGATTCATAGAACGAAACAGAGGAGAGAAGAAAGGAGAAAAGATGGATTATAAATTAAAAACCAACTCGACACCGAAATAAACCTTTTAACAGATTCAGGGTGGGGACTTGAAGGTATTCCAGTCGAGAGATAATAATTATTCCAAGTCTCTCTCAAATGAAACCGACCATATATGTATGAAGAAAGTCGTGAAATTTCAAAAAAGGCATTTTTTCTTTTATTATATTTTATCCTGCACAGACAGAGACATCGCGCTCTGTAATATATTACTTTTGTAATAACAATAAAATTCCCAATTCCCTAGAACCCCCCACCTAAAGAACTCCACATCGAACAACATGGTCCCTTCTTGCACACTGCGCATTCTTTGAAACCCAATTTGGATTTCTTCAGATATTCTTCTTTCATGCAAGTTATCATTCAAGTCGATTTTCAAATACGCTGTATCTGACATTTTGTTAATTATATTAATTTTTTAAATTAAAATTTCGATCATTTCTAAAATTAGGTAATAATATTTTTCCCAGGGTTGGATATCTTTTACAGAGTGCCTCGCCCTGGTTTGAGACGGTTCGAGAGTTTTTATTCAGAGCGACCCGGAGTGCTATCGCCGATTGTCAGATGACGGCTAATAATAATGACCATCTTATTGATTTCTTCTGGGGAGATGGCCCAGCCCAACGCTTTTTCCAGCGTTGATCTATTTATTTAATATTTTACCCAGTAGCCTATATTCTCAGTCAAATATTTATTTATTTTTCTTGACCATGGCAGTTTTCTGCCTATTTATTTATTTATTTTTTATTCATTGACTACGGCAACTTCCTGTCTACTTATTTATTTGAATATTTTTTAAATTATTTATTTTTAAACATTTCTTTAAACCCAGTGACATATTCTATTTATTTTTTGTTTTATTTAATTGATTATTTATTTATTTATTCTTCCCAGTGTATTTATTTATTTATTTTTATTGTTTGGACGACGTGCGGTATTCCCTTTTTTATTTCTATTATTATTATTATTTTATTCTTGGTCGCAGCATACTAAGGTTTCACACCGTTCTGCTGTGGCCACACCCTGAGCCACTCAACGGGATCCTGAGTGGGAGGATCGGAGGGCTATAAGGGGAGATGTGGAGGCCCTTAAAAAAAAATATTTTTCCTAAATTTGTAAGTTATTTTTAAACCAACCAATTTTCGCTCTCATTTTTATTTGATTACAACTGAAAATTTGAGGAAAAAGTGAAACTTTTTGACGAATCACTACGCTGTTTGCAGTGTCGTTGAATTAATTAATTTATTAAATGCTAAGTCAAAACAACAACCTGTTCGCTTGTTTATTATTTTTTACTCTCAAAAATCTCAAAAAAGTACATTTTTTAAAATAATTTTACCTTTTTTTTAATTCGGAAAATTTGAAGTTAGAAAGAGCAAAATCTAAAGTTTCCTGTTTTGGAAATACAAACATTTTATCACAAGAATCAACTTTCTAAGAGTTTTCCTTTTTAAGTTCAACAGAATTTGAATCCAGACACACAGAGTGAAGAAAAAAAAGAATTTTTTTTTTATATTTTTTGAATTAATTCAATTTGCCTACCTCCGGGTAGGGTTGCCAACTCTCCCGGAATCTGCCCCTAATTTTTAATTTAATGCTATTTGCCAAGGCTGTTAAATATATAGTGATACTTCGATGTATAGTGAATTTATCAATTTTTTTCATCGAATAAAAAATATTTTCAGTCAATTTTTTTTTTCGCCTAGCTCCCGCAATTTCTCTCTACAGAGTTGGCAACCCTACTTCCGGGCATACCGTGAAATTTGGAAATTACCTTGCTAGATAGCTATTCAAATACCCCGAGACACAATTTTTACTTTTACTATTCTGAAATATTAAATAAAGACTAGAATTTAGAAAAAATATTAATTTTTGAAATTATCAAAATTTTAAACAACAAAAAGTCAAATATGGACTGGTTTTCCTAATATTTTTAGAAAAAAATAATTTTTCGTTAATATTTATGGTTTTTATTTTTATTCAAGGTAATTTCATCTCCAATACAATATGTAATTTTGTTTATTTTTAGCTGCTTTAAATTTCCCTTTAAAGCAACTATTTTTCAAAATTTCCATTTCCGAAATGAATTTATCCAGAAACTTTTGAATTTTTAATAAACGATATGAGATTGTTTTTTAAAAGGACTGTATTTTTTTTATTTACTGTCACCGGGAACAAAGCCCATTTAGACAGCACATAAGTAAAGAGTTAGTAGGGTTAGTGAGGGAGCCGAGTTTTCAGCCGGTAGACATTTTTATTTGCCAGCTAGGATCGAACCCCGGCCTCCCACGTCAACATCGTCATAATCGATCGATGCCGAAGCGAGGCCAATGCGTTAGCTGACTGAGCCAACCCGACTCCCCAGGACTGTATTTATTAAATTCAATAAATCAATCAAGAATTTATTGGGAGAAATGTATTTATTACATATCAATATTTTTCATATATCTTATTCTGTCATTTCGTTTAAAGTATCTTTGTAGGTACCTAATCGTATCACAAGTTGTAGATTTATAGAATTATTATTTATTATTAAAAAGGTGATTTGTATCTGTGTGCGTGTATAGAAAAAGAAGAAGTCTCGTCTGCCAAGATTAGCTCCTGCCCCACGTGACTCTTTCCGAGCCAATGGTAATTAATTTCGGCGCTTAAAGTCAACTCATCTGTCAAGAGATAAAACGAAAACAAGAAAATCAAAAACCCAAGTGATTTCATTTTTTTTTTTATTAAAACGTTGAATAATCTCTTTGAGGATGTATCCACTTGTACATGAAAAGAAAAATAAACCAAAAGATGTGCATGTGTGTGTGTAAATGGATCTAATATAATTTCTCTTAAGCCCCTTTAAGTTCATCATTTCCATTAATCCTTGAGCCTATTTGACAAATGTCCGTTTCTGTCAACTACTGTTAGACGTGTTGTGGGCTGGTTGATACGCTTTTAACGAAAACCATAGGGATAAGTGAGGTATCCCAAAACAAGGGGACGTAGAGGGGACGAATTTCTTTTCATTCCGAAGTACAAAAAAACTTACAAAAGAGATTAACATATTTAGAAGAGACATTTAAGTTAAAAGGTATCAACAGTAGAGATACAATCAAAATAACGATTTAAAAACAATTATTTTTTCGATAAGGTAGGAATCGATACTCACAGAAAGTTCGTTTTGGTGCCAAAATGTTTTTATTTCTAGTCCGATTAGATTTTAGGGATTCTGGCTTTAAGACTTTTCTTGTTCAAAAATCAAGAAGATATATTGTTTTTTTAAGATGTTGTTACGATAGAAATATATAGAAAAACGAATTTTTCAATTGTAATTTATTAAGTTAATTAATTAATAGAGAAATGATGGGAAAGCAGCCCAAAGACAATGAAAATACAAATTCAGAGGGCAGTGTAGATTTAAGCCTTCCGGTTAAAAAATGTAGAAAATATTATAGACTGAGAGTTAGTGAACATTTATAAATTTCTAAATGCAAATATCGCATACTGTAGTGTGATCACACACCCAGAAAGTGAAATTAGTACTCGCCGAATCCAGTTGTTTTTATGAGACCACTGAAGATGTCAAAAATATTGTAAAATCAAGTCATTTCATGGTTAAATTTGATTTCAGGACATTCCCAGTGACAATATTTACTATTTTATACGAAAGGCAAAACGATATCCCAGTCACTAAGGGGCGCGCCAGAACCCCCTCCCCCCCTAATGTTCCAGATTTAAAATTCTAGCCTTGTACGCATCAAACGCCTGAATATAGGCAATCTATTCGTCACCGCTCCTTCAGGGCTGCGTAAAATTTAGGCTCTACCGTAAAGTACTTGAGTTTTTATTTTTTTTAGAGTTTATCAATAGAAGTCTACAAAACATGCCTGCTGAAATGGGCAAATTTATTCATTAGACCGAGTGATAACTCATTCTATTATCGACAATGTAAAAACTGTGCGACAAGCGTACAGAGTTTTGAATTTGTTTTCACTTTATTCTTTTTATCACTGAAGAGAATCTGTCGAAAATCTCCCCCACTGGTTTAACATCTAACCTAATGTTAATATATATGTAGGATATTGTTCCGGTGGGCTCTTTACGAGCGCATAAAACAAAAGGGTCATCAACATCACGTTATCTCCATCTGGGATGTTTCTTTTCTTTTCTTTTTTTTTTTTTTTTTGAAGTCGTATTAATCTTTGGTGCACTTGTCACCTGACATGATCCTTGTGACCCGTGCGTTTATTTTATTTCGCCACTTGTCACCTGCCACTCGTTAATCAAGCCGCTATATAAGAAGAAACCACAAACGGGAATAGAAACTTAGTAAAAGTTTCAAAAATAATATTTTTTTATATAAATATATTTATTTATTTATACTAATTAATTAAATAAAATAATAAAATAAACGTCCAAAATTGGAGGAAAAAGTTAACAATTGCTCATTTAAGGTAGTTGTTTCGCGACAATACTAGCAAAAAGTTAATGCTAGAGTATATAGAACAGACAATAAGGATTCACATAAGCCCAAAACTTTTTGATGTTTATG
Source organism: Forficula auricularia (assembly GCA_024734495.1). NCBI lineage: Eukaryota > Metazoa > Arthropoda > Insecta > Dermaptera > Forficulidae > Forficula > Forficula auricularia. Next base: position 15,228,809 of record JALMQS010000187.1, on the reverse strand, counting down.
TACCACTATTAGCCAATCCCGTGCTCGTTTGACAAATCTGGCAACATTGTCCGAGCTTGAATATTTTTATCATAGAAATGACAGATAAAAGTACATTATAAAGGTCGATTTATAAAACAAAAAGTTCTTAATAAGCGATTGAAAGCTGTTGCGACAATGGCTGAAGCGAAAAAACGTCAAAAAGTACTAAAGTTAACCCACTTTTTAGGTTAAATAAATGCGTTGTTGCCAGCTTGTTTTTAGTGAAAATTTTTCATTATACATTTTTCATTATTTATTCATTATTATCTCATAAACTTTGTTGTATCTATGAATTATATTAAAATTTTCTTAAAAAATGTATTAGTTATTGTTTAATGTTGGTTTAGTTTTTTATAACAATGGTAAGAAGAGTTTCTTAATTATAATTAAATATGTATGTAAACTTTCTGATATCCCGTATAGCGCAATATATAAGAGTCTGAAAAACTCTATAATATTTGGAATTTAATATGTCCGGAACTAAATTGTTCATCAATCTCGTTTTGCCATCAATCGATGAAAAAGTATTTAAATAATAATTTATCTAAACTTCAAAAAAATCCTAAGAAAACCCATATGGTGAAACAACTACCTTAATATAATAAGATAAATAGTTCCGCCTTTGAGGCTTTTCTCTTGTAGGTACTTGGATGAGTTAAATAAAGTTCCTAACATCTCTCAAGCCATTTTATTAGTCTTTTAATTAATCAATTAACGAAATGAAAAATTTATTGGTGTGTAAAAATTCTAATGGATATTAGATATTTAATATTATGAAAAGATTTTTACATTATTTTTCATTTCGTATGAACATTCCTTGAGCCAATCATCCGTTTCATGACATGCTGTTTAATAAATATGTATAGGGTTTAGGTGGACTGTATTCGTTGACACGTTGATTCTATTCAGGGATTTTGCAAATATAATTTGAAATGTCTTTATGGACTGTACGTTTAATTTTTTTGCTCAATTTCTATAGATATGCAGGCTGTTGTCTGTCGGGAGACCCACCAAGGAAAACACCTTAACGAATTCTCTCTGCCATTAAAGCATTTTATTGTCGGCAAATTACACCAGCCCTTTCACAATGGCTGAAGAAACGAACGCTTCTGGCTTTTACAAGAAGAAAAACGAGATGGAAAAGAGAGAGAGAGATGAAGCTGATATATTAGGGATATATATAATACTTATAATATTTTGTCGAAAACTTTGGTCATTTTTAGATTATTGAGAAAATATTTTATTGAAACCACATAATAGTATTCTTCTACTTTCATTTATAGGTGTCGAATGGGTAGAATTCGTGTCTATGGATCAGCCCGAATCACTTGAAAAATTTGCCAGGCTATAATTTGACACACTCCCACATATACGATAATACGTTTCGAGTTTCCATCGTTGACCCCTTTAAACCCTAAAGATGTTCCACAACAAAGAGTTCTTTAAGAGGATGAAAATTAAGTTCTAATAAATTCTTTTATTTGGAATTCGTGCTTATCATTATTATTGGGCTGCATTTATATCAATTCAGCATTGTTCTAGCGTACTCTGTCTTCATTAGAAAAGATCACGAGGTTATCTTCTAAAGTTTTCGAGTTTTTATGTTTGATAATAAAATTACATGCCAGAAGGGTAGTATTCTAATAAATTCTTTTATTTGAAATTCGTGGTTATTATTATTCTTGGGCTGCCTTTATATCAATTCAGCATTGAGTTCTAACACTCTGCCTTCTTTAGAAAATATCTCTAATTAATTAAATTTCCTAATGTTAATATACATATAATAAAATTTGTCATGAAATATTAGTTGAATTTAAAAACCCTATAAATTGATAAAAGAAAATTGAAAAAAATTAATTACAAATTATTATTGACACACTCACTTGTGAATAACTACTTCAATTATAAAAATCAATTAGGTAAAATGAATTTTCCCAAAGTTCAGATTGTTTTGTGATCCTCGAAACTTGTTAACAAAGTTTGTTTCAGCAAAATCGTTAAAGCCGTTTTCAAAATAATACTTAAGTAGGTATATAATTTTAGCTAGTTTAAAATTTAAATTTTTGATCATAAATTCTTGTCAGAGGCAAAGCCCTCGAAACTATAGTCTCGTTATAAATAAATAAAATTTATAATTCCAGCGGAAGACAAACTCTTTTATTGTATCCTTCAATTCATGTCAGAGTTCAAAACGTTTTCACATCTAATTCTGGAAATGTTTTCATCTGATTGTGAAGTTATAGGTTTTTAACTTCAAATTCAGACTTTTCCATATCAAATTCAGGATTTAAAAATCAAAATCACTTTTTCAAATCAAATTTAGAATTTATTTATAAGCAGTTGATAAAATAGAAAAAAATTATACCTAGTTAAAAAAAGGTTTTAATTTAATTTAACTCTCAGGAAACGTTTTCAGGTAAAAAGCTACAATTTGGTGTCATTGTAAAATATTTGAGAACCAATTTTCAGCTCATTAGCTAAAACTATTTTAAAATGACAATTTGTATTCTCGGGAAAGGTTTTCAGGTAAAAAGCTACAATTTGGTGTATTGTAAGATATTTGGGTACCAATTTTCAGCTCATTAGCTAAAACTATTTTAAAATGACAATTTGTATTCTCGGGAAAGGTTTTCAGGTAAAAAGCTACAATTTGGTGTATTGTAAGATACTTGGGTACCAATTTTCAGCTCATTAACTAAAAACTTTCAAGATTGGCATTTTGTATTTCCAGAAAACGTTATCAGCTAAAAAGCTAAAATTTGGTGCATTTTAATATATTTCCCTACCAATTTTCAGCTCGTTAACTAAAACTTTTCATGATAGGCATTTTATAGTTCCAGAAAACGTTTTCAGTTAAAAAGCTAAAATCTGGTGCATTCTAATATATTTTCGTATCAATTTTCAGCTCATTAACTAGCCTTTCAAGATTAGCATTTTGTACTCTTAGAAAACGTTTTCAGGTAAAAAGCTATAATTTAATATGTAAAATATGCATGGTTTTATAGAAATTCTGAATTTGATTTGAAAAAGTCGGAATTTGAAGTTAAAAACCTATATATAGAACCGAGACCATAGTTAACTCATATCTAATTAAAAATGTCTAATCACTAATTCCTTTTTTATAAACAACTGAACAATCAAACATACAACTTGACCTATTCTGAATAGATGACAATGTTTAAGCAAACGTTAATTCCCAAAACTCCTACTCTAGTACTTTTAAGAAAATACAAAAAATAACTAAAATGTTGTCATCACTGGTAATTGCCTCGATTATTATTTTTGAGAAATCCCACTTTTTCGAGTCATGGTCTAAATCCACTCGTTTCTCGTCATTCGCATTGACGCCATTTTTTTAATTCACAGGAATCATCAATGAATCCAAATTAGTTTTTTTTCTATTCAAAAAATTCAAAGAAACTCTGACACAACCGACAAACGTGGATACGAATATCTCATCTCATCTCATATGTATATCAAAGGAATTTGCATAATTCCATTAAATTTATTATTACAATATTATTATTAATAAAATCTGCATCATATCTTGTTTATTATTCGTTATCTTTTATTAAACTAGGAAAGTTTTATAATTAAATAGAATGATTAATTTTCTAATTACTTACGATCACGATATAAAAAAATTATTAAAAGATGCGAAATAAGATACAATTTCGTTAATCACTTCTTAGATAAGTATTTTTTCTCGAATTATTTATTTTTGTTATAACGAATGCATTAATTTGTTGAGAGACCAGCTTGCTATTACAACAAAATCTAATTCAGATGTATTTGAACCCATGAAATTAAAAATACTGATAATGAAGGTCTAATCTTCGAAACTATAGTCTCTAAAAATTAAATTATATGTATATATTTTATATTCATTATATATAATACTAGCTGCTCCAGGCGTGCCTTCGGCACGTCTTCTACACCTAGGCCCCCCGGGCGGTGTGCCCTGGCGGGCAGCATCTCGGGACGGCCAAAAGTTTTTTTTTATATTTATTTAACGGATTGGCTAAGCACGATCGCTATCTGACCAATCAGAATCGTTCTAATAATTTAACGCTTTGCCATTGGCTATGCACTGGCCAATCACATCGTTTGGATCATACAAACATATATATTAGTTGAATAAAAGATTTCACTGTCGATGGTAACAGAATTGTTTTTATTTTAGGTTAAAAATAAAATGAGAGTCTTCTGTTTTTTAAATAAAATAATTTTTAATTATTTCTAGAGACTATAGTTTCGAAGGCATTGCCTTCATCATCAGTCCTAGTCACAAATATTTCAAATTAGTTAGTTATATTCTAATCTCCCAAGAGGAAACATTGAAGAAAAAGACATTATATATTTTTCAAAATTTTCCATGTATAAATCTTAATTTGTAACTAATTTGAAATATTTGTGATAGACTGATGATGAAGGCAATGCCTTCGAAACTATAGTCTCTAGAAATAATTAAAAATTATTTTATTTAAAAAACAGAAGACTCTCATTTTATTTTTAACCTAAAATATATATATATATATATATATATATATATATATATATATATATACTTCTCCATTTTAAATATATAGATAGATAGGTATTTAGGTATTTATATTTATTTGTATCAAGCAAAAGGCAACCTTATATATTTCTTGATTCTCTTTAGGAATTAAAAATCTCGGAAAAACAAGATCTTTTAAATTTCGACATTGATATAGATTGTCTTGGAGAAGAAAATACATTGAATAAAAATAAAAAATATAAATATTTAGTAAAATTAATTTTTTTATAAATTTTTTTTATAAATACCTAATATTAGAAAAACAGTACTTATCTGATTTTTATTAATTAAAATTTTTGATAAAGATCGGAAACTAGAAAAAATATTAATTTTAGAAATAATCGAAATTTTAAACAACAACAATTCAACTAACATATGGTCAGATTTGGACTGTTTTTCTGATATTTATCAAAAAATTTTTTGAGAAAAATTATTTTTATTTTTGTTCAAGGTAATCAAAGTAATTTCATCTCCAAAACAATATACTAGTATATCAATATCGAAATCTAAAAGATCTATAGCTGGTTAGTGTCAATACTTGATTTAAAAGAGACCGATAAAAAAACTATATATAGTATTAAATAAAAATTTTGAAAATAGACAATCGTACAGATTGTCTTCGGAGATAGAAAAAAAATGGAAAAAAATAATACTCCTAAAAATATATTACGGAATTTTTTTGATAAATATTAGAAATACAGTCTGACCATTTGTTAATTGAATTTTTGTTGTTTAAAATTTTTATTATTTCTAAATATTACTTTTATTATTTTTTTCTAAGATTCTTCCATAACTTAACTAAACCTTTTAGAATTTAAATGTTGATATATCTATGTTACTAAGTTATGGAGTTTTAGAAAAAATCTTTAAATTTTCACTAATACTGAAGATGGTCAACCAGAGGTGGCCGAAACTGTCTGGTAAATTAATCAAAACCTTGTCCAAAAGGTAACGAAGGTAACGCGATAAAAAACCAAAGTAACGGCATAAATAACCGTCCAGATTACTTCGATCGTTTGGCCTTGTAGCAAAAAAACGATTGGTATAAGGATTAAAGTACAAGGCTCAAAATTAAGGATTTTGTGATCTGTTTTCAAGTTTATAATAGTTTTTTATCATAATGGGCTTTTTCCGTGAATTTGTGTTGAAAAGTTAAGTAATATAAACCTTTAAAAAATGTTATAAACCCCTCAGATAAAAATTGCAAGGTTATGATGAATTTGTTAAGGGGGGTCTATTTTTGCAAAAATTATTGTATTCATTTATTATATGTGAATAAAAAAACCTTTAATTCATAAAATTTATTTTGTATCATTCGCATCCATAGTAAATTAACAAGAATAGCAGGAATTAGACAAAATTAAAAACACAGAGTTTTATCAATTGGGCCGGACGTTTCGTCAATTTTATTTTGGCTTCTTCAGTGGCCGATTTTATCACTTTTTGTCAAAAAAAATTTCACCATTCGACAAAACATCATTAAATAGGCCACTCAGAAAGTCAAAATAAATTGACGAAACGTCTGGCACATTTGATAAAAACTCTCTTTTTAATTATTGTCCAATTCTCTGCTATTCCTGTTATAAAGTTAAGTATAAACCTTTAAAAAAGTTAAATACCCCTCAGACGAAAATCGCAAGGTTATGATGAATTTGTTATAAGTAGAGTATATTTTTGCAAAAATTATTGTATTTATTTATTATATGTGGCTAAAAAAAGTTTAATTCATATTTTTTAGTATTTTAACTGAAGAACTTCTAAATGAGCAGGATTCTGTTAGCGAATTTATAAAAATAATTTTATTACTAATTCTACTTTTAGAAAAGTTATTTTAGTACCTATAACTTCTTTCTTCTTATAATAAATTTATATTTTTGAATTGGCTATATCGTATAATAAATTTCCTTCAATATGATTTATTTGCATTTTCTGCTGCATCGATTGAAACATCTGTTCTCATACATTCTGCTTGCTTGCATTCATTGATTTGTAAAAAGATGAGAGAGACACAGAAATAGATAATAATTCAGAATTAGAAATGAATAAATAAATAAATAAAGAGAGAAAAATGGACACCAGCCGGCGAAGTTTTTGTTGTTGCGAGAGAGGGGGGTAGTATTTCTTGCCTCTGCTTCTGTGCATTTCTGAGTATTATTTGAATTCGAATCGGGAAAAGGATTTTTGACTATGGCGACATTTCGTGAGTTACGATTCCATTGTATCGTTGGCAAGTGTCTCTCTCTTTCTGTTCCCTTGGGGCGGGAGAAGCTCAAAAGACACCCATACATTGACAAAGAGAAAGAGTGCTCTTGCATATACATAGCACATCACAATGTCAGCAGATACAAGCTCATGGAGAATAAAATCGTATCTCAACTATCTTTGGCGGATATCTTTAGGGAAATTCAAACGGCAAAAGGTCGTCGTCGCCATTTTGCATTTTCAATCTAGAATATCTGAACAGGTAATCCATCAGATGAAAGGATAAAAAAAAATAAAAAAAAATGCGAAATTTTTAATAAAAAAGTGGACAATTTTATAGGGAGATGAAAAACTATTTTTCAAGACAAAATTTAGTTTTTTGCTTTAAAAATTTAATTTATTAATGGACAATTGTGAATAAAATAAATTTATAATATAGGGGTGGGGCAGAGCACTTTGATATAATTAGAATTAGATTTAAAAATTCAATTAAGAAAAAAGTAACGCAGACATATATTTAATTCTTTGAACAGCACAAAGTACAAAATTTAAATTTTATGTTTACCCAGTTTTAAAGATGATATTAGGCAGATGGCGTCCACATTATTCTCAATACACTGTGTGTTCATAAAACATAAAATTAAAATAGTTTAATTGATGCTGTTCAAAGAATGAAATATATATATCTGAGTTACTTTTTTTAATTGCATTTCTAAATAAGCAAAAGTGCTCTGCCCTACCCTATATAGGTAATGGTTGGAAAGTTTTTTTTTTTTTTTTTTTTTAATGCAATCGAATGCAAGAAGGGGTGCGCCAGTAAAGATGCAGCTCCTATGGTTCTCGAAAGACCCTTGCATTACCGAAAAGAAGGGAAAGTTGATTAAGTGAGAGGGTGTAGACGTAGGTATAATTGAAAAGTTTTTGTTTTGCCGAGAGTAGCAGAGTTGTTGATTCACAAAGAGAAACAAAGAGGTTTGTCCTCTGCTTAATGCAAATAAACATACACACATATATATCGAGATGATATATCTGTATATATATATATTATTTATTTGTTTGAGACTATAGTTTCGAATACTTGGTCTTCATCATCAGTCTTTTTAACTATAAATGTTGTTTTTCATGGAGTCAATATCCATACGATATTGACTTCATGAAAAACAACATTTATAATTAAAAAAAGACTGATGATGAAGACCAAGTATTCGAAACTATAGTCTCAAACAAATAAATAATATATATATATATACAGATATATCATCTTGATATATATGTGTATTGTTTATTTGCATCAAGCAGAGGAAAACCTCTTTGTTTCTCCTTGTGTAGACGTAGGTGTCTATGCACCCCGGTTTTGAAGGTTTGAAGATTATAGGTGCTGGGAAAGATGGAGGTGTTGAAGTGTTTCGGAATTTTTGGCTGTCTGAATTTTGGGGTGAACCATTGGTAGTAGTAGTATAGCTAGTTTTAAGATGTAAATGCATGTAAAGAAGATTTTAAAAAAAAATCAAATTTTAGAGGGATAAAAAACTCCTAAAATAACATTTTGATAGAGTTTCATCACGATTTCTCTAGAATTACTGTAGCTAAATGCTTGGAATTTTTTAATGGTTACTTTTAAAACGTAAAATTAAATTTATCACAAAAATTATTTTTTAATGATAAATTCTAAGTTGATATAAGGTAAGCTCCAGTAATGGGCCATCTAAGAGAAAAATTGAAGTAAAACTGAGTTTCTACTGCTGTAAAATTAACCAAACTGGTCCAAATTTTTATTACAGGCAAAGGATTCCACGGAAGTGATCCACACATGGTCCAGTAATGGGCCAGCCCGGCCCATTATTGGAACCAATCTTAGTACAATGACCGTTCCTGTACTGGTCAGCTAGGTTTCGATCGAGGATCTCAACAGTAAGCTTAATTCAGAATGATACCATGTTCTTATGTTGGGCCGGACAGCCCATTACTGGGACAGTTGAACAATTCGTGATCCCATGATGGGCCACCCTATTTTGGCAATGAGATTTTAAGTGTTTCTTTATTTATGCACTGTACAATTTGAATTATACATATTATAGTACTAAATAATCCTTAAAGTCACTAAACAGGCATAGTAAATAAATATTCGTCTCTTGATCAGAATACTCCAAACACTTGAACACAAAGTAAAGGAATGAACTGAATTCCAGTGCTAAGGGATCCTAGAAAGAAGTAGTAAACGACCCTTATCCCTTCACTGATCTAGGTAACAAAAGACCCTTAACTTCTCCAAATTTTGAAGGGGTGGTCCATTATAGGAACATGGCCCATTACTGGAGCGTTTACCTTAATATGCATATAATAGGAATAATAAAAATGAGAAGTTTCGGCGGTAAATGATTTTAATTCAATGCCGACAAAATCTCTCGTTTTAAAAACATAACAAATGAGTATTTAATTAAATTTCAATTTGAAATACCTAGAAAACACGATGCTATCATAATTGATATAATTTGATGCTAAACCAATTATATAAAGTAATCAGTAGAGATTGTGGTGTTGGTGCAAGGTGAAACATCTTTAATAAAGTAAAGAGTAAATAATAAACTGTATAGTTATCAATTAAATAATTCTAATAGTTATTAAAATTATTGTTTTATTATATTTGTGACAAAACCAACCCTTCAATTTAATGAAAAAAGAGTAAATAAATATTTTATTTAATATGGATTTACTATGAGTTAAGGATACTAATAAGATCATACTTTTCAGGATGATTTCTGTAGGATTTCTTCACTATCCTTTTGCAAAAATCGATAGAAATTAGCAGGTGAAATAAGTGACCCAGTATCCTTGACTCATAGTAAATCCATATTAAATAAAATATTTATTTACTCTTATCTTTATTATATAAAGTGATTAGTTCCTAGATCTAAAACCTCTCAAAGATTACAATAAATATTAGAAGACTCTTAATCTAATATTTATTAATAATTTCTAGAGAAAAATAATTTTTCGTAAATAGGTATTTGTTTTTAGGTAGATTTCGAAGAAATATACCTATTGCGCTCACTTTCATGGTGCGACTTCCGGAAAATTTCATCATACTTTTTCCGATCATGGCCCCTAGACACTAAAACCATCCTCTATTCAAAAGTATATATATACCGGGTGAGTTTTGTATCTTGAGACAGTCAGATGAAATGAAGCTTGAGAGGGTGTATTTCTATCAGGAAAGCGCTCGCCATCCATTTCAATTGCAACCCCTAACACTTTTTCCACATTCACCATAAATTAAGACCATTTCAATTCTGTCTTAAACAAAAAATACTCCATTTTTATTGTGATAATACAATACTACTAGATTGACACGAGAAATAGACTTTTTTAAACTCAAGACTTTTAAGTAGTTCAGTTAAGTTGAAAATAATTTCTTAAATCGGTGTATAATGTAGTTTTAAGATCATTATAAACACTTATTTTCATTGTTGTGACTTTTCGATTTAATAAATATCTATTTAATAATTAATTATTTGATAATTAAGTTGAATGATTGTTAAAAATAATTTTTTTAGAGATCTAATTGATTTATTATTTTTTTTATTTGATGTCATAGTAAAAAAATAGTTCTAATAAAAGTTGTTCAGTTTTTTGCGGAAACAGAATATGTGAATACAGTAGTTTCAAAAAACAGAAGTTTACTCTCGAAATACCCTTAAAAAGCTTGTTCTTAGGCAAGATGATCCGGGAATTTTTTGTGGGGGGAGAACGGCGAGAAGGTGCCCGATGTATATAATATCGCATTTTTATCTCGAAAGTGGGTCGCGATCGAATTGTCCAAGCCGGTGGGGGGTAAGAGACGCCCCAAGGGCGGGGGAGCGACCCCCCCTCCCCCCGTGGATCCGCCCTTGGTTCTAGGTGGACAAACAATAGCCTAGTTTAGTTTCCCCCTCGATATAAATAAACTTTTATTTGAAACTTTTTTTAATATAATGCACTGTTTTTGAGTTATAAGACTGTCTCAAGATAAAAAAACTCACCCGGTATAGGTGTGTGTGTGTGTGGGGGGGGGTTGGTATGTATCACAATTTAATGGTTGCGCTGCAGGCCGCAAGGTTCAACAGATTCCAATAAAATTTGGCACAAAATTTAGGTTTGATGTAAACAAGAAGTGATTAGTTTTTGACGCCTTCAACCCCAAGGGGGAGGAAATGGTGGACGTTTGAAATCTTAAAACATAACAACGTGAATGTGAATGATACCAGTTTGGTTGCAAATGGCTAATATTCTACTAATTAACCTCTACAACATGTGTCTGTTATTAATTATATATCAGATTGCCCATAATTGATAATTTTAGCACTCTGAGTCGATTTAATTTGTAATATTTAAATATAAAATATTTCATCTCGGATCTAGTAGATGACACCCTCTTAAGATTTTCTTTAAAATATATTATAATGATAATTTAATTTTCCGACGGGTGTATTATTTGTCTAATTTAATATTTAATATATTGTCTATAATTTTCAAATGAATAAATTGTACATTCTCTTCATATATAATATAAATCATAGAACTATGTATGGTTGTGAGGGAAGGCCATTTAAATAGCAGGGACCATAATAAGTAAGACCTACAATAATATTACAAGTTTCTTTCAATATTAACTATTAATTCAGTTTTTTTTTTCTGTCAGACTTTTTTCCTATTACCAAATTCATAAATGTTTTTTTTTAATTCTAGAATATAAACTTGGGTTTATAATTTCAAGTGACTTTTTTATTGTGGTGTATTTCAGGGCCACTTCATCCGTGTTGCTATTGTAACATGATGTTCATTAGCGAAGTATTTCTTGAAAAACATCTGAAAAAATGCATTAAGATGAAAA